>QLTV01002009.1:689300-747771 GCA_003457575.1 Thermophis baileyi
GGAAACTCAGCTTCTGTGAATGGGAAGGAAAACCAGTGAAAAAAATTAAAAAAAATCCAATTTTGATAGATAGATAGATGGCGGCAGCCACAGACCGGCACTGACAGAACCAGTTTTGTGACATCACCATGATGTCACCAGCGGGTCGCTACCGGTTCGGGTGAACCGGTGCGAACTGGGAGGAACCCACCTCTGCTTCTTCTCCAGCACTCATGATAAAGTAAATGTGAGGTACAATCCTCAATGTATGACCACAATTGAACCTCAATGTTTTGTTGCTAAACAAGGCAATTGATAAGGGAGTTTTTCCCCGTTTTACAACCTTTATGCCCCAGTTGTTAAGCAAATCACTGCTGTTGTTAAGTGAGTTATGCGGTTGTTAAGTGAATCCGACTTCCCCATTGACTTTGCTTGTCAAAAGTCAGCTGAGAAGGTTACAAATGGTGATCACGTGACCTTGGGACAGTGCAACTGTCATAAATACATGCCAGTTGCCAAGCGCCCAAATTTCAATCACGTGACCACGGTGAGGCTGCAATGGTCATTAAGTGTGGAAACCCATCATAAGGCATTTTTTTTCAGTGCCATTGCAACTTCGAACAGCCACTAAACAAATGGTTGTAAGTCAAGGACTGCCTGTAATGCTAAGAAGGCTGGACTAGAAATAATAATTTTTTTTAAAAAAAGACCTGGATTCAAATCCTCCCTCAGCCAAGACAATCGCCACTTTGAACAGAGCTCAATTTTTTTTTCCTCATTGACCCAATCCTGCATCACTGGATTGCTGTAAGGATAACATTAAAGAAAGAGGAAAATCAAGGACCACGCTCTCAATCCTGCGAGAGAAAAAGAGATATCATGCTTTGGGTAGGGACTTTTCCCTTGCTTGTGTTATTTATTTGTGCTATTTATTGTTTCCCTTATTTATTTACTCATTTATTTTATCCAATTTAGATATCGTCCATCTAATGGTCTAGGTGAGTCTGGGCAGTCCGCAAATAAAAACTATAAGACCAAAGAAATGTTACTCCATAAAACGTCAGGATAGTATTGCGTATCAGAACAATGTGCTCCCATTGTCTGCAATGGTATTTGAGAAAGCTAAGGGGCTGAAATCTTGTAACTGATTTCTCTAGCAAGGCCAGTGGTACGTAATTCACTCCTGGATTTCATGGTGGGTCGTTGGCAGACATGGGTCTGCCTGCTTTGGAAATTTATTTAGTTATTTATTAGATTTTTATCCCGCCTTTGTTACTTTATAAGTAACTCAAGGTGGTAAACATACATGATACTTCTTCCTCCTCCTATTTTTTCCACAATGACAATCCTGTGAGGTGGGATGGGCTGAGAGAGAAGGATTGGATCAAAATTACCCAACCAACTTTCATGCCTAAGGTGGGACTAGAATTCACCATCTCCTGGTGATTGGCCCAAAGTCACCCAGACAACTTTCATGCTTAAAGTGGGATTAGAACTCGCAGTCTCCTGTTGATTGGCCCAAAATCACCCAGCCAGCTTTCATGCCTAAGGCAGGACTAGAATTCACCATCTCGTGATTGGCCCAAAGTCACCCAGCCAGTTTTCATGCCTAAGGCAGGACTAGAACTCACAGTCTCCTGGTTTCTAGGCCAGTACATTAACCAGGACATTAAACTGACTCTCTGGAAATGTCAACTGATTGTGCTTGAAATATATTGTGCTCAGAAATGTGGAAAAGTGGGGGCAGCCACGTAAGTAATGTGCTATATCAAACCTACAAATGTGTGTACATTTTTTCCAGTCAGGTTTTCCACCGAGCAGATTTTTAATTCACATTCCAGATTTCGATGTGCAGTATTTATAAATCAAGAGAACATGTTTTGTAAAAAAAAATAATAATAATTCCAGTTTCCTTCCATCTGGGCTCCTAGTGGCTTATTTGCATGGACACATCCATGTTGTTTTGTGGGCAGCAGTACAAAATTCATTTGTCATTTCCTTCGTCTGGGATATTGTCTTCTATCCTAATCCGTAGGATTACCTTGTGGTCTCCTGTCCAAGTTCTAATGAGGTCCAGTCTTGCTGAGATCATTTGGGTGAGGCTAGTTCTGCTAGATGTTGCCGCTTAAGTGGACCCGTAGCTACCCATTTCCATGCCGATTACTGAGGTGTAAAAGTGTAAGGAAAGCCAGACAATGTAGGGAAGAGACCAAAAATTATGCAGACTGACTTTGCTACCACATACATACCAGGGGTGGGTTCTGTCTTACCTCGTTTCCAGTTCGCTTCCTCGCGCGGCGCATGGGTGTGTGTGCCTTGTGCGCCATGCGGACACGCGTGCATGCGCAGTGCTAAAAACCCAGCTTCTGCGCGTGCGCATAAGCAAAAAAAAATGGCGCCGCCTATGGCGCCGCCGAGAGAGCCGGTTCGGGGGCGTATCCAGCCGGTCATCACTGCCGGTTCGGCGAGTGGGGGGAAATTCCCGTTACCGGTTCTATAGAGCCGGTCCGAACTGGCAGGAACCCACCTCTGATACATACCACATCTTGGTTTCGTCATGTTAAATTAGAAGACTTGAAGATTAGATTCACTTCTGCAGATTTCCTGGATCTACATATAGGATTTCCTGGAGCTTCAGGAAACACAATAGAAAACGAAAGCAGAGACAGGAAGAGAAACGTAAGTCCATTTTCTTGAATTTAGACTCTGGGCCCTTTAGATCTGCCAGCCACAAATATTACCACCCTTTCAGTACAATTGCCTCCACTCGTGTTAATTAGAGGGAGACCATAGTCGGACATTCAGACAAACATTGTCAACATGCAGAAGTGTCCTCCTTTTTATTCTTGGCGTTTCAAGTTGAAAAAGAAGAATAACATGCAATGAGATAGATGTCTCGTTGCTTTGGAATTCAGGTCCAATGGAGAAGTAGCTTGGAATAACCTCAATCGGACTACATGTTATTACACACCAGGAATTCCTGGCAAAGAAGTAGAAATTGGATCTTCAGCTTAGGTACTGAGATGTTAACATCACCTGACAATGCCTTTATTTATTTGTCTCCTCCTCCTATTTTCCCCACAACAACAACCCTGTGAAGTGGGTTGTGCTGAGATAGAGTGATTGGCCAAAATCACCCAGCTGGCTTTCAAGCTTAAGGCGGGACTAGAACCCACAGTCTCCTGGTGATTGGCTCAAAGTTACCCAGCTGGCTTTCATGCCTAAGGTGGGACTAGAACCCACAGTCTCCTGGTGATTGGCTCAAAGTTACCCAGCTGGCTTTCATGCCTAAGGCGGGACTAGAACCCACAGTCTCCTGTTGATTGGCTCAAAGTTACTCAGCTGGTTTTCATGTTTAAGGTGAGACTAGAGCTCACCATCTCCTGGTAACTGGCCCAGAGTCACCCAGCTGGCTTTCATGCTTAAGGCGGGACTAGAACCCACAGTCTCCTAGTGATTGGCCTAAAATCACCCAGCTCACTTTCATGGCCAAGGCAGGACTAGAACTCACTGTCTCCTGGTGATTGGCACAAAGTCACCAGGCTTTCATGGCTAAGGCAGGACTGGAACACCACCTCTCACTGAAAGCTGTTGTGATACCACACAAGCATTTCCACGCAGTTTCTGATCTCTGCCCAGCTGTTTCTCATTCAGTTCAACCATCGGCATCCCGGCCTCAGTGGACCATGTAATCTGCAGCTGTAGCCAGATGTAACACTTCCAGAGCATTTCTCGTAAAAGCGTGGAAAACTAAAGATGACTGATAATCAAAGCTGCTTGTGTTCATGCAGAGCCCAGAGCTGTTCAGATTCCATTTGGCAAAGTCATTCTACACCCAACCAGCATGGCAATACAGTATTTCCCTATTTTGAGCAGTGCTAAATGCGTTGACTTTAAATGCGTCAGATTCGGTCTTGTGCCACGATGGTGACGTCGCTAACTCAACTCATGGGATGGCAGGAACATACATGAATACAGGTAGTCCTCAACTTAACGACCACAATTGAGACCAAGATTCCTGTTGCTAAACGAGACAGTGGTTAAGTGACTTTTGCCCCTTTTTTACAACCTTTCTTGCCCCTGTTACGTGAACCAATGAAGGTGTTAAAGTTAGTAACACGGTTGTTAAATGAATCTGGCTTCCCCATTGACTTTGCTTGTTAGAAGATCGCAAAAGGTGACCACATGACCCTGGGACACGGCAGCCGTCATAAATATGAGTCAGTTGCCAAGGGTCTGAATTTTGATCAATCGGTATGCCTTCAGGTGCTTTGGAGAATAAGTTGACCTCCCCTTCTTTCTGTCAGCCCTTCAAATACTGGAAGACTCCTCTCCACACCTAGAATACTGCATCCAGTTTTAGTCACACTATTAAAAAGATGTTAAGATCCTATACCAGGAGTGTCGAACTCAAGGCCCGGGGGCCGGATGCGGCCCACGGGGTGCTTAGATCTGGCCCATGAGGCCACCCTGGAAACAGCAAAGGACCGGCCTGCGATGCCTCTGCCAGCGAAAACGGAGCTTGGGTGGGCCGCGGGCAGCACTTCCCAGATCCGTTTTCGCTGGCAGAAGGTTGCGGGAGCCTGTCACAGCCAAAAACGGAGCTTGGAAGCCTGTTTTCGCTGACAGAGCGGTCGGGCCACCTCAGGCGCCCCAGACGAGTGACGTCGAGCTGGCCACGTCCACCCTGGCCACGCCCACCCCAGCCCCCCAAGGTCAAACACAACCCTGATGCGGCCCTCAATGAAATCGAGTTAGACACCCCTGCTCTAGAAAGAGTGCAGAGAAGAGTAACCGACGATTAGGGGACTGGAGGCTAAAACATACGATGAACGGTTGCAGGAACTGGGCATGGCTCGTCTAGTAAAGAGACGACTAGGGGAGACATAATAGCAGTGTTCCAATATTTGAGGGGCTGCCACAGAGAGGAGGGAGTCAAGCTATTTTCCAAGGCCAAACAAGGAATAATGGATGAAAACTGAACAAGGAGAGATTCAACCTGGAAATAAGGAGAAATTTTCTGACAGAACGATCAACTGAGGGAACAGAAGTTGCCTTTAGAAGTTGTTCGAGCTTCATCACTGGAAGCTTTCAAGAAGAGATTGGACTGCCATCTGTCAGAAATGGTGTAGGGTGTCCTGCTTGGGCAGAGGGTTGGACTAGAGGACCTACAAGGCCCCTTCCAACTCTGTTAATCTGTATCTAACCATATCACCCCTAGTCCTTCTTTTCATTAAACTATGCACACCCAATCCCTGCAACCATTTATTTTATTTATTTATTTATTTGTTTGTCAAACATGTACAAGATAGCAGGTATAGGTATAAACATAAACATAATCAAAGTGAATACAGATAGATGAGGACAATAGGACAGTAGGACAGGGACGGTAGGCACGCTAGTGCGCTTATGCACGCCCCTTACAGACCTCTTAGGAATGGGGTGAGGTCGACAGTAGACAGTCTAAGGTTAAAGTTTTTTGGGTTTGGGGAAGAAACCACAGAGTCAGGTAGTGAATTCCAGGCATTGATCACTCTGTTGCTGAAGTCGTATTTTCTGCAGTCGAGTTTGGAGCGGTTTACATTAAGTTTGTATCTATTGTGTGCTCGTGTATTGTTGTGGTTGAAGCTGAAGTAGTCATTGACAGGTAGGACATTGTGGCAGATAATTTTATGAACTACATTTAGATCGGTTCTAAGGCGACGTAGTTCTAAGTTGTCTATCACAAGGGAAGAAGCAGCTGCCTCAACCATACTTTTATTTTTGGGATCAAATTAAAAATCATTAACCAATTGCTTTGTGTTCAGGCAAAAAGAAAGTGACTTTTTGCCTTCCCTGCTGGATCAATAGCAAATCTTGTGGAGAGGACATGACAGAGTCCTTGAGAGGAAGGGGACCAAATTGATCCTTGAAGCTGGAGTAGGATAAGGGAAGGCTAGCGGATGTCTGTTATCCAGACCCACTGATTGTCAAAGCAGATTAGATGTTTATCGGGGCTGCCGATGACGGAGGGTTGGGTGGGAGAGCCAATGTCGTAGGAGCCAAATAAATAAATAAAACTTCAAAATGATGTTTATAGATAAATAAAAAATGGGCTGCAAAGTACAAGGCCATGTTTCAGACAGACAAATGTAAAATTCTTCACTGGAGAAGTGAAAACCATTGCAGGAGGAGAAGATGGACAATACTTGGCTTGGGTTTTGTTTTGTTTTGTTTTTTCAATTCTTTTTTTTTCCCCTTTTGTGGAAAGAAAAAACAATCTTGGGAGAGGAGTTTGTTGCAAACTGAATCACAGTCACAGTGCTGATGTGGCAGAGAAAAATGGACAAATGCAAGGGCGGGCTCTGTTCAGAGAAATATAGTTTTGGGAACCTAGCAAATGGGAGGGAGTATTTAATGTCCACTATAAGAAAGATTAAGGCAACTGAAAAGCAAAATTGCAAAGAATAATTTGGAAGAAATGGGATTGCTTAGCTTGGAGAAGAGGCAAATGGAGGGAGGGCAGAAGGAAGGAAGGAAGGGGAGAGATGATGGCACTTTAAAATGTTGTCACACAGGAGAAGACCTAGAGAAATATCTTTATTTGTTTGTTTGTTTGTTTGTTTGTCAAACGTGTACAAGATAGCAGGTATAGGTATAAACATAAACATAATCAAAGTGAATACAGATAGATGAGGACAATAGGACAGTAGGACAGGGACGGTAGGCATGCTGGTGCGCTTATGCACGCCCCTTACAGACCTCTTAGGAATGGGGTGAGGTCGACAGTAGACAGTCTAAGGTTAAAGTTTTTTGGGTTTGGGGATTTTTCCAATCTTGCACCAGCCCGAAAAGAGAGTGTCTACTTTCAGTAGCTGCACCCAGCTCCTCCACTCACACTTGCATGTGAACCAATACATTTCTTCTTCGTCATTTTTGAAGTGCCCACAGCCCCTTTCTCTGTCACTCAGGACACAGAGCAATGGATTTAACTCAGAGGTCTTCAAACTTGGCAACTTTAAGACTTGTGGACTTCAACTCCCAGAATTCTGGGAGTTGAAGTCCACAAGTCTTAAAGTTGCCAAGTTTGGGGACCCCTGATTAACTGAAAGGCCAGCAGATTCCAACAATATTAGAAAATAAATTCAATTTAGCCGTGGAATCAACGACGCTGAGAGGTGGTGGGTTCCCACAAAGTCCTCCTGCCTGAGGCCACCAAGAATCTGTTTGGGATGCTTTCAGTTGGAATTGTCTCAAAGGTGCTTTTTCAAAAGGCAACTGGACTGTTTTCTCTTGAGGAAGAAGAGGAAGAAGAAAATGTTTTGCTTCTAATCCAAGAAGCTTCATCAGTTGTGATGAAGTTGGATCATCTTTGGAAGTTGAAAGTTTAAGTTGGATTCCCCCACCAAAGAAGAGAGTTGGATTGGCTGTTCTCTCTGGCCCCTTCCAACTCTATGATTCTGGGTAGTCATCCCATGGAAGTGATCCTCCAAGGATCCAGACGGGATTTCCCAGTCCTCCCAGACAATCCCAAAGACCAAACTGGAAAGCTTTTGCAAAGAAAGTACAGGTAGTCCTCGATTTACAACGATTCACTTGGTGACTGTTGTTTCAACGGCACTGAAAAAAGCGGCTGATGACCATTTTTCACACTTACGACCGATGCAGCATCCTCATGGTTAAGTGATTTACATTCGGACGCTTGACAACGGATTCACATTTATGATGGTTGCAGGCATCCCGGGGTCATGGGATCCCCTTCTGCGCCCTTCTGACAAGCAAGGTCAATGGGGAAACCAGATTCACTTAACAACCCTGTTACTAATTTAACAACTGCGGTGATTCACTTAACAAATGTGGCAAGAAAAGTCAGAAAATGGGGCAAAACTCAATAAATTTCTCACTTAGCAACATAAATTTTGGGCTCAATTGTGGTTGTAAGTTGAGGACTACCTATATCTGGCTTGCTTCTGAATTAAAACCCTCCTTCTAACAAAGATGGTGCCATGATAATGTCACACTTTGACCTGTTTTCCTTCTGTAACGTGTCCCATCTGCAATGCTTTGGCCTCATTCGTTTATACATTTTCCTGCCTCCCCCTTCCCTCCCTCCGATAATAATACTTTAATGCAGCATCTTGCATTTGGAGCATCATTTTCCCCCTCCTCCTTCCAACATCGTAATTCTTTTTTCTATTCTAATGTAGCGCAACCAGCCCTTTTAGGACTTATTTAGCAGCCACCCATCCAGATGCATACAGAGAGAGAGGGGGGTTAAGCAGGGAATATTATGAAATTCTTTCTAGATGCATTACGCGCTTTACCAAAACTGCAGGCTCACAATTTTCTCATGTGTGAAAAGCCAGGATGTTTCCGATTTTTCCAGATTGAACAGGATGACGCAAAACAAATGGTTTGATGTTGCCATTGTAATGGTTTATATAAGAAAAGGGCAGATTTTGGAAAACCAACCCCATTAACTCAGAGCTTTAACCATTGCAAAGTCAACAGTTTCTCAATCGGCCGGCGCCAAGCCTCTCTTTCAGAGGGGAAAAGAAATAATGGGTTGTTTAATTGGGCGGCAAAAATTGTTTACAGTCAGCCATCGCAAAGTTTGTGATTTTAATAATGGTTAACTTCACCCGTTCCTGCTCTCTCTGCCTCGCTCTTCCCTCCCAGCTCTGTCATTGTTTCATAACCAGCTTATGTCTAGTTTAATTCATTTGTGTATATTACGGCTGAAATTTCCCCCGTGTCCACATAATTGTGATTTTGCCATCATCTCAAATGAAGACTGACTGCTAAAATCAGAAACGGGAAATAGACTGGCAATTAAAAAGGTGCTTTAAGGACAACCAAAATTGCAGAAGTCTCCAGCAATCATTCCAGGTGTGGTCATTATCCCCCCCCCCAGCAGGGCCCAACCAACACTTTCAGGGGTGTTAATGTGGCTATTTTGGTTTGCCTAGCAAAAGAATTTTGCATTTTCGGTTCTCATAGTCCTTATTCACTCCCATAAATTTGCTTTTAACATTTTTGCAAAGGAGAAGAGTGCAGAGAAGAGCAACAAAGATGATTAGGGGACTGGAGGCTCAAACATACAATGAACAGTTGCAGAAATTGGGTATGTCTAGTCTAATGGAGAGAAAGACTAGGGGTGATACGATAACAGTGTTCCAACATTTGAGGGGCTGCCACAAAGAAGAGGGGGGTCAACCTATTGTCCAAAGCACCTGAAGCAGCGGTGGGTTGCTCCCGGTTCGTTCCGGTTCTTAGAGCCAGTAGCGGCGCGCAGAAGCGTCTCGGGCGCGTGCACGAACCGGTAGTAAAGGGTTTTAGAACCCACTACTGACCTGAAGGCAGGACAAGAAACAATGGGTGGAAACTAATCAAGGAGAGAAGCAACCTAAGAACTAAGGAGAAATTTCCTGACAGTGAGAACAATTAACCAGTGGAATGGCTTGTCTTCAGAACTTGTGGGTGCTCCAACACTGGAGGCTTTTAAGAAGAAATTGGAGAACCATTTGTCTGAAATGGGGTTGGGTTTCCTGCTTGAGCAGGCGGTTGGACTAGAAGACCTCCAAGGTCCCTTCCAACTCTGTTATTCTGTTATCTGAGGAGAACTTTGGAGGAATCCTCATGGTCGGTCTTGGGTGGTCATTTTGTATTTACAGAATACAGAATACCAGCATTGGAAGGGACCTTGGAAGTTCCCCTAGATCCAACCCCCTGTCCAAGCAGAAGACCCTAAACCATTGTGCACAAATGGCTATCCAGTCTCTTCTTAAAAACCTCCAGTGATGGAGCACCCAAAATGTCCCGAGACAAGCCATTCCATTGATTAATTGTTCTCACTGTCAGGAAATTTCTCCTTAATTTTAGACTGGATCTCTCTTTGTTCTTTGGTCCCATCCTCTCTCCCAGGTGCCTGCAATCTCTCTGGCTTCTCACATATCCATCGCATCCCAAAGGAAAGTCATCCAAATCTTCAAGATAGTGTTACTGCCACTGCTCCAGCAGACTTCTGCCCTTGAGAAATGACTACTGTATTTTATATATTTCAGATAAATGAAGCAGTTGACATGTGGCAATAGGAAGCATTTACCTCCAGTCTTATCTCCTCTTCTAAAAACGTCTCTGGAGTCCAGGTGGACTTCACAGATCAGGAAACAATGGTGGTTGCAGTTCAGAGCTTTCTTCTGGGTCTCTTTTTCTCAGAGGAAAAACAAAAGAAAGCTGGATGATGAAGAGCGATCTATAATTCTCAGCCAGGTTTTTGCTGGTTAGGAGTTTTGCAAGACAAAGTCCAATACAAGCAGAGGTGGGTTCCTCCCAGTTCGCACCGGTTCTATAGAACCGGTAGCAAACTTCTGGTGATGACACAGAGCCGGTTCTGTCGGTGCCGGTCCGTGGACGCCGCCATCTTTTTTTTGGAATTTTTTGGGGGATTTTTTTGGGGGGGGGGATATTTTGCTGTTTCTTCTTCTTCTGCGCATGCGCAGAAGCCGAGTCCCCGGCACTGCGCATGCGCTGCCATCTTGTTTTGGGGGGGGGATTTTTGTGAATTTTTGGCACTGTGCATATGCACGCGCGCAAAGCGCACCCGTGCAGCGCGGCCACGTGATGCGCAATGCGCATGCAGCCACGCGGCGCAGGAGGAAGCGAACCAGCGGCGAGGTAAGTTAGAACCCATCGCTGAATACAAGTAAAGAGAAGTATGGGGTTGGGGTGTAGGGATGAGTTTGTTTGGACCTTGGAGACCGTCAGGGAATGGACTTTGATGATCAACCTATAGTAATAACTTGGTTCTTCAGGTTCCCTGGATGTCTTTTGTCTTCTGTACTGGTCAGTGTCTGTGGTATCCCAGAGCACTGAGTGCTATGAGATGACACTTGGACTATTTCAGACGGTGGTCTTGGGTGGGCAGCCTGCCAGTCAATGTTGGAGAGTGGGAAGCTCCACTTCAGGGTGCCATCCATCAGTGTCTTTCAATTCTATCTCTGGTTTGTTTTTCCTTCTCTTTTTTGGTATCCTGCACTCAAGAATTATTTGCTTTTCAGCTGTAATGTTGGTTGTCAGAGGTATAGAATGTCAAACAAGGAAGTAACAAGCATGCTTAGTCCTTGCTGGTCACATACTCCTCTAAAACTGCACTTCTGTGTGCCTTGTTCTTCAAATTCCTTGTGGGGATAAAATGAGGTCTAGGGAGGGAGAAGAAAACCAGAAAAATGTTGAGATGCCAAGTATTTTGAATGGGACTAGGAGAGGTAACCTAGATATGCAGGCAATAAGCATGGAATGGAATAGTCTAGTTAGGTGGCCCCAAGATGGGTAGTCCTTGACTTATGACCATTCCTTTAACAACAATTTGAAGTTACAACAGCCTTGGAAAGTTACAACCATTGCACCACCCATATTGTCACATTATCACAATTTGTGCCCTTGACAACCAGTTCACATTTATGACAGTTGCACACGGTTGTGATTTGTGACTTTCCCAGCCAGCTGCCAGCAAACAAGGTCAATTGGGGAAGTGAGAGTCATTTAATGACCATGTGATTCGACCACTTAGTGACTAACAGTCCAGTCCCAATTGTGGTCATAAGCTGTATTCCATCATTAGGGAACAAATGCAGAAGAGTATGGAGAGCTATTAGGAAGCATTTTAAACCTTGCTGGACGCAGGAACACAGCCATGATATAGTAGGTGTTACTGAAATTGAAGACACTCATAATAGAAATGCAAGAATCAAAGAGTGTAAACTTATTGAAAAGGAGTGAACCAAACAATGGACAAAAGTAGTGACATTATATGGGAAGGAAGGACATAACTCCAGGAATCTGAGTATGAAGGTCCAGTCAATAGCATTTGGGTAAGAATACAAGGAAGGCAGTAAAAATATGATATGATCATGGAATAGGCCACCACACCAGGTCGAAGGTCTGCAGGCCACCTCCAAGACCACATTATAAATGTCTCTCTCTGTGGAGAGATATAGCAATAATTATAGATTTCAATCATCTGGATAAAACTTGGAAAACCAACTCATCATCTAAGGCCGTGATGGCGAACCTATGGCACGCGTGCCACAGGTGGCACGCGGAGCCATATCTGCGGGCATGCGAGCCGTTGCCCTAGCTCAGTTCCAGTGCGCATGTGCGTGCCGGCCAGCTGATTTTCGGCTTGCGCAGAGGCTCTGGGAGGGCGTTTTCGGCCTCCGGAGGGCCTCCGGGGGGGGCAGGGGAGGGCGTTTTCACCCTCCCCAGGCTCCAAGAAAGCCTCTGGAGCCTGGGGAGGGCGAAAAACAGGCTTACCGGGCCCACCGGAAGTCGGGAAACGAGGGAGGGGTGGTTGCGCGCAGGGGGCGGGGCAGCACANGCGCAGGGGGGTGGGGCGCAGGGGGGCATTGAATTATGGGTGTGGGCACGCGCGCGCGTGCTTTCGGCACCCAAGGAAAAAAAGGTTCACCATCACTGATCTAAGGCCTCAAGGTCCCCAACATTCTCTGTTGTCTTGGTGATGATTTCATTTTCCAGAAGGTTTAGAAAGAGACAAGGGAATGACTCCTCTAGGTCTGGTCCTGACCAATCGAGAAAAGTTGGTTGAAGAAGTAAAGTTGGTTGAAGAAGTAAAGCAGTGGGGATCTTGGGAAGGAGGTACCACATCAGCTGCAGATCTTCCATGGTAAGGAAAGAGAGACTGCAACATAATCCTAGATGCTCCATTCATCTCAAGAGACCCACTTTCAAAATCCTATAGGTTGGATCTGAGGGAAAGCAATCCTGATATCAAAGTGGGTTTTAGGGGGATTGGGGACTTTTCAAAAATACATTTGAGAAACAGAAGAAACAGAAAAATGATGTGGATTCATAGGGAGCTTTTGACCGAGCTAAGAGGTAAAAGAGAAAGAAGGGTGTAGGAGGTTAGCTAAGTGCTAATAACTAACATCTGCAGAAGAAAAGCCACTTGCTAAAAGGACAAAAAGAGCTTTAGGGGCTAAGTCATTAGCACAAAGAAGAAAAAAGGAAACATGGTCCATTGCTTGAAGAAAAGAGCTTGCAGAAACAGAGCTAGAATGGCGTTGTGGCGAAGGTGCTGAATTAGAATGTTAAGATATTTAATTTAATAGCTGGAGCCGTGAAAGGTTGGACAATGAGTAAGAACACACAATTATCGCTAATTGGTTGAAGAGAGCTGGCCCCTGCGTGAGGGAATCTGAGCTGTGATTGGTTGCTGTGAGAGTAAAGGCGGGAAACAAGGAAACTCCCACTTTACTCTCCCCCTTTACGAGAGAGAGAGAGAGAGAGAGAGAGAGAGAGAGAGAGAGAGAGGGAGAGGGAGAGGGAGAGGGAGAGGGAGAGAGAGAGAGAGAGAGAGAGAGAGAGAGGGAGAGGGAGAGGGAGAGGGAGAGGGAGAGGGAGGGAGGCCAAATAGGAACATCGTCAGGTAAATCAACACAGCGGGAATATCATGAGGTAAATAACAGAGCCCACACAGCACATATATTTATTATAAATATAAATAAATATATTTATTTATATAAAGCTACAAGTTCATGTCAGCGTCTCTGACTCCATTTGGACACTGGCTGCGCAATTCCTGTCATGGAAGATGGGATACCATGACTTCTAATCGTCCCGTAGGAACAAAGGACGATTAGTCGAATTTTGGACCAATCACTCTCCCTTAGCCTAGCCTACCTCAGAGGGTTGTTGTTGATGAGAAAATAGGAGGAGGCAGCATTAAAGGTAGTCCACGACTTACAACCCTATTCATTTCATGACCAGTGAAAGTTACAACGGCACTGAAAAAAAGTGCACACTTATGACCGTGGCAGCATCTCCATGGTCACATGATCAAAATTTGGGTGCTTGGCAATTGTCTTATATTTATGATGGTTGCAATGTCCCGGGGTCATCTTTTGCAACCTTCTGACAAGCAAAGTCAATGGGGAAGCCAGATTCACTTAACAACCTTGTTACCAACTTAACTGCTGTGATTCACTTAACAACTGTGGCAAGAAAGATCGTAAAATAGGGCAAACACATTTAACAAATGCCTCGCTTAGCAATAGGAATTTTGGGCTCAATTGTGGTCGTAAGGCAAGGACTACCTGTACATACACTACAGTACTTTTGAGTTGAACAAAATAAAGGTATGCGATACATCTAGCAAAGTTTCAGTAGTGGTTAAGGCATCAAACTAAAAACCAGGAGACCGTGAGTTCTAGTTCTGGTTCTGTCTTAAGTTCCAACCCAGCTGGGTGAACTTAGGCCAATCCCACTCTCTCAACTCTAGGAAGAAGAAGGAAGCCAAGGCAAACCAAAAACTTTGCCAAGAAAACAGGAGGGACTTGTCCAGGCAGTTGTCACAAGTCAATCCTGACCTGAAGGCAAGAGAAAGAAAGAAAGAAAGAAAGAAAGAAAGAAAGAAAGAAAGAAAGAAAGAAAGAAAGAAAGAAAGAAAGAAAGAAAGAAAGAAAGAAAGAAAGAAAGAAAGAAAGAAAAAAAGATGATAGAAAGTAAGAGATGATAAAAAGGAAGCAGATCTCTTCACCTCCTACTTAGTTTCAATCTTCTTCCAAATGGGAACTGGGTTCAAACAGACATAGGCAAAACAATATCTGTTTCTTCCCTCACTACAACCCTGGGAGGTAGGCAAATTAAGTGGGGATTTGTCACTGCTCTAGGCTCTGAGATCCATTGTAAACTCAGATCTTTACAGCCACAGTCTAGGGCAGTGTTTCTCAACCTGGGCAATTTTGAAGATGTGTGGACTTCAACTCCCCTGGCTGGGGAATTCTGGGAATTGAAGTCCGCACATCTTCAAAATTGCCCAGGTTGAGAAACATTGCGTCTCCCTTTTCCCTTTCATCTAAGTTTGCCTTACACCGCAGACCACAAGATGACAGTAAGTAAATTAACTTCTTGAAAAGGTAAATGATACGTGTCCTGGATTACAGTGAAATTTGACTGCCGACTGCTTTCTCTCATTCCTTTGTTATGCAATAATTTACAGAAAATGGTTTGTGCGGCGATGATAAAAACCCTTTGAAAACGGTATAATTCAGCGTAACTGTATTTTAAGAGAACCTCATAATAGACCAAGGCAGCGATAACATTCTGCAATTTCTTTACACACACAAACACAAACACACACACACACACACATACAGATACACGGACCACCTCCTTATTGTAATGAAGTATTGAATGTTCAAGGCTATTACTTCCAGCCTGAATACTGACTTTATTCCAGGATAATAAAAATAAAAGCGGGGGGGGGGAGAAATAAATAAAGGAATTTGGGGATAAGGAAGAAATACAAATAATGAAATTGTATTGATACAGATGGTAATCAAACCAATTCGAGAAAGATATCTAGTGTATCGCGGTCCATGGGAGACCATTTTATTTCTAGCAAAGGAAAAGGTCTCATTTCTCTAAACTGGAAGGTTTTCTTTAGTAAGCTGGATCTGTAATCTCAGCCAGAGGTTTTCATAAGACATGCAGGTCCTCAACCTACGGCCATAATTGAGCCTGGAATTTACAGTCATAAGTCGTGGCGGTCGTAAAGCATTTGATCACGTGACCGACTCAATTTTGCAACCTTTTCTGTGGTGGTTGTTAAGTGAATGCGGGGTTTGTAAAGTGAATGCCACAGTCGTTAAATGGACCCATTGTTTGCTATTGGCCAGTTTTTGCCAGAAAAACTGGCGCTGCAGAGCAATTCCTCCAATTTTTATTTCGATGCAGAAGCCGCACCGAAAGTCTTTGCTTTGTTTTCAGAATGAAAGTTGCCTCTCCGGCTTCCCTTTGGAGCCTGAACAGCTGGCCCAGTTTTAGTCACCGTGTGTAGATTACGCTGGGAAAAACAGGAGGCGCCTAAGGACGATGGCAGGGTTTTAATAATAATGACAATGACCTCAATAATTTCAGTGGGGCAGGAAACCTTGGCAGCTGCGCCATGGCCTCCGTCCAGTTCATAGTGAAAACTATGCCATATTGCGAGAACTGTTGGCACTCGGTGGAATCCTCTTTTCACCAAAGCAGAATTGAATGAGCGTGGAAGAAGAATGACAATGAGACCCTGGAGAAGGCCAACTCTGCTCACTTGATGTTATGCAAGCTCTGGCTAATTTTCTGCTGTCGGCCTTCCCAAATAGATCAGACAGGAAACACGACGAGATGAGCTAATTCTACATTGTTGTAAGGCTACTTTAACAGCATTTTGTAAGTCTGAAGCATGATTCTCCCCTGAGAAATTAGGGAGGGTCTCTTCTGAATTTCTTGCCCCCCATCCCCAATATCTAGCTGCAGACTATGCTGTTTCTTACCTCAGGGATCCTCAAACCCCCAGCCCACAGACCAGTATCGGTTCATGGCCTGTTAAGAACCTGGCCGCACAGCTGGAGGTGAGCAGCGGATGAGCAAAATTGTGCATGCATGGAATCTAGGTTGCGCGCTTCTCCTCCACTCCCCCCCGGTCTGTGGAAAAATTGTATTCCGTGAAACCAGTCCCTGGTGTCAAAAAGGTTGGGGACCACTGTCTTATCTGACCATTCCTGTCAGTCCCCCCTGGGTAAATCAGACAGGAAGCACGACTAGACAAAATCCTGCCATATTGGTGATTGTACTGGTGATGATCTTATCCATTCAATCGTGTCCGACTCTTGGCAATTCTATGAGCCAGGTCTTGCCGAGGTGGCGCAGTGGTTAGAGTGCAGCACTGCAGGCTACTTCAGCTGACTGCTAGCTGCAGTTCGGTGGTTCAAATCTCACCGGCTCAAGGTTGACTCAGCCTTCCATCTTTCTGAGGTGGGTAAAATGAGGACCCAGATTGTTGGGGGCAATATGCTAACTCTGTAAACCGCTTAGAGAGGGCTGTAAAAGCACTATGAAGCGGTATATAAGTCTAAGTGCTATTGCTATTGCTATCTTCCAATCGTGTACTGTTTCTTTTAGTTGTTTTATGCTCTGGCCGGTGTCAGGTTTGATGGTGTCCAGTCACTGTGTTCTTTGGCGGCCTGGTTTCCTTTTACCGCTAACTCTTCCCAACATAATTGCTTTCGCCAGTGAATTCCCTCACATGACATGGCCAAAATAAGTGAGATGCAGTTTTGTGATTTAGGAGGATTGTATTATGTTCTGGGAACTATTAAGGAGAAGCTGCCTTCACCTTCTTTCTCTCACACATAATATCAGGGCTGAATTGCCTCTTACTCCTCTGGAATGCAGCCCCTCCCTCCTGACAATCCACTTTTTCACTACTTTCCATCACAAGTTGTGTCTATAGGAAGAGAGACTACTTGCCGTCCTGCCTTGTTGGTGGACCCGACAGTGCAGTCCCACCTGTGTTGCTACCAAGGCATGATGTAACAAATGTGGGTGAGCATATTTACATCAATTCGAAAGAGAAAAACCATGGTCAACTTTTGGCATTTTCTCCAGTGTGCTGGATGGGGAAACCAGGTCTGGAGGAATGGTTGGTTTTTGTCCAGGGGGGAGGGGTGTCAAAGTACCTGAGAACCGTGACTGTTCTTCCCAGGGCTGGTCATCTTGGTTGATGATCTTCAGCTATTACTGCTGAAGAGGATATCTAAATATTCTGGATCTCATTCAGTTCAGATGTAGAAGATGAGCAGGCAGAGTTGGAGTGGGTGGAGTTAAACGTGTCATCAGCTTAGAGTCCTTCTATTGTCACAGACAATCTGAGTCCAGCGCCCCCCCCCCGAATTCCATTGATCCTTATTTGGTGCCGGTTTAGTATTGTACTACTTGACTAGAGTCTTGTGTAGAGGCTTGAATAAATCTTCTGTGCTGCAACTTAATGTATGGTCCTGATCCTTTGCGCCTAGTATTAGTCTAATACCAGCCCACGGGGTGCTTAAATCTGGCCCACGGAGCCGGCCTGGAAATAGCAAAGGACCAGCCTGCTGTGCCTCTGGCAGCCAAAATGGGGCGTGTGGGGGCGTGCATGGCCTCCCGCACCCTGTTTTTGGCCTGAACTGCCTCCTCCAGCACTCTGCCAGTCAAAATGTGGCACACTGCGGCTGTGCGCGGCCCCCCTGCACCCTGCTTTGGCCAGCAAAGTGCTGCAGGAGGCTGTACAGAGCCGAAAACAGGCTGCTGTGTGGCCGCACGCGGCCTCCCTGTGCCCCATTTTGGCTGGCAGGGTGCTGCAGGAGGCGTCTGTCCCGTCTCTCCCTCCCCCGCCCGGCCAGCCCACGGAGGAGAACTACAATGCTGATCCGGCCCTCAAAGAAATCCAGTTTGATACCCCTGCTCCAATACAAGAGAGGCTGGACTTGAATCATTTGTGGCAACGTAAGGACTCTAAGCTTATGACATGCTTAACACCACCCCCAGCTTTGCATGCTCTTCTCCTATACTAGTGATGGCAAACCTTTTTTTGCTCGAGTGCCAAAAGGGCACGGGTGCGGGCGATAGCGTGCGTGCACGTGCCCGCACCCATAATGCAATGCCCTTCCCCCGCGCATACCCCCCCACGCATGCGCGTAGGCCTCACTGAAGCCTCTGGACTTCTGATAGGCCCGTTGGGCCATTTTGTGCCCTCCCCAGGCTTCAGGAAAGCCTCCAGAGCCTATGGATGGTGAAAAACGGGCCCAATGGGCCTACCAGAAGTTCGGAAATGAACTTCCGGTAGGCCTGTTGGGTCCGTTTTTCGCCATCCACAGGCTCCGGAGGCTTTCCTGAAGCCTGGGGAGGGTGAAAACGGCCTCCCCCGCCCTCTCGAAGGCCGAAAATCAGCTGGCCAGTGCGCACATGTGCGCTGGAGCTGACATAGGGCAATGCCTCACGTGCCCTCAGATATGGCTCCACGTGCCACCTGTGGCATGCGTGCCATAGGTTCGCCATCACGGTCCTATACCCTTCCTGATCTGCCATCATCCCACAATGCTGAGATTGCAATTCCTACACTTTCCAACCAGAATATCTTCCCAAATTTGAGGAGGGAAGAATTTGGAATTGTTGAAAGCCTTCCATGTCAAGAAAACTGGAACTGCAGTAATCCTCCTCAGCTTTCATACTAATGAGTTAGTTGATTAATTAATTTATGCAGCCTTTCCCAGCTTTGTCCGGTAGCAGCTATTGAGCCTCTTCGTAGCTTTTGGTGCTTCGAAAAATAATCACATTCTTGAACAATACTGTAAATTTATATGGGAGCCAACCCATTTTATTTGCATGTCAGCAGCGCTCATTAACAACTCTGCTTTAAGCCCGAGGGATGAGTGAGCAAAGTCAAGTGACGCCGTCCTAGAGAAGAAACATATCAAACTGCCCTAGAATGCAAAAACGAAGCTAAAAATAAGTAAATAAATAAGAAAGTGGTGTCCTGAAGGCATCATTAAAAAAAAAAATTGCCCTGAAAAACTGGAGCAGTGTTGATCCTTCCTGTATTTGCAGATATTTTGTCTCCTTCTTTGGTAAGCTGGATGATGTGTTGCTCTTAAAATGGAATAGCGCGGTAGCAATCATGGAAATAAGCAGTCACAGATATTGGTTTCTCAGTTAGTGTTCTAATTTGGAAATAGCAATAGCACTTATATACCGCTTCACAGCCCTCTCTAAGTGGTTTACAGAGTCCGCATATTGCCCCCAACAATCTGGGTCCTCGTTTTTACTGACCTCAGAAGGATGGAAGGCTGAGTCAACCTTGAGCCAGTCAGGATCATAAGCACATTAAAAAGGAGTGCCTTCTTGACTTGCAGGCACCTCCCACCTGCAAGGCTCACAAAAATGTTTCCAAAAACTTCTCCTATATGTTCTAAATGTAAAAAAGTGTATGGTACTTACTACCATGTATGGTGGATGTGTCCTGAAGCTAAAAGATTCTGGAGTAAAGTTAGGAAATGGTTAGAAGAAATAACAGAACAACAGATTGACCTGAGACCGGAGATTTTCTTATTGGGACTGCTGAATAGAAAATATGACAAGGAAATACAATATCTTCTTCTTCATATAATCACAGCAGCAAGAATAGTTGATGCTCAAAAATGGAAAAATGATAATATACCATCTGAGGAAGAACTGATAAGGAAAATAATGGACGGAAAAAAAAGAAAAAGGAAAGAAGAAATAATATGGGTAAATTATGAGCGACTTGTAAGAAATAAGTGTGAAGAAATAAAAACAGAAATATGTAAATAGATAGATAGGTCAACAAATGTGAAAACAATTAGAGAAGAGTAAAGTGGAAAAAAGGTAAATAATAAATAATATACTGAGACGAAACTGTTGTTAAAAGTGTATTTATGTTTATATGTGGATGCAGGTCTTTGTTTGTGTGTATTGTTTTGTAGTTTTAAAAATAAAATCAATAAAAAAAATTTTTTAAAAAAGGAGTGCCTTCAATCACATGGGCGCAGGGACCATCTTGCCTTGGTATAAACCTTCTGAAGATCATCATCAGTTGTCAACCTATTCTCCAAAGCACCTGAAGGCGGAACAAGAAGCAACGTATGGAAACTAATCAAGGAGAGGACCAACCTAGAACTAAGGAGGAATTTCCTAACAGTGAGGAGAATTAACCAGTGGAACAGCTTGCCCTCAGAAGTTATGGGTGCTCCATCAATGGAAGTTTTTAAGAAAAGATTGGACAACCATTTGTCTGAAATGGCACAGATAGCCCTCGACTTACAACAGTTCATTTAGTGACCATTCGAAGTTACAACGGCACTGGAAAAAGTGACTTATGACCATATTTTACACTTATGAAATGACCACATGATCAAAATTCAGATGCTTGGCAACTGACATGCATTTATGACAGTTGCAGTGCCCCGGGGTCATGTGATCCCCTTTTGTGACCTTCTGACAAGCAAAGTCAATGGGGGAAGCCAGAATCACTTAACAACTGTTACTAACTTATCAACTGCAGCGATTCATTTAACAACTGTGGCAAGAAAGGTCGTAAAATGGGGCAAGGTTCACTTAGCAAATGTCTCGCTTAGCAACAGAAATGTTGGGCTCGATTGAGGTCGTAAGGCAAGGACTACCTGTATAGGGTCTCCTATAGGGTATAGGGTGCTTGAGCAGGGGGTTGGACTAGAAGACCTCCAAGCTTCCTTCCAACTTTGCTCTTCTGTTATCATGATAGTATATTGTTATTAAAAACTCCCTCAAGCTGGAGCTTCCTCCTTCTGCCATCCATTGAGATTGATGAATCAAGATGGTTGTAGGCCCTTGGAGAGAAATTAAAAACCAGCAAAAGGCAGTCCAGATGTACACCTCCACCCTGTGGCCATCCCATCACTAAAGATCTGCAAGAATGCCATGCCACAGCCGAGAGGATTCCCCCCCCTCCCATCATTCACTTCTCTTTTGAAAGAATTTTTAGGGCAAATTTGCTTTCATCAAATTGAATGAACACTGATAGGAAAAAAGTAGGCTAATTACCCAAGTCAGTATTGGAGTCAATCCCAGAGGATGCTGGACTACAGATTCAATTACTGACTTCCTGTTGCAAGAATTTAAACTTCTCACTTGGATCAAAGGACTGTGTCCTAAGTGCTGTATATGTCAAACAAGAAATCTACAACACATCAGTGTCACCATTTATTTACTTATTTATAGCATTCGTATATCCTTCCAGGAGGGGAAGGAAGGAAGGAAGGAAGGAAGGAAGGAAGGAAGGAAGGAAGGAAGGAAGGAAGGAAGGAAGGAGTTCCATGTTGTGAAACATGGACACATGTCCTCAGGACACTGCAAGCAGCCATAAATGTGGGCCAATTGCCAAGCACCCAAAGTGAGGTCATGTGACCATGTGGGGGGGGTGTCACTGGAGCCAGGTTCTAAGTACCAGGCAGGTCCGTCGTAACTTTGAATAATTGCTAAGCAACCAATCTTAAGTCAAGGACTATCTGCATGGCTCTTTATTGGCTGTAAAAAAGGAATATTGAAAGAATTAGCTACTATTTATTGAAGGGATGCAGTAGTAGTGATTTTCTGCAAAAGAGCTGCAATTTTCTACTTGCTGAGCTAAGAAACATCCCGGCTGAATCCAGGCCAACTTACTTCGGTATAGCAGGCAGAGAAATTCTCAACAGATGTCTCTATTTCAGAGCAGGCATGGAGGGAGGGACGCAACCGTTGCGTGTATTTCAGTTTTGGCTCTGCCCCTTTCAACTTTGGCTCCATCAAAATTGGAAAGTGGCCTTTAAAACCTTTCCCAGAATTGAGCTGTAAAACCTTCTCTCTCCGTGGTGTGTACATAATGAAATGAAACAGAACAACCCAATTATTTGGAAGTTTGTTTGGTTGGGCTTGTATAGCACCTCCTTCTTGAGAGTAGACTACATGTCTGGGGGCAGAGGGACCTTCTCTGATGTTCTGGAGAACATCCGTTGAGAGGAACAACATGTCTTTATTTCTGAAATGAAAAGGCTAGTGGGTATGTTTTTCCTTCTCCCTTGGCTTCTTGGATGAGAAGCAAAATGTCGCCTTCTTCAAGGAAAAGGATAGTCCAGTTGCCTTTTGAAAAAAGCACCTTTGAGACAGCCATGACCTGGATCAGGGGTGGGTTCCAACTTACCTCGCTGCCGGTTCGCTCCCTCCTGCGCCGCATGGGCGCGCCTCGTGGGCGCATGCGCAGTAACAAAAAAGACGTTAATTTTTTTTTTTTTTTTTAAAACCCGAAAAAAGATGNNNAAGAAAAAAAAAAATAAAAATAAAATCAAAAAAAATAAAAAAAAAAAATCGGAAAAAATTCGAAAAAAAAATGGCGGCGCCCACGAACCGGCATCGACTGAACCAGATCAGTGACGTCATTGTGACGTCACCAGCGAGCCGCTACCGGTTCAGGAGAACCGGTCCGAACCGGGAGGAACCCACCCCTGACCTGGATGGCTGAGAATCTCCGCAGACATTTTCCCATCGGCTCCTTCTTGATCCTGACAAACAGAATATTGCGAACGAGTGGAGCTCTTCTTGAAGCTTTATCTTTGGCCGAGGCCACCAGCTTTCAAACATCACTGTGAGAAAACTGGTGGAAGGAAAAGAGAAGACTTGGGGGGGGAAGGCAAAAAGCTTTCTTACTCCCCAAACTTTGCAAAAGTGAAAGCAGACAAATCTCTTCATTATCCCCAGAGCAAGTCAGGTGCTCCTAGTTTGAAGCCTCTTATGCTTGGAAAAATAGAATCCCTTTCTTTTGAAAATGTAATAAAGAAAATTCTTTCTCTGCCTTTGGAAGCTGCAAAAAGATTATCCAGAATATTTTTTTTTTTTGCTCCGTCTGATGGTTCCCAAGCATGTGAAGGCGTTAGAGAAAATAATTTCAGTTGTCTGTCTGCTTGACACTGAAGCAAAGACTTTCACTTCTCAAAAAAAAAAAAAAAAAAAACCACCTGATTTCCTAATAGTTGGAACACAAATCCTATATTTGTGGTGGCGCAGTGGTTAGAGTGCAGCACTGCAGGCTACTTCAGCTGACTGCTAGCTGCAGTTCGGCGGTTCAAATCTCACCGGCTCAAGGTTGACTCAGCCTTCCATCCTTCTGAGGTGGGTAAAATGAGGACCCAGATTGTTGGGGGCAATATGCTGACTCTGTAAACCGCTTAGAGAGGGCTGTAAAGCACTATGAAGCGGTATATAAGTCTAAGTGCTATTGCTATTGCTATCTGAGAACTCTGAATACAGGTAGCCCTCAATCTATGACCACAATTGACCACAAAATTTCTGTTGCTAAGCAAGGCGGTTATTAAGTGAGTCACGCTCCATTTTATGATTTTTTTTGCCATGGTTGTTAAGTGAATCAAGCAGTTGTTAAGTGAATTTGGCATCCCTCATTGTCTTTGCTTCTCAGAAGCCATCTGGAAGGTTGCAAATGGTGATCACATGACCTCAGGCTGCTGCAACCATCGTAAATATTAAATCTGTTGTTTAACGTCTGAATTTTGATCATATGACCCATGGGGGATGCTGCAACGGTCGTAAGTGTGAGAACCAGAAGTCACTTTTTTTTTCGTGCTTCAAAATGTCACTAAATGAATGGTTGTAAGTTGTAAGCTGAGGACTCCCTGTAACTGAATCTGGAGATGTCCTCTGTGCTCTAGTATAAAGATTTTTGCACCGTGCATTACTAATTCCAGACACCTTCCGAAATAAAACAATTTTGCCTCTAGAGAAAAAGCCGAGATTTGGCAATTACCGTATATTGTTTTGAGACAACTCAGCAATCAGCAAACTTTGCGAGATAACAGCTGCAATATAATACAGAATTTGAGAATTCCCTGCTCAAGCACGTGTTCTTCAGCCATCCTCAAACTCATGATGCCGGATGCGAAATGGAGATGATAAAATATATCTTAATCTTTTTTGTGTGGCCGTGAATCATATTGCCTCTCTCTCTCTCTCTCTCTCTTTTTTTTTCCTCTGTATTTTTGGCAAATGGCATGGGGAACGCAGATAAGCATCATCCTGTATCAATAACATTTGACCCACTGTGTATCATAAACGGATGGTTAATGGCTTGCGCGATATTATTTCTGTCAGTCATTTATGAAATGTGGGCCTTGTGCCTATAATTTACGTGGCACTCTAGGAGCGTTTTGTGCTGCACTGGAGCAGCTGTGTGCTGTTATGAGAAAGATGCAGATTTTGGGAGGGTGATAGACAGGAAAAGATGACACTTGCAGATTGGTGGATTTTTGCTTCTGGTATTCAGACGTCGTTGCTTTGTTCTTGCAGTTGGTTGCCTGTGGCAGCTGCTGACAATCCCTTCCCTAAATTTGTCAATAGATTTTTAGAGTGCCAACTGAGCTGTTTCCTGCTTCCAAAGAGAGAGAGAGAGAGAGAGAAGAGAGAGAAGAGAGAGAGAGAGAGGGAGGGAGGGAGGGAGAGAGAGAGAGAGAGAGAGAGAACCCCAATAAATTAAGAATTCTTTCTCTCCCTTCTTTCCTCTCTTTGTGTATGCATGGGTGCAGTTTCCATCTCTTTGTCTAAAGCTCCATATCAGAGGTGGTATTCAGCCGGTTCGGACCGGTTCGGGCGAACCGGTAATAGCGAACCTGCGGGTGAGGGTTATGCCGGCCTATTTAGCCACATTTTCAAGCTGTGTGCATGCGTGCAAGCCGCGTGCGTGAGCAAAGCGCATGTGTGGAAGGCCTTGCGCATGCGCGGAAGGCACGCTCTCACATTTTCGGTGCTGGGCGAACCGGTAGGGAAATTATATGAATCCCACCGCTGCTCAGTATATGTGGAATTGATTGGACATTTCTGTATCTGTGTGAACAATCTTGTGGTAGTTCAAAGAAGTACACTCTTACTGGAGCCAAATGACAGCATGGGTGAGGCAGTGTTACAAAATGGAAGTGTCTGTTGTCCCTAAAGGTGCTTTTTCAAAAGGCAACTAGTTCTCTGAAGAATCTTCTTGGATGAGAAGCGAAACATCTTCAAGAAAAAAAACCAAGAAAGTCCAGTTGCCTTTTGAAAAAGCAGCTTTGGGACAACCATGGCCTGGATGACTCAGAATTTCCATGGACGTGTCTGTTGTTTTTCATGGTTTGGGAAAAGATTTAGAAATATTCTTCTTTTCTTTTTTTTCTTTTTTTTTAAATATTAAACATACAGTATAATGTTCCTGTGTTCCCCTCCTCCAAAAGGTGAGAAGTGACGGCATCCATTTTCATGATTAATTGTCAGGGATTGTGGAGAAGATACTGTGAACTTGCACCCTGTCACCTCAACTTTACACCTTCCCATCACTGTCATTAGCAATGAATCCTGATAGATCCTTTTGAAAAATCAGTTGAAGAGATGCTGAACTACAATTACTTTGAAGCTTATTTTTCTTGTGAGGGTCACCCTATTCTCCAAAGCACCTGAAGGCAGGACAAAAAGCAACGGATGGAAACTAACCAAGGAGAGATCCAACCTAGAACTAAGGAGAAATTTTCTGACTGTGAGAATAATCAGTGGAGTGGCTTGCCTCCTGAAGTGGTGGGTGCTCCATTACTGGAGGTTTTCAAGAAGAGATTGGACAATTCTTTGTCTGAAATTGTATAGGGTCTCCTGCTTGAGCAGGAGGCTGGACTAGAAAACCTTCAAGGTTGCTTCCAACTCTGTTATTCTGTTACTCTTAGGGATTCTGGTCTCTTTATATGTTCTTCAGCCATCAAAGTATGGTAAGAACAGTTGAGTGGAGAGCATTTAAAGTCTCACTTGTTATGAGTTATGACCATGTTTTGAATGTGAACATATAAAGAGATCAGAGAGCTAAGGGAAAGGGATATTTTCTGGTTGCCATAATATAAAAAAAGATGGGAAGACCCAAGAAAGAGTACAGAGAAGAGCAATGAAGACGATCAAGGGTCTAGAAGCTAAATCATCTGAACAGTTAAGGGAAATAGATACGTCTAGTCCAGTGATGGCTAACTTTTTCGTCGCTGCGTGCCGGAAGTGCACGTGAGCACACACCCATAATGCAATGCACACGCAACCCCCCATGCACCCCACCCCCCAGCGCATGTGTGTGCGACCCCCCCGCACATGCGCACGCGACCTCCCTTTTTTGGCCTCACATCCCAAAACAGCGGGGGGGGGGAAAGCCTCCCATACCGCACACGCCCCCCTGCCCATGCGCATGTGCCCCCTGCGCACATGACCTCCCTGCGCCCCCTGCCCCCCACGCATGCATGTACATCTCTCGCATGCACCCCACCCCCTGAGCATGCATAGCAGAGACCCAAAAACTAGCTGGCCGGCGGCAGGCACGCACGCATGCACGGTGAAGCTGAGCTGGGGCGACAGCTCGCGTGCCCGCAGAGAGGGCTCTGCGTGCCATCTGTGGCACGCGTGCCATAAGTTCGCCATCACGGGTCTAGCCTATTGAAGAGAAGTAGTAGGGGGGACATGGTAACTGTCTTCCAATACTTTAGGTGCGGTCACCCTATTCTCTGTCTGAAGGCAGGACAAAAAGCAATGGATGGAAACTAACCAAGGAGAGATCCAACCTAGAACTAAGGAGAAAATTGTTCTCCTGGCAGTGAGAACAATTAATCAATTGAACAGCCTGCCTCCAGAAGTTGTGGGTGCTCAATCACTGGAGGTTTTCAAAAAGAGACTGGACCTCCATTTGTCTGGGATGATATAAACTCTCCCGCTTTTGGCAGGGCGTTGGACTAGATCTCCAAGGTCCCTTCCAGCCCTATGACTCTATGATTGTATATTTCCTTCAAGTACAAGCTGTAGCAAAAGCCTTTGCATTTGCAAGTGTTTTGTTGCGTTATTATTTGCTTCTGAGGCTGTTCTTCATCTTAAGCACCCAGCAGGCAAAACTGGGTCCTGAGCACCATCTGTTCAAGCGCTTAGTGGACTTGATCACTTCATTTTGCTAGTGTGTGTGTGTGTGTGTGTGTGTGTGTGTGTGTGTGTGTGTGTGTGTGTGTGTGTGTGTGTGTGGATCACATGCATTCCGTATTCAAGAAAGTCAAGTTGTGGTTCTGTCCAAGAGAGAATTCTCCACCTTCTCTCTGAAATGGCACCATCCAGAAGAAACCAAACATTTCCACCATTAACGCAGGGAACTCATTTTAACAGCAAACAGATACATCAATAACCTTTCCAGAAGAGTGATTAAGTTTAATGTCTTTTATTCTTAACTGTTTCCATAGCAGGCTTACATGTAAATAGATAGTGGGGGGAAAAAAATAATTCCCAGCATGTACATTTCAGATCTAAGAAAGCACAGTGGGGCCAGATTTTACGGGAAGCTATTGTCTTATGATTTTTATTGATTTTTCATTTTTGTAGCATTGGCACGCTAAATATGTCAAGCAGATAAATCTCTAAATCATATTGTTTAGAAGTGGCAATGCTAACTTCTGGGACTAATTAGCACTTGTTCTTTTGACAGCACATTGAGATTGTTCAGATCCACTGAGCTAAAAACTGCAGCATTAAAAACCATCTGACTTGAAGTATATATTCTTCCATCTCTTTTAAAAAAAAATTATCCTAGATCATTAAGATAGTGTAGCCATGCTAATTGACAGTCTTATCTAAATTAAAATAGTAAACCAGCTTAGAAATCTTTTTTTTTTTTTGCTCCTAACGGAATTCTTCTTAAAATAATTAGTTCCTCCATCTCAGAATCAGAATTTTCTTACCAAACTATAGTTACCAGGATTCTTAATAAGAACCTAGGATGACTACAGGTAGTCCTCGACTTATGACCACAATGGAGTCCAAAATTTCCATTGCCAAGCGAGATAGTTGTTAAGTGAATTTTACCCTATTTTACAACCTTTCTTTCCACAGTGGTTAAATGAATCCCTGCAGTGGTTAAGTTAGTAACACAGTTGTTAAGTGAATCTGGCTTCCCTATTGACTTTGCTTGTCAGAAGGTCGCAAAAGGGGATAACATGATCCTGGGACATTGCAACCATCATAAATATGGACCAGTTGCTAAGCATCCAAATTTTGATCACATGACCTTAGGGATGCTGCAACAGTTGTAAGTATAAAAAGCCATCTCATAAGTCACTTTTTTCAATGCTATTGTAACTTTGAATGGTCATTAAACAAATGGTTGTAAGCAGAGGTGGGTTGCTACTGGTTCGGACCGGTTCGCCCGAACTGATAGCGACCTGCTGGTGACGTCACAATGATGTCACCGATCCGGTTCGGTCGGTGCTGGTCTGTGGGCGCCGCCTTCTTTTTTTTGAATTTTTTTTTTGAATTTTTTTTTTTTAAAAATTCTTCTGCGCATGCGCAGAAGCTGAGTTTCCGGCACTGCGCATGCATCGCCATCTTGTTTTCGGCTTTTTTTATTATTATTATTTTAAAAATTTTAATTTTCTTTTTACTGTGCATGCACGCGTGCCCCCGAGGCACAGCCACGCAATGCGGGAGGAAGCGAACCAGCAGCGAGATAAGTCAGAACCCACCCCTGGTTGTAAGTCAAGGACTATATCTATATATATCTATATCAATGTTCTCCTTATGTCAAGGATTTGGCTACATTTTGTGGTCTCTGGAAGCCCTTGTGACATCTTCCCCCAATTAACTTTTTTTTTTAAAAAAAAAATGCCAATTTCACAAGTCTTCTGAGATTTTACAGATCTTATGCTGAGATTTCTCTGATCGTGTCCAAATCATCAAATCTTACGAGCCTTGCATTGTCCAAGCCTTGATTTATGCCATCTGTATGCAAAAGATCTTGAATCCGTAGCAGGATATTAGGAGAAATGAGGTAATATTTCCCAGACTGAGACCACCGTTGGAGAATTCCAGGGCTGTCAGTTTGAAGCTGAATAAATGGCTCCAAAGAAGGCAATAAGGAGCCATTCCATATTCTTACTAAGGAAACCACATGAATGTGTCCGTGAAGTCACGATGAGTCAGGTTTGACTTGAATGTGAGAGATGCCCTGCTACCATTTGTCTCTTCAAAACAAGTGTGATGAGATAGCAAACATTCACAGATTAAGTAGCATTCCATTAGGTTCTCAAGAAGAAACCAAGATTTTTAGACTCTTGAGAATTGGATCTTGTTCGGTACAGCTTGGTTGAAGACAAAATATGTAGAATTTGTTCCTCATTCTCTATGTGGAATCTTAAGACTATAGGATAGAGTTGATTTTGACTATAGGATTTCATCTTTCTTTCTTTCTTTCTTTCTTTCTTTCTTTCTTTCTCTTTCCTTCCTTCCTTCCTTCTTTCTTTCTTTCTTTCTTTCTTTCTTTCTTTCCTTCTTTCCTTCTTTCCTTCTTTCCAGCATCCAATGTTTATTTTTTCATTTGATCGAATAGAATAGAACAGAACAGAACAACAGAACAGAACAGAACAGAACAGTGCATGGTTTCATTTCACTTTTGGCAGTTCCAATAGCTGGAAGAGAATCATGGGCATGGTTTTTGTACAAGTGTAGCTTTTGAGCAGTAATCTCTTCCAGCTATCAAACATGCTGATTTAGGCTCCAAGGTAAGATGGACAAGGATCATAGATGCAAATCTTGGTGGCTCGTCCCTTTAACGGGAGAAAAATGAGATACTGCACGGGCAGGAGGCACTGAGTGTCAGTTTTGTTATGTACAAATAGTTCTCGACTTTTGACTACAGTTTGGACCAGAAATTTCATCAATGAGCAATGCAGTCACAGAGTGAGTCATCACGTTGACTGTGCCCAATTTCATGCACTTTGATTGCTGCAGTTGTTAAGTGAATCACACAGTCATTAAGTGAATCAGCTTTCCTCCCCCTCATTGACTTGGCTTGTCAGAAGACCCCTGGAAGATGCCACAACCATCGTAAATACATGTCGGTTTTCAAGCCCCCGAATTGCGATCACATGACCTCAGGGATGCTGTGACGGTTGTTAAGTGCGAGTTACTTTTTTCAGTGCCTTTTGTAACTTCAAACAGTTGTTAAACAAATTGTCAGGGAATTGTGCAGCAGGTATCCAAATGGAGTCAGAGATGCTGACACGAACTTGTTGTTTTATATAAATAAATATATTTTACATCTTATATATACAGCAAACAAGATAGTCAGGCGCATCACTACACCGTGAGGTAAATCATCAAGTAAAACTCAGAGCACACAGAAGAAAAAAGGCAGGAAAAAAGGGCCAGTCCCTCTTCTCACCCAGCAACCAATCATAACGTAGATTGCCTCATGCAGGAGCCCGCACTTTCCAACCAATCAACTACAACTACTGTATGTGTTCTGGCCCATTATACACTACCATTCCAGCTATTAAATTAAGTATCTTAAGACAAATGGTTGTAAATCTGTAGATAGGTGTGTTGTTTGTAGCCTTATATTGTATCTGGTAACTGTGGCAAAATTATTGCATGCAAAAAAACTTGAAAAGCAATGAAATAATGCCTAAAGTGAAAGATTGGATTGTAAATAACTGAAATTGCAGAAATTGTGAAGCTGACCAGTTTGGTCAGGGAAAACACCCGATTAAGACTTTTTTAAAAGATTGGAACCTTATTGACTTTTTGCTGACAGAAGGAAAAAATGACTTGATGATTATGGGATTTGTGGATTAAAAATGAAGTGCAGAGATTGGAAAAAAGTTCAAGGCAACAATTCCTCAATAGAAAAAAGGGCAGAAGGCACAATTGACTGGGTTTTTTTTTAAAAAAAATGTCTTACTCGTTTCTTTTTTTTAAATTTTCTACCTTTGTTGTTATCTTTTGTATATTTTATTATACAAGCTGCTAATTTTTTTTTAAAGGCATGTTGTTTGTAGCCTAAAAGGAGATTGAGAGTAGAGAATCGACTTTTTAAAATAAAGTTTTACTAGCTTATATCTTATGTTTTGTAAAATAATTTTTTGCGGCCTTTGGAGGAGTACTTGTTCAGGCTCCCCCCCCCCCGATAAATATGATTAGATTACAGAATTACAGAATAACACAGTCGGAAGTGAGTTGGAGGTCTTCTAGTCCAACCCCCTGCTTAGGCAGGAAACCCTACACCATTTCAGACAAATGGTTGTCCAATTTCTTCTCAAAAACCTCCAGTGTTGGAACACCCACAACTTCTGGAAGCAAATCATTCCACTGTTTAATTGTTACGTTAGGAAATTTCTCCTTAGATCTAGGTTGGTTCTCTCCTTGATTCCTTGTCTCCATCCACTGCTTCTTGTTCTGCCCTCGGGTGCTTTGGAGAATAGCAATAGCAATAGCAATAGCACTTAGACTTATATACCGCTTTACAGTGCTTTACAGCACTCTCTAAGCGGTTCACAGAGTCAGCATATTGCCCCCAACAATCTGGGTCCTCATTTTACCCACCTCGGAAGGATGGAAGGCTGAGTCAACCTTGAGCCGGTGAGATTTGAACCGCTGAACTGCTGAACAGTCAGCTGAAGTAGCCTGCAGTACTGCACTCTAACCACTGCGCCACCTCGGCTCTATAGCCTGACTCTCTCTTCTTTGTGGCAACCCCTTAGACATTGGAACACTGCTATCATATCATCCCTAGTCCTTCTTTTCATTAATTAGACATACCAAATTCCTGCAACCGTTCTTCGTATGTTTTATCCTCCAGTCCCCTAGTCATCTTTGTTGCTCTTCTCTGCCCTCTTTCTAGAGTCTCAACATCTTTTTTATATCATGGCAACCAAAACTCCAAGACTAAATCTTGGACCATATCATGGCGACCAAAACACAGTATTCCAAGAGTGGTCTTACCAAGGCATTATAAAGTGGTATTAACACTTCACGTGATCTTGAGTTTATCCCTCTGTAAATGCAGCCTAGGACTGTGTTGGCTTTTTTGGCAGCTGCAGCAAACTGCTGATTCATATTTAAGTGATTGGAGAAAATTTGTGACAGTGAGAGCGATCAACCAGTGGAACAGCTTGCCTTCGGAGGTTGTGAGAGCTCCAACACTTGAGACTTTCAAGAGGAAATTGGACTGCTATTTGTCGGAAATGATGTAGGGACTCCTGCTTGAGCAGGGGGTTGGACTAGATGACCTACAAGGTCCCTTCCAACTCTGTTACTCTGTTACTGTTATTGTCCACTAGGACTCCAAGGTCCCTCTCACAATTTCTGCTTTTGAGCCAGGTACCACCTATTCTATGCCTGTGCATTTACTTTTCCTTGCCTAAGTATTTTGTTGTTAGTTGTGAAGTCGTGTCCGACCCATCGCGACCCCATGGACAACGTTCCTCCAGGCCTTTCTGTCCTCTACCATCCCCCAGAGTCCATTTAATCTCACGCCCACTGCTTCAGTGACTCCATCCAGCCACCTCATTCTCTGCCGTCCCCTTCTTCTTTTGCCCTCAATCGTTCCCAGCATTAGGCTCTTCTCCAGTGAGTCCTTCCTTCTCATTAGGTGGCCGAAGTATTTGAGTTTCATCTTCAGGATCTGGCCTTCTAAAGAGCAGTCAGGGTTGATCTCCTCTAGGACTGACCGGTTGGATCGCCTTGCAGTCCAAGGGACTCGCAGGAGTCTTCTCCAGCACCATAGTTCAAAGGTGTATAGAAAGTATAGAACCTTGCTTTTCTTAACCATTGAATTTCATTTTGTTAGATAGGGCCCAGTGTTCAAGTCTGTCAAGATCCTTCTGTATCTTAAGCCTATCTTCTGGAGTGTTGGCTATTCCCACCAGCTAATGTATGTAACTAGAAATCTGTGACTTAAAGTCCAACCCCTGAGGTTGGACATCCGGTAAGTTGGAAATAGTTGTGGAACCTTCCATGAGGGCATCTCATTTTATCTCCTCCGAAGCCACTTTTCGTCTTCCAACCTTTTAAACTATTTCAGTTTCCTCTGAAGCAACAGTTCGGACTATTGGCTCGCGGGGCTGTCACTTACTCTTGATTTGCTAATTGTTTGATGGTCATTAGAGGGCTATGCCAATACATTTATGAATTTGTTTTACCAGTGAATAGTATAAAAGCCCTTCGCTGCACTGCAAATCGGAGGATTATAGATGTATAATGTGTCCAAAGCTGACAGCCCTAAGCACTTGGGAAATTGGGAAACAGATGACACATTTTGGAGACAGAGCAAACAGTCTCACTTCAGTATGCAGGGGGATTTAATTGAGCCATTACAGCGTCTCTCGGCAACGTGTGCAATGACCTTTACACAGGAAGTGCCATTAACCCAACAGAAACACAGACAAGTGTGTTTAGAAGAGGTGAGGAGTGGAATTCTCTTATCAGTTCTGCCTCACTCCCTGTCCATGAACCAATATCTTTATATTATTAGGAGGGGTTTGAGCAGCATTAGTCCAGCTTAAAGTATATTCAATACACAGTGCTAAGTCAAAGGATGTCCTTCCCTTCTGCAAATCAATTCCCAGAGGTGGTATATTAAGAGGTCCCTTCTTGAAGAACGCCAAGAAACATTCAGAAATGTGATACTAAGCAATCGGACATAATTTGAGGAGTACAGGTAGCCCTTGGCTTACAACCATTTGTTTAGTGACCGTTCAAAGTTACAACAGCACTGGAAAAAGTGACCTATGATTGTTTTTCACACTTATTGCAGCATCCTCATCGGAAGTGGGTTTCTCCCGGTTTGGACTGGTTCTGCCGAACCGGTAGCGACCCGCTGGTGATGTCACGATGATGTCACCGATCCGGTTCGGTCGGTGCCAGTCCGTGGGCGCCGCCATCTTTTTTTTGAATTTTTTTTTATTTTTATTTTTTTGAATTTTTTTTTATTTTTATTTTTTTGAATTTATTTTATTTATTTTATTTCTTCTGCGCATGCGTAGAAGCTGAGTTTCCAGCACTGCGCATGGGTCACCATCTTGTTTTCAGTGTGGTTTTTTTTAAAAAAAATTAATTTTTTGGGACTGCATGCGCGCGCGTGTGTGAAGTACGCGCGCACCCACGAGGCGTGGCCACGCGGTGCGGGAGGAAGCGAACCGGCAGCGAGGTAAGTTAGAACCCACCCCTGATCTCCATGGTCACATGATCAAAATTCAGATGAATGGCAACTCGTTCGTATTTATGACGGCTGCAGTGTCCCCGGGGTCATGTGATCCACTTTTGAGACCTTCTGACAAATAAAGTCAACAGGGAAGCCAGATTCACTTAATAACCGTGTTACTAACTTAACAACTGCAGTGATTCACTTAACAACTCTGCGGCAAGAAAGGTCATAGAATGGGGCAAAACTCACTTAACAACTGTCTTGCTTAGTAAGAGAAATTTTGGGATCAATTGTGGTCTTAAGTCGAGGACTACCTGTATATATTATTACGCAAAAGAAAAAGTTGAGGCTGTATGTTATTACCTTATTCTATTGTCCTAAAAAAAATCAATGCTTTTTTTTCTTTTCCCTTTTACCATACACTTTTTCCTCTTCCCTTTTTCCTCCCTTACTTTCCCATTTTTTTTTTCATTTTTCTTTGTATTTTATACTTTGATAAACTAATAAAATTTGTCAATTCTGATAAACACATTCATTTTTCTGAAATTATTCTTGCATAGAACTGTCCATGGCCTATTTTCATTAGGGATTAAAAGCTATGATCTCTAGTACTTTTTTATTCCTTTCAGTGTAATCCTGGTCAATTTTAGTTGCAAGATTTTCACAGCAGTCTAGAGCAGTCTTTCATAATTTTGGCAACTTTAAGATGCATGGATTTCAACTTCCAAAATTATAGACCCAATTTATTGTTCCAGTTATCAGCAATCTCAATTGCAACTCTGTGAGATGACTATTCTTCTTCTCTGCAATCCATTCTTAGAAATATCTAAGAAGGTTGCAAAATTCCTATCAAAATCACCGTTTTAAAAAAAATTGTTGGATACATTCTTCAAATTCCTGGCTGTTTTCAGTTTTTTTTAAAAAAAAATACTGTTTTGTTTTATATTTTATTTTATTTTATGCTCTATGGCACTTTATGGTTGGTCTTGCACTGTTAAATTATTTCTTTTATCATCCCACCTGGTGTCCTACCGAATTAAATAGGATAGGAGCCTATACAATTTTGGAAGAAAATTTCATCCAAGCACCATAATTATGCCCATCAAAGTCTATTAAGAAGAAATCAATAGGACTTATTGTTTTAATTAGGTACTTAAGACAGTATTTTCAATACAAATTGCTAAATAAATTCCCGCTTCCCCAGCTCTGCCTGGACAAGCTGGCTGGCTGGCTGGAAAGCCTGGAGCATCTCATCCCTTTGGGATTCTGGCTTTGCTTGTTAATAATGCCAAGCCTAATTCTTGTCAGTTATGCTCCGGGCTTTCCTTCTTGCTGTGTCTGTTCAAGCAAGGAAAATGTGAATACAGTATTGGGTTTAGCTGCTCTAATGTGTGCAAAAATTTAACAACCATTTCTCTAAATCACATCAAGCCAGCTAAATTATACCATTGATTTAAAAGCCCGTCCAAGCCATGATAGGGAACTTCAAACATATGCTGGGCAAACAACTCTCTTTTTAATAGATAGACTTAATTTTTTAGTACTATGACTTAGGCATAGCATAGATAACATGGGAAAGGAATCCACCACAATAGACATTTAAGTATTATATTTATTTATTTATTGTTTTTTGTTTTTGCTTTTGTATAGTTTTTATCTTTTTAAGATTGTAAGGAGAGTTACCCCCGGGGGTAAGATGGGCAGCCAATAAATTTTATAAAACAAACAAAACAAACAAATAAATAAATTAAGTAAAATTTCAGGGAGGATGATAATAGCAAACCACTTTAGAAAATCTTCCCAAGAAAACTGCAGAGATTTGTCAGGCAGTCGCCAGAAGTCAACACTGACTCAAAGTCACAAAAGTAATATCCAAAACCTAGATTTAGGTATAAAAGTAAAGGTAAAGAATTCCTCTGTCCAGTCGTGTCCGACTCTTGGGGACGATGTTCATCTCTGTTTCCTAGCTGAGGGAGCCAGCGTTGTCCAAAGACACTTCCGTGGCCATGTGGCTAGCATGGCTATATGCCAAGATGCACAGAATACTGTTACGTTCCCACCAAAGTGGTACCTATTTATCTACTTGCATTTGCATGCTTTCAAACTGATAGGTGGGCAGGAGCTGGGGCAAGTGATGGGAGCTCACCCCGTTGTGTGGCACTCAAGTCTTGAACCCGGGCTGTCAGCTTTCCAGCTGACAAGCTCAGCTTCTTTAACCACTGAGCCATCGCACCCCCTAGATTTAACTATATCTTCTTTTTATTTCTGTGGTTTACCTTTAATGTCTATCTCCATTGCTACTTACCCTTTCTGCACTTCGAATAAAATTGCTAGCCCCAAAAAGGAGTATTATAATGGATATATATTCAGCTATGGAAGGGGTGTCAAACTGGATTTCTTCGAGGGCTGGATGAGTATTGGAGTTCTCCTCCGTGGGCTGTCTGAGGGTGGGGCAGGGGGTGACGGGACGGATGCCTCCTGCAGCACTTTGCTGGCCAAAACGGGGGGCGCCTCCCACGCCCCCTTTTTTGGCCTGCAGCACTTTGCCATGCAAAACGGGGCACGGGAGGGCTGTGCATGGCCCCCCGTGCCCCGTTTTGCCTGTCAGAGTGCTGCAGGAGGCCATCCAGGCTGAAAATGGGGCACAGCTCGGCCGCACGCAGCCCCCCCCCGTGCCCCATTTTGGCTGGCAGAGGTGTCGCGGGCCAGTCTTGTGCTATTTCCAGGCCGACCCCGTGGGCCAAATTTAAGCATCCCTGATCTATGGTATGGCACTGTGTGGTCCTTTCTCAAGTCACCTCCTTTGCTTAATGCGCTTTCTCTACCTCTGCAGTCTTGGACTGTTTAAGATGGAGAAACCAACTGGGATATTCTGTATGCAAAGTTTCATTACTAAGAATTAATCATTCCTTTTGGCTAAGCAGAAGCATTAGCTAGAGAGATCATGCTAAATTATGCCATTCTGAGAAAAATTTCATCTTGAGGCTGTGCAGAGGCCTTTTACTTGACATTCAATCTGTCAAACTAAAATAAGAATGGGATGGTGTTTGTCAATGCAGAGTTCCAGAAACAGGTAGTCCTCGACTTACGACCACAATTGAGCCAAATTTTTCTGTTGATAAGCGAGATTAAGTGAGTTTGGCCCAGTGGTGGGTTTCTGCCGGTTTGGACCGATTCGCCCGTACAGGTGGCGGAAATTTGCACCCGCTCGCTGAACCGGCAGCGATGGCTGGCTGTCCACGCCCCCGAACCGGTCCTCTGGTCGCCGCAGTTGGCAAAGAACCCTCTGCGCATGCACAGAGGGTCATTTCCCGGATATGACGTAGGCGCGTACGCGAGCGAAGCAAGCACTTCCGTGAACCGGAAGGGAAGGTAAGTGGAACCCACTCCTGGTTTGGCCCCATTTTACAATCTTTTTTTACCACAGTTGTTAAGTGAATCACTGCAGTTGTTTAATTAGCAACACGGTTGTTAAGTGAATCTGGCTTCCCCATTGACTTTGCTTGTCAGAAGTTCATAAAAGGGGATCACAAGACCCCAGGACACTGCAACCGTCATAAATACATGCCGGTTGCATGTATTTTGATCACGTGACCATGGGGCTGTTGCAATGATCATAAGTGTGAAAAAACAGTCCTGTCACTTTTTTCAGTGCCGTTGTAACTTGGAACAGTCGCTAAATGAACTGTTGGAAATTGAGGACTACTTGTATATGAACGAAGCAACAGTGGTACAATTCTAAAGGGAAATCAAGGGAGAAAAATCACAGTTTCTGGAATATAGGAAACCTTTGATGTTGGAAAGTTGAGTTGTGTAAGTCAGTTCTTGAATTAAGGTGCATTGTTGTGTTCTACTTCTTTAGAAGTGTCTGTTGTGTCCCTGAAGATTAGGAACCTCAGAACTTCAGATTATACTCAAGATCTTTTAAGCCATTCCAGCTTAAGGATGTAGTTGCTGCTAAAAGCTCAGATTCAGATTCTTCCCGTAATTTTTGTAGTCTTCCATTCACATGGAATTCTCTGGCTTCAGGAATAGTGTACACTTTATTTGGCCAAGTGTGATTAGACACACAAGGAATTTGTCTCCGGTGCAGAAGCGCTCAGTGTACATGCAAAACAACGGAGTTATAATAATCATAATAATGATACCAATAAGAGGGGATATAGAGAAGATGAGAAGATAATAATAATACTACAGCCATACAACATGGGTGAATATACTTAGACCAGGGGTGAAATCCAGCAGGTTCTGACAGGTTCTGGAGAACTGGTAGCGAAAATTTTGAGTAGTTCGGAGAACCGGTAGTGGAAATTTTGAGTAGTTCGGAGAACTGGCAAATACCACCTCTGGCTGGCTCCAGAGTGGGGTGGGAATGGAGATTTTGCAATATCCTTCCCCCCAGGAGTGGGGAGGGAATGGGGATTTTGCAGTATCCTTCCCCTGGAGTGGGGTGGGAATGGGGATTTTGCAGTATCCTTCCTCTGCCACACCCACCAAGCCACACCACACCCACCAAGCCACGCCCACAGAACCGGTAGTAAAAAAAATTGGATTTCACCACTGACTTAGACATAAGACAGTAGTGTGAGGATTAGGTGTTCAGCAGAGTGATGGCATGAGAGAAAAAAGCTATCTTTGTGTCTAGTTGTTTTGGCATGCAATGCCCTATAACCACGTCCTGAGGGAAAGAGTTGAAATAGTTTATGTCCAGGATGTGAGGAGTCTCTAGATATTTTCTCAACCCTCTTTCTGGCCCGTGCAATATACAGGTCCTTAATGGAAGGCAGGCTGGTTGCAATAGCTTTTTTTTCCTGCAGACCTAACTATCTGTGGGAGTCTGTACCTGTCCTGTTTAGTTGCTGTACCAAATCAGACAGTTATAAAAGTACAAATGACAAAAAGAACAAGGACTCTTGAATACTCACTCAGTTATCATTAAGCCTGAATTGTAACTTGATCGAAAGTCAAACCAACCTTCTTCTACTTCATTGCCAATATCTTGATGGAGTTTGTTCTTTCAGGCACTCCCTATCCGTTTGTTGTGAGTGCCCCATCTTACTTGACCTCTTTGAGATCATCAGCTTATGGGCAGTACAAAATTAACCTTGAAGAATAAGAAGAAATTATCTAGATCCCATTATCCACCCCTTACCTTTCTGTCAAGCTGGAAAGAATCACTACAAACTATTGGGTATGAATTATTTTCAAGTGTCTCTCCTTAGCCTTTTTCCAATTAACATCTTGGACAGTGTTAAATTCTAGGGGGAGAGAGAGAGAGAGAGAATGAAAGAGAGAGAGAGAGAAATATCTTTTTAAAATAATCTTGGGCAGTCTTAAATTCTAGAAGAGAGAGAGAGAAAGAGAAAGAAAGAAAGAAAGAAAGAAAGAAAGAGGAAAGGAGAGAGAGAGAGAGAGAGAGAGAGAGAGAGAGAGAGAGAGAGAGAGAGAGAGAGAGAGAGAGGAAAGAAAGAAAGAAAGAAAGAAAGAAAGAAAGAAAGAAAGAAAGAAAGAAAGAAAGAAAGAAAGAGAGAAATGTCTTTTTAAAATTATGTCATATAGACTTTCTCTGCAAACTTCTAAAAAGCCTAATTCAATTTCCTATCCTTTCACACAAAGATAGTGACAGACGCACACACCATTCCCATTACTCATAAATATAGACAAAAAAACCTGAGTTTCTGGACACCTCCGTACAGCAAAGATAGATTAGTTCTTCCCCAAATAGAAATGGTCACCTTTTGGCCATTTTCTGTCACTGCCATTGGCTTTAAGACAATAAATTGTGGTAAGCTGATCAGTGAAGTTGAAAGGATCAAACAGTGGGACTGCACTTTCAACATGAAAATACAGTGAATTGATATTGTCGTGGTTTTTTTCCTTCACCTCTCCAACCCTTGCAAATACATAGAAAGGGAACGTTGAAGAAGATTTAAACTGACTGATGTTGCACTTCTGTTAGAAAGTTTCAAATGGCACCTCTGAGAACCATTTCTTATAAATCCAGAGGTAAGGAAAAGAAGTGACAGAATAACAGAATGAATAACAGAGTTAGAAGGGACCTTGGAGGTCTTCTAGTCCCATCCCCTGCTCAGGCAGGAAACCCTGTAATATTTCAGACAAATGGTTGTCCAATCTCTTCTTAAAAACCTCTAGTGATGGAAGCCAGATTTGCTTAACAACTGTGTTATTAACTTAACAACTGCTGTGATTCACTTAACAAAAAGAGCCGAGGTGGCGCAGTGGTTAGAGTGCAGTACTGCAGGCTACTTCAGCTGACTGCTAGCTGCAGTTCGGCGGTTCAAATCTCACCGGCTCAAGGTTGACTCAGCCTTCCATCCTTCCGAGGTGGGTAAAATGAGGACCCAGATTGTTGGGGGCAATATGCTGACTCTGTGAACCGCTTAGAGAGGGCTGTAAAGCACTGTAAAGCGGTATATAAGTCTAAGTGCTATTGCTATTGCTAACAACTGAGGCAAGACTCATATCAAAACAACTTACCTTATGTGCGGCCAGAATTTGAAAACAACATTTAATATAGCACAGTACTTGAGCAAAATGGTCCGGTTGAGATCGGCATATGTGGGACTGTTTGGGGTAGATTGTAAGGCTGTCACTGAAATATAATTTTATCATATGTTATCCATATATTAAATTATTGTATTTTATTCCAATTTCATTTTAAATGGTATTTTATTCCAATTCCATTTTAAATGGTATTTTATTCCAATTCCATTTTAAATTGTTTTTATCGGATTTTAGTAATAATTTATGTTTGGAACTCTGCACTTTGATATGGTCCATGGGCTAATCAATAAAGTAAACTAACTAACTAACTAACTAACTAACTAACTAACTAACTAACTAACTAACTACCTGAGGCAAGAAAGATTGTAAAATGGGGCAAAATTCACTTAATAAATGTCTCACTTTGCAACAGAAATGCTGGGCTCAATTAAGGTCATAAGTTGAGGACTACCTGTAACTATCAGTCAAAGGTCAAATACAGGTAAAGCTCCTTCAAACCCCTTCGTCTTCTCCATCCATCTCTTTCTGTAGTTCAAAGAAAGGAGGTTTTAGCTGGTAAAACAAACTCTGTTGTTATGTAGGCTGGTGTTGCTAAGTAACCATAAGATGGAAAGCCATCCAGGTCCTTGAGAAAGGCCATGAACCATCTGGAAAAATGCACTTATAATTATTGATCTATGGTATTACTTTGTTACGAAGCATCCAAATACTGTATGCATCACTGAACTGAAATACATCAACCAAACAAAATGTGTAAGGTTGCCAAAATAAAAAAGGCAAGGAAAGTGAAAATTGGTTGAAGCCAGCAGAAATGCACACAGGGACAATATTACAAAATACAGAATGACAGACTTGGAAGGGACCTTGAAGGTCTTCTAGTCTGACCCCCTGCTTGAGCAGGAGACCCTGTACCATTCCGGACAAATGGCTGTCCAATCTCTTCTTTAAAACCTCCAATGATGGAGCACCCACAACCTCTGGAGGCAAGTCATAACACTGATTAAATGTTCCCATTCTCAAGAAATTTCTCCTTAATTGTTCGGTTGGTCCTCTCCTTAATTAGTTTCCATCCGTTGCTTCTTGTCTTGCCTTCAGGTGCTATGGAGAATAGGTTGACTCCTTCTTCTCTGTGACAACCCCTCAAATATTTTCAAATTATGGGGGGGGAAGGGAAAATAAGGAAATATTGGTTAGGTTTCATAGACCACTTGATAAATAGATCCTGAGGCCTATTCCGATAACTCCTTATATAATCGCTTGATAAATGGTAACCACGAGTGCCTTAAAGTCAGACTATAATATAGAGGAAAATTTTATTTCACAATTATGAAGGAGAGAGGATGAATAAATAAAGAAAACCCATTGGTCCCAAACATTTGATGCATGGGGGCAAAAAGACAAATGAAGTAATCTGATATTCTCACTGCAGTATTGAATACCAGAACTTTGGCATAATGGCCTATGAATTATATTATCATGCAGTTTCTAGTAATCACTTCTTGGCCTTTGAATAACACAAGTCCACCAAAGGTGGTTTTAAAAAAAAAAAATCCTCTTTCACTCTATGACTTTTCATTGCATTTTTGTTAGGGCATGGTCAAAGCTTCACACTCCATTGTGGTTTAGGGGGTTCCACTTAACCATCATTCTTAGTCTCTAAACTTTAGGAAGTTTTACAAGAATCTCCAAAGGGACGAATGTGCTTCTCAGGGTCCCACATGAGCTAACCAGCACTCCCTCCAGCTAAGAGGGCATGGAGAAGGCAGAAGGAAGGATGATTTTGACCCTGTCTCATGAACATTGCTGCTTCTAGAATGGAAACCAAACAAAAGAAATAAACTTCTTGGTTCATTTATTATGCCCTCAATCAACTAAACTCTTAATTGATTGATTTGGGAAGGTGGAAGTCAACCAACGGAAGTATGGGTGGTCTTTCCCAGGTCTGGTATTTATTTAGTTGAAATACGAAATAGATATTAAAAACAAACAAACACTGAACTGGCATTGGTAAAGCTACCTCACCCTCAGAAGAACTTGTATTGAAACAGCCTAAGAGGGTAGGCCCAAAAGACTAAACCTGGTTGTATTTTCGCTGTTGTTAAGAACTGAAATGCCGGCATTAAAGGAAAACACTGTCCCATTATTTTCCTTTTTGTATCTGTTTTAGTTGACATGTTAAGGAGAACACAGTTTCAAAGAGCAGTTGGGAAAAAAGGATTTCCTTGTGTTTCTGCTTCTAAAAAAATATTTCTAAAATTTAAGTCTCTCTCTCTCTCTCTCTCTCTCTCTCTCTCTCTCTCTCTCTCTCTCTCTCTCTCTCTCTCTCTCTCTCTCTCTCTCTCTCTCTCTCTCTCTCTCTCTCTCTCTCTCTCTCTCTCTCTTTCTCTTTCTCTTTCTCTTTCTCTTTCTCTTTCTCTTTCTCTTTCTCTTTCTCTCTTTTTTGGCTTCCGGAACTACATTTGACATTATAGCATTAGTGCCTAATGTATACAAACATTGCTAATGCACCAAAATTACAACACTCAATGCCATTGTACTCTTAGCTCAGCCATTAAAAATACATTAATGTTCTCTTTTCTGCAAATTGGCCCCTTTTGTCTGTAATTTATTCAGCAATAACGGCTATTTTTATACATATATTTCCCTGGAAAGTTAATAAGGCCACTCTGAAAGCTTTTGAGTTGTGGAATAGCAACTAAGTGCAGCAACGTTCCCGTAGTTTTGCCTATATAGTTTTGGGGTTATGTTTTGCATTTTTGTGTATTTTCTAGGGTTGTTGTGATTAAGTATCCAGGGGGCCCTAATTATTCCTGAGCCCTGAACTAATCTCTTACCAGTCCATCTTGTTATTTAACCCATCATGTTTGACGCTGGAAAATTACATTTTTTTGCTTAATTGCCTTAATTAAGCAATGAGTGTGGATCAGCGGTGGGTTGCTCCCAGTTCGGCCAGGTTCTTAGAACTGGTAGCGCCGCCGGTGGGAGGCTCCGCCCACCCGCCCAGGATGCTTCTGCGCATGCGCAGAAGCATTGGGCATGTGAGCGCATGCGCAAACCGATAGTAACGGGTTTTAGAACCCACTACTGGTGTGGATGCTTTTGAGTCTCATAGGACAATGGAGCAATGACGCCACAAAACAGTAGTTGCATTCATTATTGTTGCGAAACAAGCTGAAAATACACCCCAGAGGGGGGAGAGAAAGACCATGAATGACCTTGTTTTAGAAGCAAAGGTGCATCTTTCTTGTGTGCAAACGTGACCTTTTGTTGTCTTGCTTTTCTCGAAGAAAGAAACGCAATCTGAGATAGAGAAATCATAAATTAAAAAATATCCTGTGCAAATATTGTGCATGCAGACCAAGACTTGAAAACACTGTTTATATCTTGGTCCGTTCCATCCTCTTTCCTAGATTGCATGGATTTTTGAACACTATGGGAAGGCGTACAGGTAGTCCTTGACTTACGACCACAATCGACCCCCCCCAACATTTCTGTTGTTAAGTGAGGCATTTGTTCAGTGAGTTTTGCCCCATTTTACGATCTTTCTTACTACAGGTGTTAAGTGAATCTCTGCAGTTGTTAAGTTAGTCACACGGTTGTTAAGTGAATCTGGCATCCCCATTGGCTTTGCTTGTCAGAAGGTCGCAAAAGGGGATCACATGACCCCGGGAACATTGCAACCGTCATAAATACATGTCAGTTGCCAAGCATCTGAATTCTGATCACATGTCCATGGGGATACTGCAACAGTTGTGTGAAAAACAGTCATGGGTCAGTTTTTTCACTGCCGTCGTAACTTCAAACAGTCACTAAACAGGACTGCCTATATACCCAACTCTAGGAAATCCTTCACCATTGGACGTGATTCTTAATCATCCAGGTCATGGTTGTTCCAAAGTGCAACTGGATTTTCTTGGGGGTTTTTTTTTTCCCTTGCAAATGTTTTGCTTCTCATCCAAGAAGCTTCTTCAGTTCTAGACGGTGGAAAATGGAAGGATTTATGTCTTTTGCAGTCATCTGGTCGTTAGCATTCAGTCAGAACAGGAGAAGCTTCTTGGATGAGAAGGGAAACATTTTCAAGGGGGAAAAAAACCCCAAGAAAATCTATTTGCTTTTTGGAAAAGAACCTTTGGGACACCATTGCAAATGTTGCCACACACTTCAAGATAACAGCTGTCTAGAACACACAGGATGGTCACAAGAGAGAGCTGTAGAGAACTTTGCTCGGAGCAAAGTGTTTTTAACTTGAGTGGTTTGAATTCAAAAGCAACTGCCAAACACTGTGAGGTTAAAGTTGAAATAGGAAGAAATAGAAATAGGAAGAAGAAATGGTTGGATATCCCTTGATACATTCTTGGTAAAAAAAATATTGGGCTTTAATTGCTTCAAATATTTGATGGTTTGGCTATCGCACCATGATCAGTTTGTGAGAACTCCATTATTTGGCACCCAAAAGAGTCACTGCGTATATTTTTTCTCTTCCCTCCCATCCCCACCCAACTTTTCATGATTTTTTTTCCCCTTTTGTCCTACATTTTTGCCTGTGGAACATCTGGAACTGTCAGAAGTAAACTCAGGAGAGTGAAGATAAAGGCTTATGTGGGGGGAAAAGCTTTATAATGAGCAGATATTTGAATCATACAGTCTGCAGAACTGTAGGGGTAGTCCTCGACCACAATTGAGCCCCAAATTTCAGTTTTTAAGTACCGGTAAGGTAATTGTTAAATGAGTTGCGTCTCATTTTACAACCTATTTTGCCACCATTGTGGCCATGCAGTTCTTAAGCGAATCTGGCTCCTCTCCTTAACTTTGCTTGTCGGAATCTAGCTGGGAAGATTGCAAACAGCAGTCACACTGCAAACTTCGTAAATACATGCCAGTTACCAAGCACCTGAATTTTCAATCAATCAATCAGAATAGAGCTGGAAGGGATCCTGGAGGTCTTCTAGTCCAACCCCCTGCTCAAGCAGGAGACTCCTAGACCAAGGCTGTCAAACTCCCGGCCCGTGGGCTGGATGCGTCATACGCTGGCCACCCCCACGCCCAGTTTAGAAAAGGGGGGGAGTCCCGATATGTCACGTGACGCCGCCATGACGACACGAGTTTGACACCCCTGCCCTAGACAATTTCAGATAGGTGGCTGTCCAATCTCTTCTTAAATACCTCCAGTGAGGAAGCACCCACAACTTCTGGAGGCAAGCTGTTTCACTGGTTAATTGTCCTCACTGTTAGGAAGTTTCTCCTTAATTCCAGGTTGCTTCTCTCTCTGATTAGTTTCCAACCATTCTTTCTTGTCCTGCCCTCTGGTGCTTTGGAGAATAGTTTGACCCTCTCGTCTTTGTGGCAGACCCTCAAATACTGGAATACTGCTATCTTGTCACCCTTAGTCCTTCTTTTCTCTAGACTAGCCAGACCTAAATCCTGCAACCGTTCTTCATACGTTTTAGTCTCCAGGCCTTTAATCATCTTAATTGCTCTTCTTTGCACTTTTTCCAAAGTCTCAACATCTTTTTTGTAATGCCGTGACCAAAACTGGATGCAGAATTCCAGATGTGGTCTTACTAAGGATTTATACAGAGGTACTAATACTTCCCATGATGCCTCTGTTTATACAACCAAGGATTGTATTTGCTTTTTTGGCTGCTGCCGCACACTGCTGGCTCATGTTTAAGTGATCGTCCACTAAGACTCCAAGGTCCCTCTCACAGTTACAGTTTTTGAGCCAAGTTTCCCCTAATCTGTACTTGTACCTTTGGTTTTTTATTTTTTTTATTTTGTTTTTTTAATCACATGACCATGGAGATTCTGCAATGGTCATAAGCGTGAGGACCAGGTTGTAAGTCATGTTTTTCGGGGCCGTTCTAACTTTGAACAGCCATTAAATGAATGAATTTACAACTAGTCCTTGCACTTTTAACCAGCATCCCCAGTTATGTGATCAAAATTCAGGTGCCTGGCAACCAGCATATATTTACAATGGCTGCAGTGTCCCAAGGTTGTATGTAACCTTTCCAGCCGGCTTCTGACAAGCCATGGGGGAAGCTGAATTTGCTTAAAGACCACGTGATTTGCTTAACAACTGCAATGATTTGCTTAACTGCCATGGCAAAAAAAAAAAAGATCATAACATCGTGCATGATTCATTTCGCAACCGCCTCGCTTAGCAACAGAAATTCTGGCCCCCTTGTGGTCATAAGTCAAGGACTACCTGTATAGCTTTGAAATAAATATAAATAATTATGTAGGTTATCTTTCTCCTGCTCACCTAAATGTAATTTTCATTCTCCGTCGTCGATCATGTCTGCAGAAGCAAATTTCACAACCAATTGAGCAACAGACTATCCCCAACCACATTTTAATGAAGTGCGTTGTGCAAATATAGCCTGTGTGATTATTGATGATTCAGGGTGTTATGTAATCTTAGAGGGAGAGAGAGAGAGAGAGGGAGAGGGGGAGAGAGTTGAATAAATTATACTTAACTGTGCAGAAATCTATTTTGCAAATATTTTGGCAGTGCACAACTGACCTTGTTTGAGTCAACTTGAGCAATTGACTTGGAAGGCACCTGCTGGGGTGTTCACTTCATTGCAGAAGATTTGCAGTCATGTTCCCTTAAGGCCCATCAGTGTCTCATTTTTATTTATGGAGCTGAAAAGAAGAATTACTCTCAGCTTTGGCCGAGGGACTGAGTTTGCAGTAAACTTTTTTCCTGCTTGCATTTCTTGATCAACAAAGGACTGCACTATAATTGTTGGGTTTTTTTTAAATAATCAGATATACCTATGTACATCCAGGCTAACTCCCTTTTGAAGGTAAGCAATATTATGCAAAGGACTGAAAAAGAATAAATGAATTAAACAGAATAAATGAATGTGATACGTTGCTTGCTATTTCAAAAGAAAATTTTGTTGAATATGGGCCTCTTTGGGCCAGATATGGAACATATACAGTGACAACACAATTTTATCTCAAGCATCTTGCTGCTATCCTATGCAAGATAGGATTTCAAATCTGGAGACTAGTGTGCAAACTAACATAGTCAGTTTGTTGTAGTGATTAAGGTGTTGGTCTAGAAATCAGGAGACAGTGAGTTCTAGTCTTGTCTTAGGCATGAAAGCCTGTTGGGTGACTTTAGGCCAATCACCAGGAGACTGTGAGTTTTAGTCCCACCTTAGCCATGAAAGTTGGCTGGGTGACTTTGGGCCAATCACCAGGAGGCTGTGAGTTCTAGTCCCACCTTAGGCATGAAGTCAACTGGATGACTGGGTCAGTCACTCTCTCTCAACCCAACCAACCTCACAGGACTGTTGTTGTAAGGAAACTAGGAGGAGGAAGGAGTATCAGATATGAACATTGCCTTTAGTTATCTATAAAATAATAAAGACGGAACAAAAACCAAACCAATAAATAAATACTGTTGTTCATGTCCTACCAACTTAAATGCCCTTTCAATATTAACATATAGCCATTGATTGCACCGTAGCCTTAAATTCTTTCTACCACAACCCTTCTCATTTTCTCTTAACCTAGTTAAGTAAAGCAGCCTTTTCTCAAACAGGTACTGTTCCAGATGTTCTGATTACAGCTTCCCCTTTTCTCATCCCAACACACATCTGGAAGGCCTCAATGCTGGAAGGTTGGGCTGAAATGCAGATTCTGCAGAAACACACTTGCAAAGAAACAGCTTCCTCCTTCTTTGTTTTAAGAAGCTTCTTCTTCTGTGGCTTCGTACCCTGTTGAGTTGCGTGTCAATTTCCTCCCCAAATGTCTGCTATCAGATTTAGGGTTAGCCAAGCACACACCCCTGTGCTCACTTGCTAGGAATGATTTCAGCTGAAGCAATACTTGATTTGCAGCTTAGATTCACACAACATCCATTAATGATAAAAACGTCTGGGTGGGTGGAACTGGAAATGAAGATTGTGAATTGTACCGATATAGATGTACGAATAGAAATGTCCTACCCGTCAACGACTACTTCAGCTTCAATCGCAACAATACACGAGCACGCAATAGCAATAGCAATAGCACTTAGACTTATATACCGCTTTACAGTGCTTTACAGCCCTCTGTAAGCGGTTCACAGAGTCAGCATATTGCCCCCAACAATCTGGGTCCTCATTTTACCCACCTCGGAAGGATGGAAGGCTGAGTCAACCTTGAGCCGGTGAGATTTGAACTGCCGAACTGCAGCTAGCAGTCAGCTGAAGTAGCCTGCAGTGCTGCACTCTAACCACTGCGCCAAACGTAAAGTAAACCGCTCCAAACTCGATTGCAGAAAATACGACTTCAGCAACAGAGTGGTCAATGCCTGGAATGCACTACCCGACTCGGTGGTTTCTTCCCCAAACCCCCAAAACTTTAACCTTAGACTGTCTACTGTTGACCTCACCCCATTCCTAAGAGGTCTGTAAAGGGTGTGCATAAGCACACCAATGTGCCTACCGTCCCTGTCCTAATGTTCCCATGTACTCATAACCATCTCATGTATACATGTTTATACTTTTACTGTAATCTTATATATGCTTGACAAAACATAAAAAAATAAAATAAAATAATGTTTGTAGCTCAAGGTTGAACCGTGTGGTCTTTGGTGCGCTCTGAGCTTGGTTGTTTTCTTGCAGACTTTTCATTGCCTAACTAGGTAACATCATCAGTGCTAGAAGGAAATGGGGTTTGTTTTCTATAGTATACAAGTGGCTTGATCTGTCAGTGCTGGTGGGAGAAAGAAGAAAGTTGCTTCCAAGAACCAACATTGACAAGGCAAGCCGCTTGTATATAAACAGAGAGCAAACCCCACTCCCTTCTGGCACTGATGATGTTACCTAGCTGGGTAATGAAATGTCTGCAAGAAAATAGCCAAGTTCAGAGAGCATTAAGGACCCCCACAGATCTACATATCTGCATCTGCAGATTTGCTTTATTATCTTGGGTTGGTATTGTCCTGACAGCAATGTCCTTTAAAATCAGTGAAAAGCAAAATTAAACCGGTCAAAGCCCGTTTGAGTTAAGATTCAATCAATCTTGCAGTAAGATTCATGTTTACTCTGATGTGGCATGCAAAAAGTTTTCATGCATGATTTGTAGGACAGAAGCATCTCAGGGGCTAAAATACAAGTAGTCCTCGCCCTTCGACCACAATTGAGCCCAAACTTTTTGTTGCTAAGCGAGACTCAAATTAAGTGAATTTGGCCACATTTTACAACCTCCAGCAGCCGAATCAGATGAGGAGGAGCAGGCGTGGGAGTCAGGGTCAGCATCAAGGCAACCTGAGAGCTCCGAGGGGGAAGAGGGAATGGAGCTGGCAGAGAAAGAGAGAGAAGCGGAGCCTGGGCCGTCCGACAGCCCTCAGATGGAGAGTCAACAGACCCCAGGTCTGGAGGTGGCTGATGAGGAAGAGGAGGAACAGCTGGGTCCAGTGCCTGATGCACAGATATGCAGAAGGCAGAGGAGAGGAGAACAGTGGAAATCTATGGGCCGGTCCTTGGGACAGAAGAGCCACCGCTGCTAGCGAGGCCCCACCCTAGCTGTGGGGATAAAAGGCAGGGGGCAGAGATGAATAGATGTGGCAGACAACTATTCATCTCCCTGCCGGACAGACTTGTTAGCCTGCGTTGAGAGAGAAACTTTTTTGCTGCGGCTGCTGGCGCTCCTAATAAAGGAATCATTGATTTAAATACAGAGGGTTTGTCATTTGGGGGGAGCTGGGTCAGAACACATAAGTCACTTTTTTTTCAGTGCCCTTGTAATTTTGGACGGTCACTAAATGAACTGTTGTAAGTTGAGGACTACCTGTATTGGATTCAGCTTTTTTTTTTTGTTACAATGTTTTTTGAAGCCTTTCTTGCCCCATCTCCTCTCCTTTAGGAGCCACTCTTTTTTAATGTCCTTTTATCAATTTTATATTTTTTTTATCAATTTTGATCCTGCCATTGCTGAAACATCACTTCAGTTAGCAGAGGATTTCTTCTCCGACCTACATAACTATGCATTCATGAGCACATCTAACTTACAACTCTAGCAATTTTAAAAAAAATATATGATAGAAATGGGCCTGGCGGTACGTGCCACAGATTTTCTGGCGGACGAGGGAATCGTTCTAAAATTAGACTCTGCCATGCAGGAAGAGCTTGGAGCACTTAAGTTCCTTTTGCAGTAATATTTCTTTTCTGAGATAAGCATAATAATGTGTCACATTAGCTTCCGCCGTTATGCTTCAGGGCGCAAGGCACTTAGGTGACGAGTGAAACAAGCAATTAAGTGTTTATTATTGAGGTTGGCCATCAGGACTGGTGCCCGGGAGAGGAACTCATGAAAAATGAAATACAGGAACCCCCCACCGTAAGCTACGATTGAGTTGACGTGGTTTTCTTGGGAGCAGAGATAACAGAAGAACAGAGTTGGAAGAGACCTTGGAGGTCTTCTAGTCCACTCCCCTACTCAAGCAGGAGACCCTATACCGTTCCAGACAAATGGCTGTCCCATCTCTTCTTGAAAACCTCCAGTGATGGAGCACCCACAACTCCTGGAGGCAAATTGTTCGACTGATTAATTGTTCTCGCTGTCAGGAAATTTCTCCTTAGTTCTAAGTTGGATCTCTCCTTGTTTAGTTTCCATCCATTGCTTCCTGTCCTGCTTTCAGGTGCTTTGGAAAATAGGTTGATCTCCCCCACCCACCCCCTCTACGGCCTAGGGTATGGTTCTCAACTTTTTCTTCACCATGGACCCCCTTTAAATACCTTTTGTGGCCATGGACCATGGTCACGGACCACCAAGACTTAACTCAAGATTTAAATCATAACATTTCGTCAAGCCTTCGTGGGGCATAGTTTTAGAAAGTAATGTGAGAAATATCCCATTGATAGAGAAGGCACTCAATTGTCCAACCGGTTTCACTCTTTGTAACCCAATGGAACAGTTTCCCGGGATCTCCTGTCCATAATTACCTTTTTACTTTACTTTACTTTACTTTACTTTACTTTACTACTTTATTGTCATTGCACCTCGTACAACAAAATTAAATGTGTACACTTCAGTGTACATTATACATAAGAAAACTATAATAATAAACATAAAACAAAAACACACATCCTTCACATTCTATACAATTGAATTAAAACCCCTGATGTTGCATTAATATTGAGTTCTTTTGAGTTCTTGTCGAGTCCTGTTCATGCTATCATTGGTATTATTTGGTCTTCTTATCCTCTACCAGTCACTTTTTCTATTTGCCTTTGCTTTTCCAAACATTAAGATCTCCCATTGCCTTGGCTTACAGGAGTCTCATAAACGTCTCTTCTCAGTCTCTCCCCTCTCTAAGAGTCTATGGCAGTGATGGCGAACCTTTTTTCCCTCGGGTGCTAAAAGTGCGTGCGCGTGCCCACACCCATAATTCAATGCCCACCACGCACCACGCACCCCTGCTCAAGTGCGCATGACCGCTGCCCCGCTCCCCTGTTTCCCGACTTCCGGTGGGCCCGGTAGGCCTGTTTTTCGCCCTCTCCCGCCCCCCGGAGGCCCTCCGGAGGCCAAAAACGCCCTCCCAGAGCCTCTGCGGGAGCCGAAAATCAGCTGGCCGGCACCCACATGCGTGCTGGAGCTGAGCTAGGGCAATGGCTCGCGTGCCGGCAGATATGGCTCCGCGTGCCACCTGTGGCACGCGTGCCATAGGTTCGCCATCACGGGTCTATGGAGATTCTCAGTCATCCAGGTCATGGTTGTCCCAAAGGTGCTTTTTCAGGAGGCAATTGGACTTCCTTGTATAAATCCTTCCATTCCCCACCATCCAGTCGGAGCTGAAGAAGCTTCTTGGATGAGAAGCGAAACGTCTTCAAAGAAAAAAAACAAGAAAGTCCAGTTGCCTCTTGAAAAAAGCACCTTTCTCTAAGACCTCTCAAAATTCAAGTCTCTGCATAAGAAAGGAAGGCCCTTTGTACATGCTTGGAGGAATTGGTTTTCAATATAATGTATTGACTGTAAGAACCAAAGAGCATATCTTCAGACAGGACCATTTTCATTTGTGAAGGCTCATTTAACGGAGGATAGAAAAAGTGACTTCACATTTGTTGCACATTTAACCTCCAGCCTCCATCAAAGTCTAAGAACGAAACTGGGTTTCATCATTGAGTACTAGGAACTTAAATACGTTTCTTTACACTTCTTTCATGATGGACATGAAAGTAGGAAATGTAGATCTTAAAAAAACAGCTTGAAAGGCTTCCTAATGAAGTAGGCCCTCTATTTTTTTTTTTCTTAAAACCACTGATAAAACTGCTAGCATTTCCAAAAAAAAAAAAAAAAGCATTGACTTAGTGCAAAAGGGACTCTCATCAGTAACGGAAGCTGTAGCCTGTGACGAAACCACAAAGGAAACAGAGAGGCCGTCGTGAAACCTTGGGTTGCAAAGACACACACTCAGAACTACCCAAACTGTTGCGAAGCAGCAAAAAGAAGCGCGCGGAATTGGCCATAATTGTCAGATCTGCACCAAGACATGAGGTACCGTGTCATTTTGCCTTCCCCCCCCCTTAATGTGTCTTCTATTTTCATTTGAGAGAAGCTTCTCCTATGGGAACTGAAGTGTGCTGACACGTTGAGTAGCAGGTCCCATAACAGAGGTTGGCCGGCAAAATTGGTGTCGTTCTTCTTTGAAGACTTGGTTCTGGTTGTGGTTCGTGGCAGCAAGTGTTAGAACAATTAATTAATTAAAAGTCAGACCAATTAATCTGCGGAACGACTTGCCTCCAGACCTTGTGGGTGTCCCAACACTGGAGGCTTTTAAGATATTAGACAACCGTTTGTTTGAAACGGTGTAGGGTCTCCTGCTTGAGCAGGGGGTTGGACTAGAAGACCTCCAAGGTCCCTTCCAACTCTTGTTACTCTTCTATTCCTGGGTTGAAAAAAGGAAGGACTTCTTTTCATAGAAGGTAGCCTAGCTTCTTTTCATAGAAGGTAGCCTAGCCCTTGTCCGTGAGGTAGAAAAAAATTGAAATTGTTAAAATGGTTTTCACGAGTTGAAAAAAAAAAATTTAACATGTCAGAGATCCTGTTGCTTGTTCTTGGAGAGATGTCGTATTTACAATTTTTTTTCAATTTGTTCATTAGTCCTGGCAAGTGTTCCAGAGGTTCTGAACTTACTTTCCTCAGAAAACACGATCCTTCCGCTGGAATAATTAAGTAACTATATTGTTACTTGATTATTATCGTGTTGTGGAAATGTTACTCTCGCACCCATTTTGAAAACTAAACAGAGTGTACGTGGGATCGGAGGTGATTATCATGGTTCGTTGTACGGTCAGCCAGATGTTTAGACTGGACTCCACTTATCGAGTCCTTCCCAAGGATTCTATTATTATTTTTTCATCTGGAAGAACTCTTTACAGGAGTGCCATCAGTGGATTAGCAGCCATGTTGCGTTTTATCTATCTTTCACTTTTATTCACCCCCGCCCCCTCTTTCTCTTCTTCCTCTTTTGCCTTCTGCTGGTTTCCCCGCTGATACATTTTGAGCTTCTAGGGTTGGTTCTTGTTATGTGAAACCACTACTCTAAGAACTTAATATGAATCATCTGAAGGGATGGGGATGGGGCTATTGTTCCCTCTTTCCGTAAAGAGGAGATTCTGAATTTCAGGTCCCAACTAACTGCTGTTTAGTTTCACTCTCTCAGGGGAGTTCATCTACCTCCTCAAAGATCATTAGAAATAAGAGCTTCTACCTTAAGGCCAACTGCTTTAGAAAACAGCTCAGGCAAGACTTACCTTCAATGCTCTGAGGCCACTAAATTGCACCTTACCTACAGATAGTCCTCGACTTACAACAGTTCATTTAGTGACTGTTCAAAGTTAGAACGGCACTGAAAAAAGCGATTTATGACCCTTTTTTACACTTAAGACAATCGCGGCCTCCCCATGGTCACGTGATTTACATTCAGATGCTTGACAACCGACTCATATTTATGACGGTTGCAGTGTCCCGGGTTCATGTGATCCCAGGGATGAAATCCAGCAGGTTCTGACAGGTTCTGGAGAACCATAGCAGAAATTTTGAGTAGTTCGGAGAACCGGCAAATACCACCTCTGGCTGGCCCCAGAGTGGGGTGGGAATGGAGATTTTGCAGTATCCTTCCCCTGGAGCGGGGTGGGAATGAAGATTTTGCAATATCCTTCCCCTGCCACGCCCACCAAGCCACACCATGCCCACCAAGCCACGCCCACAGAACCGGTAGTAAAAAAAATTGGATTTCACCACTGTGTGATCCCCTTTTGTGGCCTTCTGACGAGCAAAGGCAATGGGGAAGCCAGATTCGCTTAACAACCGTGCTACTAACTTCAGAACTGCAGCGATTCACTTAATGAACGGGGTGAGAAAAGTCGTCAAATGGGGCAAAACTCACTTAACACATTTCTCACTTAACAAGATACATTTTGGGCTCAGTTGTGGTCATAAGTTGAGGACTACCTGTATCTCCAAGGCTGAATCCAAGGTAGTTTTATGAGATGGTCAAGAGTAGAAGAATGAGGCTATCAGAGGCCTCCATCGTTGTCAGTGAGGGGTCCTTGGTGGTCTCTGAGCTTGGTTGTTTTCTTGCAGACGTTTCATTACCCAAACTAGGTAACATCATCAGTGCTAGTCTAATGCTGCTAACACTGATGATGTTGAAACGTATTTGAATGTTAGTAGCTCGGGTTGGTAGTTGGGCGGTTGGTCTGAGCTCCGAGCTTGGCAATTTGGTTGCAAACGTTTTGTCACCATTCGAGGAGACATCATCAGTGCGCTTTGAATTGTGCTCGTCTGTCCGAACACTGGCCTTTAAATACCTTTTTATGTGATGCAAATTAGTGTGGTTGTTGTTTGTTCAGCTACTTCTGAGTCATGGTCTGGTTTCGGATTGTTTGATTGGATGGCTGTTTGCATCACATAAAAAGGTATTTGAAGGCCAGTGTTTGGACAGACGAGCACAATTCAAAGCGCACTGACGATGTCTCCTCGAATGGTGATGAAAATGTTTGCAACCAAATTGCCAAGCTCGGAGCTCAGACCAACAGCCCAACTGATGATGTTACCTAGTTTGGGTAATGAAACATCTGCAATAAAACAACCAAGCTCAGAGAACACCAAGGGCCTCTCGTTTCAACCCTGAGCTACAAATATTCTCCTTTATTGATATTTAACAACGCCTATCCCTCTAGACCAGTGGTTCTCAACCTTTTCTTCACCACGGAAACCCTTTAAATGCTTTATGTGGCCACTTAACATGGTCACAGACCCCCAAGGCTAACTCAAGATTTAAATCATAACATTTTTCAAGCCTTTGCGGACCCCTTGTGCCCCCCCCAGGGTCCGCGGACCACAGGTTGAAAACCACTGCTCAAGGGGATTATCAATAGCTTTTGTGAAAGAAGAGCCCTGTGCATTTAAGTCTAATTTAAGTTTTCCACCGTAATGGAAAACATGTTCCCATTTCCTTTAGCAAGCAAGTTAACACAATGCTCCTAAGCTATATTTCCCTTCAAAGTTCATAAGAGAAACATGGAATCAACTTCCACCATCTAATGTTTGGCCTGTTAAAACTTCAATCATTTCGGTTGTTCTGAACAGTGTATTCCGGATAACGTGTTCGGTCCAGCCAACACTGTAAGCGGATTACTCCATGGAGCGTAGATATTAGCACAAAGAGTGTGGTCCAAACCCATCTTCAATCAATTAGAATAGAGCTGGAAGGGACCTTGGAGGTCTTCTAGTCCAACCTCCTGCTCAAACAGGAGACCCTATGCCATTTCAGATAGGTGGCTGTCCAGTCTCTTCTTAAAAACCTCGTGATGAAGCATCCACAACTTCTGAAGGCAAGCCGTTCCACTGGTTAATTGTCCTCACTGTTAGGAAGTTTCTCCTTAATTCCAGATTGCTTCTCTCCTTGATGAGTTGCCATCCATTGTTTCCTGCCTTGCCTTCTGGTGCTTTGGAAAATAAGCTGTGCCCCTCAAATACTGGAATAATGCTATCATGTCACCTCCAGCCCTTCTTTTCTCTAGACTGGCCGTACCGAAATCCTGCAACCATTCTTCATATGCTTTTAGTCTCCAGGCCCTTAATCATCTTAGTCGCTCTTCTCTGAACTTTTTCCAAAGTCTCAACATCTTTTTTTGTAATGTGGTGACCAAAACTGGATTCAGTATTCCAGGTATGGCCTTACTAAGGCTTTATAAAGCGGTACTAATACCTTATGTGGTTTTGATTCTATGCCTACCCTGTTTCCCCCAAAATAAGACCCTGTCTTATATTTTTTTGAACCCCGAAATAAGCGCTTGGCCTTATTTTCGGGGATGTCTTATTATTTTGGGGCGCGTGGAGCAAGACGGGGCTCCTCTTGCCATCTTACCTGATTTCCAGCTCTGTCTCCCTAACCTTAACCAGAGGAAATGGTATTTTCGAGGCAGGGCTTATTTTCGGGGAAACACGGTATGTTTATACAACCAAGGATTGTATTAGCTTTTTTGGCTGCTGCCGCACACTGCTGGGAGGAAACCCCTTGTGTTTTCTCCCTGCCAAAACAATCGTGAAGCGGGAGTCGTAAAAGAGAGAATTATTTTTCCACTTAAAACACTTTTGCACTTCCCTAGGGAATTTTGCATCCTTGGAAAGTGCTCTCCAAACGGGTCTGATTATGATAAGTACAATGCGTGTTTTTGAAAATCGCTTCCTCTGCAAAGGCACTATAGAAACGTCGTCAAACAAAATAACTCCAGCGTTAGAAAGAGTTCTCTTTCAGGAGAATATTTTTTTTTTTTTTAAAAAAAAAAAAGAAAAGGAACCTCAGAGAAATAACATCTCAGCGAGTTGCATCAGTGTTCCTCTGCTACCTTTTGTGCAAAGCCTGATCTTTTCAATGCATTCTGATGGACACAGATGTAATGTGTGGAAGCAGTGGGCGCTATCTGCATTTGGCGTAAGTAATGACCATTGCAAATAATCATCTCCAACTCGTTGCCTTTCAAATGGGCTTGTTCGGCATCTCTGTTCCAGTGAGGTTGGCAATTGGGTTTGTCTACGGATTTCCTACATTTGTGTGATTTAGGGAATCTGGAAAATACCTGTCAGTTTACAATACATTTGAGGATGGAATACGGTGTTTGAAGTTGTATCTAAACTCAGTCAAGGAACCGCCAAGCAAGCTAATGGTAAACAGGTCAACCAAAGAATCTCTTCAAATCAGTTCCACCTCCACAGACAGGGCAAACCACTAAAAGCAGGGATCCCCAAACTGTGGGCCACTGCCCACTACCAGGCCAGGGCCTATTTGCAATCAGCCCGCATGATTGGCTGGCTGATGTGCGCGCCAGCATCTCTCTCTCTCTCTCAATCTTTCTTTCTTTCTTTCTTTCTTCCTTCCTTCCTTCCTTCCTTCCTTCCTTCCTTCCTTCCTTCCATCCTTTCTTTCTTTCTCTTTCTTTCTTTCTCTCTTTTCTCTCTCTCTCTGTTTTAATCTCTTTCTTCCTTCCTTTCTTTCCTTTCTTTCTTTCCTTCCTTTCTTTTTCCTTTTTCTTTTTCTCTCTCTCCCTCTGTCTCAATCTATTTTCTTTCTTTCTTTCTTTCTTTCTTTCTTTCTTCTTTCTTTTTTCCATC
>QLTV01002009.1:751285-765662 GCA_003457575.1 Thermophis baileyi
AGGGAGGGAGGAAGGAAGGAAGGAAGGAAGGAAGGAGAGGGAAAGAGGAAATAAGGAGAATGAGGATGAGGAAGGGAGGGAGAGAGAGAGGGAAGGAGGGAGGAAGTGGCCAAAACTCAGGCTATTAACAATATTCTTAAATATAATTTCAGTCCAAACCGTATTGTCAAAAATAAAACACTATAAGCAGTTTCTACATTACGGTTCAGTGGTTTCCATTTTCTAAAAATTGGGACAATGCCAAGTCACATTTGTCTATCAGGATCCAACCAAATAATGCAACCCAATGAGTCTTTTCTAAAACCTAAAATGTCTTGTTTGTGCATAACAGGAATTACAATAAAATCCCCCTCCCAAAACAACCATATTTGGCCAACAGAAAATCTCCAGCTTGCTCTCTGATTGAGGCACAATGTGCCAGCTTGATCTAGTGATGGAACCAGGAGACAGTGAGTTCTAGTCTCACTTTAGACATAAAAGCTGATTGGGTGAGTTAGGGCCAATCACCAGGAGACACTGAGTTCTAGTCCCACTTTAGGCATGAAAGCCAGCTGGGTGACTTTGGGCCAGTCTCTCTCTCTCTCTCTCTCTCTCATCCCAACCCACCTCACAGGGTTGTTGTTGTAGGGAAAATAAGAGGAGGAAAGAATATGAGGCACGTACACTGTCTTGAATTATTTATAAAAAATAATAAAGACAGGATTTTAAAAAAAATTAAATGTAAAAACGTGTCTTGGATTCTGACTTTGTGGAAGACAAGAACAAGACGGAATGAGTCCAATGAATAAATTAGTCCTGCGTTAGGCTGTAATACTTTCTCACAAATACGAAAATCGTAGAATTGGGTTCCTTTGCCGATATAATGAGATGTATTTTTTAAAAATGCGATCTCAGCTTTCTCCAAAGCCTTGCAATGAAAGACAACAGTATAGCTAAATCCCGCATAACCCTGCTGCTGCTCCACTCTGGGGCCGCTTCCAACCTATATTTTATATCTTGATGCGGCTTATTTATTTATTTTAAATCTAGCACATGGCTTTATTTTCATGGCTGTGCTTTACACGGGTTAAAAAACAGTCTTGGGTTTCACCGTCTTGGCACTTAGGGCAAAACTCCAGCATCAGGAGATTAATCGGCTTCAAATGGCGTGTTTCATTCTTGCCAGCCCCTTCAGAAATGAAACGGTGATCATGTTGTTGTGACTTGAATTTTGCTTACATGCTCACATTCCGTAGTAATGGGATTCTCCCTTTGCAAATAGCGACATTTGGTGTCATGGAGAACGAGGAATCCCACCCTTCTGATGTCAAAGATCAGATTGCAAGCTCCATGATACGTTTTGTGCTGAGAAACCTGTTGCCATTCTTTAAAGCAATAGCAATAGCCCTTACATTTATATACCACTTCATAATGCTTTACAGCCCTGTCTAAGTGGTTTACAGAGTCAGCCTCTTCTTCTTCTTCTTCTTCTTCTTCTTCTTCTTCTTCTTCTTCTTCTTCTTCTTCTTCTTCTTCTTCTTCTTCTTCTTCTTCTTCTTCTTCTTCTTCTTCTTCTTCTTCTTCTTCTTCTTCTTCTTCTTCTTCTTCTTCTTCTTCTTCTTCTCCTGGTGACTGCCAGGATAAGTCCAGGTTTCCAGAACTGGTTTTCCATTGACTTCGTCCTAGGGCTGAGACAGAGGAACTGACCCAAGGTCACCCATCTGGCTTCAAGCCTAAGACAGAACTTGAACTCACAGTCTTCTGGTGATTGACTCAAAGTCACCTAGCTGGTTTTCATGCCTAAGGAGGGAGTAGAACTCATAATCTCCTGGGTGATTGGCCAAAACCTAATTGATTCTCCTGCCTAAAGGTGGAACTAGAACTTGCCATCTCTTGGAGATTGGCTCAAAGTCACCCAACCAGCTTTCATGCCTAAGGCGGGACTAGAACTGAGTTTGGTTTCTCTCCCGTTGCCTTAACCACTATGCCCAACTGACTCTCTGGAGCATTACAGGAAAAATAATTCCATTTCTATGTGATGTCTTCAAAGACATCTGTAACCTCCAATCTTCTCCTGGTGAAACATAACCTGCCCTTTCCACAGTTCATCCTCCTTTAGTCCAAGCACTTTAAAACCCTGCTGTTTCTTGCAGGAGCATCACTTGTTAAAAAGGGGCTTTGACATTTAGCAATTATTTCCTTTTATATCTAGTTGCAGACGATGGTGGTGCCCTCAGAAGTCATGCCATGCAATTACTTGAGACAACTCTTTAGAGCAGAGAACATTTGCAAGATGACCTGGGGGTTGAGAAACCTTTTCGCTCTTCATTTTAGATTTTATTACAAGAAAGCACCATTATTTTTGAAATGCTGTATTCTTGCAAGGCCTGAGTTCTCCTACTGATGAGTGGATCAATCTGTCATCAGTCTGTGTCAATTTTGCATGTAATCATTTGTATGTTTCCCTCCTTTCTGCATCTATCTCCAATTTCTTTTTAAAAGATAACAGAGAGAGAGAGAGAGAGAGAGAGAGAGAGAGAGAGAGAGAGAGAGAGAGAGAGAGAGAATGAGAGAGAGTGAGAGAGATTTGTAGATTTTTAGCAATAGCACTTATATACCGCTTCATAGTGCTTTTACAGCCCTCTCTAAGCGGTTTACAGAGTCAGCATATTGCCCCCAACAATCTGGGTCTGGCATATGCCTCTCTTACTTGCTTCCATGATTTTATCCTGAATCTCTTACTTTAAGTGCAGTGTCATATATTTTTAAATCAAGACAGACTACCGTATTTTTTAAAAAAATGCATCTGACATGCTTTGAACACGTGTCCTTCAAAACATGGAGTCAACCAAATGATGCACAAATATCCCTACACTAACGGGAGGAAAAAAGACCATTAAAACTTATTTGCAATTTGGGACAATCGCCAGGAGACTGTGAGTTCTAGTCCTACCGTAGGCATGAAAACCAGCTGGGAGATTTTGGGCCAATCACCAGGAGACTGTGAGTTCTAGTCCCGCCTTAGTCATGAAAGGCAGCTGGGCGACTTTACACCAGTCACTCTCTCCCAATCCAGCCCAGCCTACCTGACAGGGTTGTTGTTATGAGAAAATTAAGACAAGGAAGGAGTATTAGGTATCTTTGCCACCTGGACTTAGCTACAAAAATAATAAAGGTGGGACTTTAAAAAAACTAAAATAAATATAAAATAAAAAAAACCCATATTTCTCAATTACTTCTTGCTGAGAAGACATTGCATCCCCTGCTTGTCCTTTTTGGTCCTTTTTCCAATTCTGAGATACCTTTTTTTTTTTAAGTGATACCTTTAGATAAAGCAATCGAGGGGAGATTCACTGAATGTCTCCAACTCAGAATTGTCTGTAGCAGAGGTGGGTTCCTCCCGGTTTGGACCGGTTCTATAGAACCGGTAGTAACTTGGCGGCCTGGGTCGCTAGAACCGGCAGCGACCCAGGCCTGCTACGCCCCCAAACTGGTTCTTTCGGCGGCACCATAGGCGGCGCCATCTTGTTTTTTGCTTCTGCGCAGAAGCTATACCGGTCTATATAAATAGCATGGACAGGGCGTTCCCCCTTTGAGCGTGCTGTGGCTTTAAGAGAATGGTTTTGCAGATAAATGCCTGCACTGTAAATGTCCTGCAAAGTGAACCGTTTGTGTTTGATGAAGGGGGGGGGGAGGATTTAAGAATTACCATCTTCAAGAAGACTTTTCTTAGAGGTTCTTTCCCCCCCCTCCTCCTCCCATGGCATACTGTATTACTTTATTCTAATCTGCCCGCTAAAGGGGTTGAAGGGGGTCACCCTGACCCCTCTGTTGTTAGCATTTCATCTCTTGACAGCTGACACCACTGTTGGAGAAGAAAAATAGGGCTTGCTAAAAGGGCCCATTATCAGCCCTGACAGCTGCTTATTGTGGTCCTAGCCATGGCAGCCTTCAACCCCTTCCTCCCCCCCTCCCTCCCTCCCGCCTTCAAAAATAAAATTTTAAAAATGCCCTTTTTATTCTTTTCAACCCAACTGAAGGTTGGAAAGAAGAAATCACACAAAGAGGCCAGAGACTCGGCTTGTCCATTAGCAGGATAAATCTCCAAGAACCAGTGGTGAAATCCAATTTTTTTTACTACCGGTTCTGTGGGCGTGGCTTGGTGGGCGTGGTGTGGCTTGGTGGGCGTGGCAGGGGAAGGATACTGCAAAATCCCCATTCCCTCCCCACTCTGGGGCCAGCCAGAGGTGGTATTTGCTGGTTCTCCGAACTACTCAAAATTTCCGCTACTGGTTCTCCAGAACCTGTTAGAACCTGCTGGATTTCACCCCTGCCAAGAACCCAACAGAATTGCGTCGCATGTAATGCTGCAGGAGAAACCAGCCGAAGAAAAATGGGGTTTGAAAATGAGCCAGATCTGGTGGGGGCTAGAAAGAAAAGCAAAATTCATAAAACAATTTATGAATCTTCCTTCCGTCCTGGTTGTGGGGTCTTTAGAATCTATCCTGGACTTCCTAAGACAGGGACAAACAAACCATGCAAACATAACAGGGGAGAATAAACTGGGACACAAACATAAGCATGTTTTAATTAGATCCTCAGGCTGACACACACAACAGGCCCCACCCTGATTAGATAAAGAGGGGGGGGGAGAGAGAGAGAGAGAGAGAGAGAGAGAGAGAGAGCATTTATGCACATTGTCTGATAAGACCTTGGGGAGAAAGTGCATTGACACATACACAACACACATTATTTAGAGGGGGTCTAGACTAGACTGGACTAGAAGACCTCCAGGGTCCTTTCCGACTCTGTTATTCTGTTAGTGGTATATATTGCTGTTTGGTTACCCATAAAGGGACAAAATGTGCAGAACAAAAGCTTAGAATTTATACGGAAAGGTGGATTTTGCTTTTTGCTTGCAAATCATGTGAAGCTTTTGATAGTGGTGGTTGAAGTTCCACCTCCTCTCTCCTTACCCATGTTCCTGTATTGTGGGGTCCTTGGTGCTCTCTGAGCTTGGTGACTTTCTTGCAGAGGTTTCATTTCCCAACTAGGTAACATCATCATATAGCACTGATGATATTACCTAGTTGGGTAATGAAACGTCTGCAAGAAAGCCACCAAGCTCAGGGACCACTGTTCAACCCTGAGCTACCAATATTCTCTTCTATGTTCATCTATTATCTACATAGCAAGTTATTGCGTGGAGGAAGAGGAATAACATCAACATCTGAAGATTTCACAAGTCTTCCGAGATATGTTTACATTTCCTCTGCCTTTCCTAACATTAGAAAAGTAACTCCCGGTCCAAGCATTCTCCATCTGTGAGAATTTCAACATCCAAAATTCCCCATCCGGCATGGGCATTGTAGTGAATTCTAGGAAGTGCAAACCACACATTTGGAGATGCTCCAGAGCAGAAAAGCTTTATTTTTTTTTATTTTTTTTTTTACAAAAAAGCTCATCCAGAAATGTGGAATAGTGGGAGACATAAAATAGACAAATGGAACTTTTCATATTTCTTTTTTTCCAGGATTTCATCAACTCCATCCAACCACAACTTTCTCAAATCTTCCTCCTGGGAGGTTTTTTGTTGTTGTTGTTGTTGTTGTTTTTGTTTGGCACTGGGGAACAACAGTATAAAATTTAGAAAATTGCAAATTGTGTTCAGGTTTCTCCTCTTTGTTCAGCAAGAATAATTAAGCTGGTTTCCATTAAATGCAAACTCAGTTCCTCCCCCAGTCATATTCTCTAGATACTCCATAATATCTACAAACATTGTACAATTTCACTTACTCATATTCCAAAGATACTCAGCACAATAACTTTACTGTCTCCAAATTTCAATAACAACAAGTTCTCAAATTGTATGCAGGTAGTCCTTGACTTACGACCACAATGGAGCCCAAAATTTCTGTTGTTAAATGAGACCTTTGTTAAGTGCCCCATTTTACGACCTTTCTTGCCACAGTTGTTAAGCGAATCACTGCAATTGTTAAGTTAATAACACAGGTGTTAAGTGAATCTGGCTTCCCCATTGACTTCGCTTGTCAGAAGGTCACAAAAGGGGATCATATGACCCTGGGACACCGCAACCGTCATAAATATGAGTCAGTTGCCAAGTGTCTGAATTTTGATCATGTGACTAAGGGTGATACTGCAATGGTCGTAAGTGTGAAAAATGGTCATAAGTCACTTTCTTCAGTGTTGTAACTTTGAACAGTCACTAAATAAACTGTTGTAAGTTGAGGACTACCTGTATGATGTGGGTTGCTCGGTTTTAACAGACCATGTTGTAGGAACCTAGCTATTTTCAACAAATTCTGCTGTAACCATGGCTTATTGTGATTTGCAAACCCAGCCTAAATCCTATGCCTTTAGTATTTAAATTAGGCATTTCCCCCCCTCCTTTTAGGACATTCTTTTAGACAATGAGTTCAGTAAAACAAGGAAAAATAGAAAAACAAGACACTATCTCTAGCAGAATGAATTTGCTGTTCCTGTTTCTCATGTTGTTCTGTCAAATAATAACTTCTAATAGAATAGAGCTGTACAGCGTTACAAAAATAACCCGAAAACGTCCTTCAGAGTGCATAGAACAGTGATGGTGAACCTTTTTTTGCTCGGGTGCTAAAAGGGCACGCGTGCCCATACCCATAATGTAATGCTCTCCCCCCCTGTGCATGCACACACACACACACCCCGCACTGCCCCCCTCCGCGCATGCGCGCAGGCCTCACTGAAGCCTCCGGACTTCCGGTAGGCCCGTTGGGCCGTTTTTCACCCTCCCCAGGCTTCAGGAAAGCCTCTGGAGCCTGTGGATGGCGAAAAACAGGCCCAACGGGCCTACTGGAAGTTCGGAAACGAACTTCTGGTAGGCCCGTTGGGCCGTTTTTCGCCCTCCCCAGGCCTACTGGAAGTTCGAAAATGCGCTGGAGCTGACATAGGGCAACGCCTCACGTGCCCTCAGATATGGCTCTGCGTGCCACCTGTGGCACGCATGCCATAGGTTCGCCATCACGGGCATAGAAGCTCGAATATAGCCGCTGCCTGCACCTTTTTAAATAGCTGTATTTTTTTTTTCCTGGTGAAGTAGATGCTGTCAAAATTTCCATACAATCGCCCCCCAAAAAGACACTGTTGCTTTAAAGAGTTGCAAACAGGTACATGCCCAGAAAAATCTTTTTTGGAATGAAATTGGAATAATTTTATAGTCCTAATAAAGAGTGTATCTTACATTTGTTTCTTGCCTATCTCCCTGCTGAACTATCTATCATACAGCACAACCTTTTACAGTGTCAATTTTTATGAGAACGGGCTTAATATATCTGGGTTTCAAAACAAATAAATTCCAAAAATGCAGGAGCCTTCAGATGGCCATTCAGTGGACAGCATTCTAAGCAGCATAGTAAATTTGTGAGTTAGTAAATTTGTCAGCAAGATTCCTTCCACAACCCGATTTCCTTCTGGGTCTCTGTTTTACTCTGGGAGGGACCAGGAAGCATCCTAAGCAGGGGTGGGTTCTAACTTACCTCGCTGCCAGTTCGCTTCCTCCCGCGCCGTGTGGCCGCGCCGCGTGGCGTGGCCGCGCCGCGTAAAAAATAAAAAGAAATAAAATAAAAAAAGCCAAAAACAAGATGGTGATGCATGCGCAGTGCCAGAAACTCGGCTTCTGCGCATGCACAGAAGGAAAAAAAACAATTTTTTTTTCAAAAAAAAAAAAAAAAAAAAAAAAAAAAAACTAAAAAAAAAAAAAAAAAAAAAAAAAAAAAAAAAAAAACCACCTGCAGAGGACTTGTCCAGGCATGATAAAGTAGCAAAAATGATGCACTGGAATNTGCATGCCCAGTGCCAAAAACTCGGCTTCTGCACATTCGCAGAAGCAAACACAACAAAAAAATTCAAAAAATAAATAAATAAATTCCCCCCCCCCCAAAAAATCCCCCCCCCAAACAAATCCAAAAAAATTCAAAAAAAAAGATGGCGGCGTCCACGGACCGGCACCGACCGAACCTTATCTATGATGTCATTGTGATGTCACCAGCAGGTCGCTACTGGTTCGGGAGAACCGGTCCGAACCAGGAGGAACCCACCTCTGATGCTAAGAAACCAGAAACTCTGATACGATTGCAAATTTCCTCATTTTTTTTTTCTTCTAATGTAAGATTGGGTGGTGAGAAAGTGAATGCATATGAGGCTATTATCTGTCTAAAAGGAGATTGATTTTACCAATGAATTCCAAAGAAAATACGTACATTTTTACATATCCATTCACCTCTCTGTTTATCTGTATACAGTATGTATTTCTAACTCTATCTTTATCCATTCAGCCATCTTTCACCTCTCTTTCTCTCTGTTCAATTTCCCTTAGCCCCTTCCTTCCTTCCTTCCTTCCTTCCTCCCTCCCTCCCTCCCTCCCTCCCTCCCTCCACCTTCCTTATGCACCAACGACAAATTCCCTGTGTGTCCAATCACACTTGGCCAATAAAGAATTCTTCCTTCCTTCCTTCCTTCCTTCCTTCCTTCCTTCCTTCCTTCCTTCCTTCCTTCCTTCCTTCCTTCCTCTCTTTCTTTCTTTCTTTCTTTCTTTCTTTCTTTCTTTCTTTCTTTCTTTCTTTCTTTCTTTCTTTCTTTCCTATCCACATCTGTGTACATTTGTCCTTATCTCAGACACACAGAGTACAGTTCCTCTTTTATTTTATTTTATTTTCTTTTCTTTTTAAAGCATGATGTTGCATAAGAACCAGGCTTTTAAAAAGAAGTTGCATAAGTACCAGAATTTCTTGGGGAAAGTGAAATGGCATAGCAAAGCCATGAGTTAGCTCCTTCCTGTTGCTGTTGATAACTGCTGTGTAAAAATTTCCCAAAGCTTTAACCGCAAGCCCAGTGCTGACCAAAGTATTAATTCATTAATGAACAGTTCTTCTGAATCATCCGGTAAGGACATTTCTTTCGGTGGGATACAAAATGCAAACATTATAAGCGAGAAAACAGCGATAGATGGTATAAATACAGATAGTCCTTGAGTCACGACCACAATTGAGCCCACTATTTCTGTTGCTAAGCGAGACATTTGTTAAGTGAGTTTTGCCCCATTTTACGACCTTGCTTACCACAATTGTTAAGTGAATCACTGCAGCTGTTAAGTTAGTAACACGGTTGTTAAGTGAATCTGTCTCCCCCGTTGACTTTGCTTGTCAGAAAGTTGCAAAAGGGGATCACATGACCTTGGGACACTGCAACCGTCATAAATATGAGTCATGACCATGGGGATGTTGTCATGGTCATAAGTCACTTTTTCCAGTGCGGTTGTAACTTCGAACGGTCAGTAAAAGAACTGTTGTAAGTCGAAGATTATCGGTAGATGCCCTCCAAAGGACATTATGCAGTCTGAAACCAGTCAGGCTGACCAATGATTTAACCAGCGGTGAAATCTACTTACCTTCCCTACCGGTTCGGAAGTGCGTGCTCTGCTCGCACGCATGCGCCTGTTGCGCGTGCTTTTTCACCCTCTGTGCATGCGCAGAGGGTTAAAAACAGGAAAATGGCGACGTCCGGGCAGGTGGGCGGAGCCTCATGCTGTCGCCGCTACCGGTTCTCCGAATTACCAGCAGCCACCACTACCAGTACGCCTGGACCGGGCCGAACCGGTAGCATTTCACCCCTAGATTTAACCCATGTGATCTTCTTCTGGATGAGTTATAAATGTATGGCCTCCATTGTCTGTGGAGATTCTCAGTCATCCTGGTCATAGTTGTCTCGAAGGTGCTTTTTCAAAAGACAACTGGACTTCTTGTCGTTGTTGTTGTTATTTTGAGGAGGCAGAAGAAGACACTTCATCAGTGTGATGGTAGGGAGATGGAAGGATAGCTATGAGCCATGATGGCGCAGTGGTTAGAGTGCAGTACTGCAAGCTACTTCTGCTGACTGCCGGCTGCCTGCAATTTGGCAGTTCGAATCTCACCAGGCTCAAGGTTGCCTCAGCCTTCCATCCTTCCGAGGTGGGTAAAATGAGGACCCAGATTGTTGGGGGCAATAGGCTGACTCTTTAAACCGCTTAGACAGAGCTGTAAAGCACGGTGAAGCGGTATATAAGTCTATATTGCTATAGGTACTGTCAGTTGAGATTGGATGGTGGGGAGATGGAAGGTCAGAACCTATCCTTCCACCCACCCATCCCACCATCACAACTGATGAAGCTTCTTGGATGAGAAGCGAAACGTCTTTTTCTTCATCCTCAAAGACAAACAAACAAATGCAGCCCCTTTGCCTTATTGAAAAAGCACTTATGGCCTCCATTGCAGAAACCTTTTTATTATAGTGCGAAACTACAATATGAATGATGTGTGCATTCATTGCTTGATCTTGCAAACATGTCACAGCAATTTTGCCTTGCAGTTTTAAATGATAGCTGAGTTGTTTCTCCAAGACCAGGTGTATACTCATTCCTGATGCCATTTCAGTATCTGAGCACTTGCGAAAATTACAGTTTGGGATCAGTGGGGAACAGTTGCCTTAGGAATCCACTCCTATGGAAACATTTTACGTGAACAGCACGGAATAATCCATTGGTCAAACTGACAACTTGCTGACACACGGAACCAACCCCGAGTATTAATCTCTTCGGTATATGATATTTTTCAACCAGAATGTTGCCTCCATTTGGGAAATTGTGTAGGCAGCGTGCATTAATCATTTCTGTATCTTTTTTATCTACCAGGATGCTACATTAGGAACTCACTGGGTTGATTTACATGGCACACTAAGCCACCATTTATTTAAACTATGATTTATTATGCTATATGAGACAGACCTATACTAGATTCGCACAGTACAGAACAGAATTCACAGAGTTGGAAGGGACCTTGGGGGTCTTCTAGTATAACCCCCTCCTCAAGCAGGAAATCCTATAGCATTTCAGACAAATAGCTATCCAGTTTCTTTTTAAATGCCTCCAGTGATGGAGCACCCACAACTTCTGGAGGCAAGTCGTTCCACTGGCCAATTGTTCTCACTGTCAGGAATTTTCTCCTTAGTTCTAGGTTGCTTCTCTCCTTGATAAGTTTCCATCCATTGTTTTTTGTCCTGCCTTCATGTGCTTTGGAGAATAGGTTGACTCCCTGTTCTTTGTAGCAGCCCTTTAGATATTGGAAGACTGCTATCATGTCCTTCTTTCCATTAAACTAGACATACCCAATTCCTGCAACCATTCTTCATATGTTTTATGAAGTCCCCTAATCATCTTTGTTAATCTTCTCTGCACTCTTCCCAGAGTCTGAACATCTTTTTTTATACTAGACGAGAATTTCTGTAAGAGAAAGAACAAGAGGACTCTGAATTTAGCCTCTAAGAATGTGGAAGACTCCTGTCACACACACACACACCCATAAACTTAGAAGGAAACAATTGTGGGAAAAAGTATTCTATCTATGATTTTTCCATCAGCAAAAGTTAGAAGGTGGTGAGTTAGATGGCCCCTCCAGCTCCTTTTTAATTGCTCCTAGATCTCCCCCAGAACTGCATGAAATTCTTTCCACAGCCATCAAAAATAGAGCAATGAAATCATTCCCTGAAATTTTTTTTTAAGGTGTGAAAATTAACATTCTGTACCTAACACGTCTATTTTAGTATCCTCTTCTGAAAATGTGTCTTGTTTAATAAGAGGACAACATCCTGGGGCTCTAAGATGCTGGGGGAAAAATGTGTATTTTTAAGCACAAACCTTCAATTATCAAAGAGATTACCAAAGGCTGCAACAATCACAACTGGCATTGTCTGACCTGGAATCAGGCATTTATTTTATTTTATTTTATTTTATTGCATGAAGGCAGAGATAATGCCAATCAGCAATATTTCAGTCCGTTGGCCTCCTCCGGTCCCTCCAGAGGCTGCAAAATAAAACTTGCACTTTCATTTTCAGAGGAGGAGGGGAAAAAAATGCAGATTGAGCATTTGGTGGAGATGGACTAAAATGGCAGCCTTCCTGCTCCATATTTGCAATTAATCCACGTTTTTGACAGGCCTCCTGACAGCACCAGTGCAGGAAGGAAAACGAACAGCCCGTGTAATAAATCTCTGGAGGCACTCAGCAACTGCCGTAGGGCTCATTAATCTTGATTATTTCTCATAATAGTTAATGTCACAAATCATCCATTATTCCCAATCATTCACATAAAGTTAATATGTGTATATGTAAAGAGAGAGAGAGAGAGGGAGAGAGAGAGTTCTAGATAGCCATGCATTGCGAGCAACAGCTCAGCTCAGCTTCCTGTACAGTGATGCTAGCACGAAGGAAGGTTTTTAAAAGATGCATACCTTGACAGCTGTGAGATGAAAGCTAGACATACACAGAAAGGGACAGTGAACGGCTTCCATTTTTGGAAGAGAAATATACTTTAAAGAAAAACCCCTTTGCGCCAAACTGACAACCTAAGAGGGAAGGTTCCTCTTTCTAATTAGCTTTCTTTTGGCTTGAAAGAAGTCCATTTTGATCAAGAAACTGGTTCATTTGAGTTTTGTTTTGGTGCTTTTTTGCTTTTCTCTATCAGGCAGACGAAGGAATCTTTGCTTGCCATGGCCCCAATTACTACTACAATATAAAAAAAAAAAGATGTTGACAGTCTGGAAAGAGTGCAGAGAAGAGCAACAAAGATGATTAGGGGGCTGGAGGCTAAAACGTACGAAAAACGGTTGCAGGAATGGGGTACGTCTAATCTTACAACCAGTTGTTGAGCGAATCATTGCAGTTATTAAGTTAGTAACACGGTTGTCAAGTGAATCTGGCTTCCCCATTGACTTTGCTTGTCGGAAGGTCGCAAAAGGGGATCACGGGACCCCGAGACATTGCAACAGTCATAAATATGAACCAGTTGCCAAGCGTGTGGATTTCGATCATGTGACCAATGGGATGCTGCAACGGTTGTAAGTATGAAAAACTGTCATAAGTCACTTTTTTTCAGTGCCGTTGTAAGTTCAAACGGTCCCTCAATGAAAGGTTGTAAATCGAGGACAATCTATACGGTTGATGATGGTGTTTTATTGGCTCGTTTGCAGGAGTTTGGACTTACTCCTCTTATCAGATGCAACCAAAACCTAAACTAGGGATGTCTATGGAGATTCTCAGTCATCCAGGTCATGGTTGTCCCAAGAAGCTTCTTCAGCTCTGAGGAGAAGAACTGAGGAAACCATCTAGTCAGAGCTGAAGAATCTTCTTGGATGGGAAGTGAAATGTCTTCAAAGAAAAACCAGAATGTCCAGTTGTCTCTTGAAAAAAGCACCTTTGGGACATAACATAGGGGTCTTCTTGCCCCTTGGGATTTCTTTCACAAGGTGCCATCTTACCTCCCATGATACTTAATGCTAAGTCACTGTTATAATTCTGCGGATCAGCTCTACTTCTACAGAGTCAGGATTGAGCATCTGTGTATCTCACGACTATAAAAGAGTGGATTTTGGAGAAAAAGCTAAAACTGAATCCAGACAGGGCAGGGCTGATTTTGTGAGCCAGACTTCAAAATTCAGAAGATTCCAGTTATGGATGGAGTGGCGTTCCACTTCATTGAGAAGAAGCTTTGCTAACGGAGGGTCCTTCTGAGTCCACCAGCGTTATTGGCCAGTGCTTAACATCAACGGTCAAGAGGGACTTCTTATCTACTCTGGTTGATAACACTAAACCATCCTTTGCTGCGGAAAAATGCCCTGACTTTAGTAAGGTCTGTGTCGATAACTAATTTGGATCTTAGAACGGGTCTTTGCAATAGCCTGGAAATTACAGTGGTCCCAAAATGAGCCACACAAATGTCGTGTGAGATCTTGTTGGGGTCCTACATCACTCTCAGACTATAATAACCCCGTTGTGCGCCAGTGCTCTTCACAGCCCAATTCCAAAGTATCTTGTGTTGTGTATAAAATTTTATACAGTGTAGCTGTGAGCCGCAAATATGACTGACTGCGCATAAGTGATCAATAAGGCACTTTGCGGGTTCCATGAGAGAAATATTTGGCATCGGAGACCAATATAGCTTTCTTCATGGCAAGACCTACTGAATGTAACTGAATAAATTGATTCTGAGGCTGAAGCACCCCTTGCTCTGTATTATTTTTAGGAGGAAACAGGCCTTAAAATGCCATTTTTTCCTGTTTCTAAAATATTACTTTCTTTTTAATGGCTGTTAATGTTTTTATTGTAGTCGGTAAGCTCTGCAGAGGTGCATAGGAGGTGGGCAACTTAGATGTTTTCCAAAGAACTAGATAAATGCCATCTGGAAGGCCACAAATAAGACTGAGTCACATATATAAGATGGGTGGGGGGGGAGGGAGGGAGGGAGGGAGGAGATGGAAGGGGGAAGGAAAGAGAGAGAGAGAGAGAGAGTGAGAGAGAGAGAGAGAGAGAGAGAGG
>QLTV01002009.1:765729-780987 GCA_003457575.1 Thermophis baileyi
AAAGGAAAGAAAGAGGAAAAGAAAAAGAGAGAAGGAAGCGAGATGAGAGAAGGAAGGAAGGAAGAAGGAAGGAAGGAAAGAAAGAGAGAGAGAGAAGAAAGAAAGAAAGAAAGAAAGAAAGAAAGAAAGAAAGAAAGAAAGAAAGAAAGAAAGAAAGAAAGAAAATGAGAGAAGGAAGCGACATGAGAGAAGGAAGGAAGGAAGAAGGAAGGAAGGAAGGAAGGAAGGAAGGAAGGAAGGAAGGAAGGAAGGAAGGAAGGAAGGAAGTCATTGTCCACTTTCATTCAAGTGTAATTCCTCCTAACTAGTAATACTGCAAGCAGTAAATTCACAATTTTCTCTATCAATTTGTGTCATGCATTATTCACCATGTGCTATTCACTGTTCCCCACCCTGCCACTGAGTCTATTTGTACCCTACTCAATGATTACTCTCAGATGACAATTTCCTAATCCACTAAAAAATTAGACTGCAGTGCCTTGGTTGCAATTGTACCATTTTCGGTGGTTGGTTTTGTGTGTCAGTCTGGTGTTTCCCTGCCTTTTGTATCACATTTCCAAAAAGAAAGGAAGGAAGGAAGGAAGGAAGGAAGGAAGGAAGGAAGGAAGGAAGGAAGGAAGGAAGGAAGGAAGGAAGGAAGGAAGGAAGGAAAAATGAATTAAAAGTTAAAAAGTTCTCCTTAAGGTTAGTGCTTGTACCAATTTGGAAAGCAGGAATATGTAACACTTTCTTTTTTAAAAGGAACGATTCAGTTATTCTTTTGCCTAGAGCTGAAAGATTCTACAGAAAGTCCTCGACTTACAATCATTTGTTTTGTGGCCATTTGAAGTTATAACAGCACTGAAAAAAAATGACTTATGACGATTTTTCACACTCATGACCATTGCAGTATCCCCATGGTCACAGGATCAAAATTCAGACGCTTGGCCACTGACTCATATTTATGGCGGTCAGAGTGTCCCGTGGTCACGTGATCCCCTTTTGCAACCTTCTGAAAAGCAAAGTCAGTGGGGAAGCCAGAGTCACTTAACAACCGTGTTACTAACTTATCAACTGCAGTGATTCACTTAACAACTATGGCAAGCAAGGTCGTAAAATGGGGCAAAACTCACTTAACCACTGACTTGCTTAGCGACAGAAATTTTTGGCTCAATTATGCTCAGATATCATCAACTTATGATGTAGTCATAAGTCCTTCATTTTTGGTCAAGTTACTAGTTCTTATGACTGTAAAGTGACAACACCAATTGGCTTTTCAAAAGCCAAAAAGGCAGAATACATATAGGCTCCAGCATCTAAAGCAGGACTTATCCACACGGCTTCTCCCTAATATATCCCATAATACCATGGAACAGAAAATGAATTATGCAAAGTGGAGACTATGCCAAGCAAAATGAGTTCAATTTGCATCATAGCTTTTTTTTTTTTTTTTTTTTGATGTGTTTTTTGGAAGGAGTGTCCATCCATACAAAATTGTATATCCTCCGTATTTACTGTATATCTATATCTGTATCACAGGGGTGAAATGCTCCCGGTTCAGCCCGGTCCGGGCGTACTGGTAGTGCCCCCTGCCGGTGGTTCGGAGAACCTGTAGCGACGGCAGCGCGAGGCTCCGCCCACCTGCCCAGATGCCACCATTTTGTTGTTTTTTACCCTCTGCGCATGCACAAAGCGTTCTGCGCATGCACAGAGGGTGAAGAGGCCTGTGCATGAGTGGAGCACGGGCGAAAATGCGCGCACGAGCGGATCGAGCACTTCCGAACCGGTAGGGAAGGTAAGTAGATTTCACCGCTGCTGTATCATCTATGTATTTCATACATGCTTCTATTTATCGGTATAAAATTGTTATATTGAATGCCACTTTTAGGCGATGAAAATTGAATATCAACTAATCACTCTATTCTCGAGTTACTATGTCCAGATGGGACTATTTGATTTTCCCCACCCCCACCCCCTAATTATTCCTAACACATGTTACACAAGCTTGGGGGGTGGGGAGAGAACAGAAATATGTTTACTTCTCAAAGCTTGGAATCCAGCAACTCATTTAGTTGTGTGTTTTTAAGATTCAATTTACTTTTAATAAACTTTAATCCTAAATCAAGGCTGAATTCAAAATAGGTTATTATAGGTGTTTAGTATTCTGTACACTGCCTCTTGATGTTATCATGCGGGCTCTGTTACAGCTGTCTTGGGATGACCAAGAAATGTTTAATTTTGGATATCCAATTGAAGAAGTGTTTTGTTTTTTAAAAAAAAAAACACACCTGTTTTCAGTAAAATCAGAAAGGTATACGGGTGAAGATTGAGTTTATCCAAGCTCTGTAATTCCGTAGTAATTCTATTGCTCCCTTCTCCCATCACACACACACAAACACACACACACACACACAGAGAGAGAGAGAGAGAGAGAGAGAGAGACAAATAAATTTGGCATCAAGCAGACAAGCACGTTATCATTGCTATAAATATTCTCGCCGGTTCATTTCCCGAGTTTTAGAATATTATTTGCATGTCAGAAATGATGCCTCATCCTTATGATGCCAGGGAAAGCAATCTAATTTTGCCTCTCAGGTTGCCCCTTAAAGAAAGAGACATTTGTTGTTGTTTTTCATGAAGTGTAAAACTCAATTTGTAGTTCTGGGTATAAAACATGACTTTACGGCAGATTAGTTTGCCACGAATTTTGCTCCTGTCTTGACAGGGCATTGGGGGGGGGGGGGAAACCATCAGCAATGTAAAGTGGCATTGTGGGCAAAATAACATTTCCCCCCCCCCTCCCAATGGGGAGGAAGAAATAAAATCACGAGCATGGATAGGTAGGAAGTATTAATGGCCAATTTATAGGTTTGGAGGCTGGTATGAGGTCTTTCTGAGCAGGTAGACTGATAGCAAATTTACCATTCAAACAGTCCCCTTAATCCATTCCAAAACCTTGGAAAAATAGAGAGATTAAAATGATTATCCTTTAGGTTGCTGTTGCAGCCAAGAATCAAAATCAGAATAGAGCTGGAAGGGACCTTGGAGGTGTTCTAGTCCAGCCCCCTGCTCAAGCAGGAGATCCTATACCATTTCAGACAAGTGACTGTCCAGTCTCTTCTTAAAAACCTCCAGTGATCAAGCACCCACAATTTCTGGTGGCAAGCTGTTCCACTGGTTAATTGTTCTCACTATTAGGAAGTTGCTCCTTAATTCCAGGTTGTTTCTCTCCTTGATTAGTTTCCATCTGTCTTTTCTTTTCTTTTCTAACAAGCATGTCCTGTCCTCCAGCCACACATTTACAACATTATCTTGACTTACAACAGTTCATTTATAGTGACCATACAAAGTTACAACGGAATTGAAAAAAAGGAATTTATGACCGTATTCTGTTTTCCACACTTACAACCGTTGTAGCATCCCCATGGTCATGTCTTCAAAATTTGGACACTTGGCAGCTGGCCCATCTTTATGACGGTAGCAATGTCCGGGGGATCACATGATCCCCTTTTGTGACCTTCTGACAAGCAAAGTCAACAGGGAAGCTAAATTCACTTAATAACCATATTACTAACTTGCCACTAGCTGTGGCAAGAAAGGTCATCAAATGGGGCAAAACTCACTTCACAACTGTCTTGGTCAGTCATGGAAATTTTGGACTCATGTCGAGGAGTAGCTGTAGTGAGATCAGCGAGCGGCATAAACATTTAATGAATAAATAAAATAAATTTGAAAAAAAACTTGGTCTAAGTCAATGTTTCTCAATCTTGGCCAATTTGAAGAGATGTGGACTTCAACTCCCAGAATTCCCCAGCCAGCATGGCTGGCTGGGGAATTCTGGGAGTTGAAGTCCACACCTCTTCAAGTCACCAAGGTTAAGAAACACTGATCTAAGGAATAATAACCGCTCTTCCGACGTAGCTTAATATGTACAAAGAGGCTCAGACACTGATCTCCGATTTGAGTTTAATAAATACACCAGAGTCTCTTTATCAGTGAAATCGAGGCCTATAGAAAACACGCTTCTTGCTACACGGGATATGTAATATCAATTAATACTGAAAGATGGCAAATAATTACGTGTGACAAGGGCGTGATTATATTTCCTGCTAGAGGAAAATAATACAACATTATCACTTCCTTAATAATCCTGCGTCCCGTATTTACGCCGGTGGTCCTGTCACGCTCGTCCCCGTCCTCCTTAGCTGTCATCAAAGGCTGACCTTTCTTATGACATGTTTTCCATTTATTCCGAAACCTTTCTCCTCACCAAACGAGCCCCTGCCATTTCTCCCCCCCCCCCCCCCCCGTCTTCCTTTCAGCTCTGCAGCTCAATTTTCCAATCAAAGCCAAGACAGCCGTTCCTTAATTCAATCTCTCGCACACCTACCAATTTTCAAATCCTCTGCTTTTCACGACAAGGGAGTCTTCCGAAGCACGGCAGAGCCAGCACCCCAAAATTATGCCAATTTTTGCAGCCCTAATTCTGTAAGGCAACTGTCTCTTTTCGGTAAATACTGTATAATATTCTCCTAAGTTGTCACATTTATCTTCTTCTTCTTCTTGATTCCTTGCGAAATCATGGCTGGAGTTAGTCTCCTTAAGTGGAAGGACAAAGAAAGGAGAGAGGAAGTGACGTTTAAAAAAGAAAGAAAGAAAAGGGAGGAAGGTTTTTGTATTCAGTGATTCTGGACCGGGGGCGGGGTGGTGGTGGTGAGATTTGAGGAAATAAAGACAGGAGGAAACATTTTTTTGATCTGCCACCCATTTCCCCCTATGCATCAGGAACAGGTATCTGCTCAGAGTCATTTTCCATTTCTTTGCATTTGGAAGTCTAGTTGGGCAGGAGAGAGGATTAAAAATTAATTGAGGAGGGCATTTGCAGGGAGAATTAGAGGCATATGGAAGTGATAATGATGCCTTCCCATTTATTTCTTCTCTTGCTTCCCCTTAATATTATATTTCCTTTCTCTCCCTCTCCCCTTCTTTTCTCCCTTCTCCTTCCCTTCCCTCCTCTTCCTTTCCTTTCCCGTCCCATCCTCTTCCTTCCTTCCTTCCTTCCTTCCTTCCTTCCTTCCTTCCTCACTCACTCACTCCACTCCATTCTTCCTCCCTTCCCTTCCCCTCCCCTCCCTTCCTCTCCTCCTCTCTCTCTCCCTCCCTCCCTTTCCCTTTCCCTTCCCCTCCCCTCCCTTCCTCTCCTCCTCTCTCCCTCCCTCCTTCCATTCCTCCCTCCCTCCCTCCACTCTTCCTTCCTTCCTTCCTTCCTTCCTTCCTTCCTTCCTTCCTTCCTTCCTTCCCTCCCTCCCTCTTCTTCCCTTCCCTTCCCTTCCCTTCCCTTCCCTTCCTCCCTTCCTTCCTTCCTTCCTTCCTTCCTTCCTTCCTTCCTTCCTTCCTTCCTTCCTTCCTCTCCTGACTTCAGCAGTGCCTTAGCAAGAAAAGGAAGCCTCATAATTGTATGGAAGTGATGGGGAAAGAGACATGTTTCGCTCTGGAATATACATATTCCTACAGTTGTGTCCAATAATTAAAGAGATGAGGAAGCTGTCTCTCAGGGTAATGAGGCTGAAACTGTGAATCACAAGTGTTCACAAGTCCTAACCGTCAAGAGTACATTCAAATGAAGCCATCATCTGCCTGTTTAAAGGAGGACGAGAACTGATGAGAGGCCAATGTCTTTACCTTCTGGGCCTTATCTAACTTTTGAATCCTGACCCTTCATTGCACTGAGATATGAAGCTTGCTGGAGGCCAGTGTTTCGCAACCTTGGCAACTTTAAAACGTGGGGACCTCAGTTCCCAGAATTCCAGCTGAAGTTCACACATCTTAAACTTGCCAAGGTTGAGCAATACAGCTTGAGGGTGATGGCCCAGGAGTTGGGGGAAGAAACGAAGAAGGCAGATTACACCAACTCAAAATGTTATTTTTATAAATTAGGTATAATGGCTTGAGGTTGCATCACAAAACATTCTCTTTGCTGTTTTTCTTCCAGAGTGGTGGTTGGTTTTTTTTTCCAGTAAGAAAAAAAATGAAGTCCGGTACAGTATATTCTTCAGAGGCTGGGTTCTAGCATGGGAGAAATTGCCAGCGTTCCATTATTCTCATCTCTGGCCATGGTTTATATTTTGCACGAATCCATAATGCGATTTGTTTGGCTTTGGCATGTTAGAACCTCACCAGTTATGGTTTATTCAACCACTAAGTGAAGCCATCTCCTCACTTTGGCTTTGGTTAACAGAGTAACAGAGTTGGAAGGGACCCTAGAGGTCTTCTAGTCCAACCCCCTGCTCAAGCAGGAAACCCTATACCATTTCAGATAAATAGTTGTCCAATCTCTTCTTAAAAACCTCCAGTGATGGAGCACCTACAATTTCTGGAGGCAAGTTTTTCCACTGTCAGGAAATTCCTCCTTAGTTCTAGGTTGGATCTCTCCTTGATTAGTTTCCATCCATTGCTTCTTGTCCTGCTTTGGAAAATAGCTTGACTCCCTCTTCTTTGTGGCAGCCCCACAAATATTGGAAGACTGCTAGCATGTCACCCCTAGTCCTTCTTTTCATCAGATTTGACATACCCAATTGCTGCAACTATTCTTCATATGTTGTAGCCTCCAGTCCCCTAATCATCTTTGTTGCTCTTCTCTGCACCCTTTCTAGAGTCTCCACATCTTTTTTATAATGTAGTGACCAAAACTGGATGCAGTATTCCAAGTGTGGCCTTACCAAGGCATTATAAAATGATACTGACATTCCACGAGGGTAGATGGATGTACTGCAAAACCCATCCATATGAAACCCTCTTATGATAGCTGTTTTGTGAAGAGGTTGGTAACATGCTCTCAAAATTACTAATGTGCCCACCAATCCAAATGTTTGCCCAACAGGCTATGGCATGATCTTATACAACAAAGTCCTCCTTTTGGACTTGGTGGAGATGGTTCCACCAAGAGACAGCATCTGCTGGCCTCCAAAACCATCTCCTCCCCCAGCTTTGAGATGAAGTATATTATCTCCAAGTTAGACGCAGGCTCCTTAAAATGATCCTGGACATCATATTTCTCTGTCATTTTTGTCCCTCTAATCCCTAACAATTTGCAACTTGATGACTTCTCCATTTCATGGAGAACATTTGCGAATTGGAGATGCTTCTAGGGCAGATAAAAAGTGAGTTTCAGATCTATGCATCCCAGCGGCACAGATGTTTCCTATTCTGTCACCTATTATTTCCCATCTAACTTAGAATATAGAATAATAGAGTTGGAAAGGACCTCAGAGTTCTTATAGTAGTCCAACCCCCTACTCGAGCAGGAGACTCTATACCAGTGATGGTGAACCTTTTTTTGCTCAGGTGCCAAAAGGGCATGAGAGAGAGAGATAGCACACATGCGCATGCCCACACCCATAATGCAATGCCCTCCCCCCGCGCATGCGTGCACACACACACCTGCTCCCCCCCCCCGCATGCGCACAGCGCTCACTGAAGCCTCCGGACCCTGTGGATGGCAAAAAATGGATTCCAGCTGATTTTCTGCCTCCCGGGGGGGGGGAGGCCGTTTTCGCGTTCCCCAGGCTTCAGGAAAGCCTCTGGACCCTGTGGATGGCGAAAAACGGGCCCAATGGGCCTACCGGAAGTTCAGAAACGAACTTCCGGTTGGGCCGGGGGCTCTCCTTTCCTCCTGTCCATAAGGTGGGAGGTAAACATGTTATTCAAGATAGAGCTGACCTTGGAGATTGCTTAGAAGCTGCGTTTGATCCAGAAGGCAGCAGCATGGGCAGTTATGGACAGTGTACAGTGCACACAAGTAACACCTCTGCTCAGTGGTGAAATCCAAATTTTTTAGTATCGGTTCTGTGGGTGTGGCTTGGTGGGCGTGGTGTGGCTTGGTGGGCGTGGCAGGGGAAGGATACTGCAAAATCTCCATTCCCATCCCACTCCAGGGGGAAGGATACTGCAAAATCTCCATTCCCTCCCCACTCTGGGGCCAGCCAGAGGTAGTATTTGCCGGTTCTCCAAACTACTCAAAATTTCCGCTACCGGTTCTCTGAACTACTCAAAATGTCCACTACTGGTTCTCCAGAACCTGTCAGAACAAATGCTTATCCAGTCTCTTTTTGAAAACCTCCAGTGATGGAGCACCCAGAACTTCTAGAGGCAAGCTATTCCATTGGTCGATTGCTTTCACCATTAGGAAATGTCTCCTTAATTCCAGGTTGCTTCTCTCCTTGGTTAGTTTCCATGCATTGTTTCTTGACTTGCCTTTGGGTGCTTTGGAAAATAGTTTGACCTCCCACGTCTTTGTAGGAGCCCCTCAAATATTGGAACAGTCCTATCACTGTTGCTGTTAGTGGCAGCAAGTCTGAGAACAATGTGAATTTCCTGACCCTTCAAACACATTATGGTATTAAAATTACTTTATTTCATCCATGGTTTGCAAGTGCAGATTTTTGTACTAAAACATGACAAGGGTAGCAATGGTTTAGAGAGCTAATATCTCCCCAGTTTCTCTTTTGTTCCTCTGTGTCATAGTCAGATGCTCCTCCTTGCAATATTTGGAGGAAATCTCTCTATTTTGCTTCTTCCAGGAATTTATTTGTTTTGATATGATCCTTCGGGACCCATAACTATTACTATGTTAGGGGGCTTTATAATGATTGTCGCCTTTGTTGACAATTTAGGATAATGATGGAAAAACTCAATAATTGCCATTTACATCTTGTTTTAAAGCAATTTCCTGAGGGTGCGATCTGCTTCTTGAGCAGGAATTTATTGTCTAAAGGTAGTAAATTCCTTAATAGTTATCGTATTGTTTGGCTATTATTGTTATTTTTTCACACACACACCCCGTGATAGCTGTCCTACAGTTGAGTAGCTGATGATTTGCTCTAATTAACACAACACTTGGTGCGGTTGCTATAGTTACCTTTTTAGGAATGGCCAATAAAACCTTAGTTTTGAGAGGCTTGTTAATTCAGCATTTATGAGAAACAGAATCTACCAGAACTGGGTCATAAGCATTTGAAGGTGGAAGGAGCCTGAGAGAGCTGTAGCTAACAAGAGCACTTGCTCAGATCATGGCCAAGCTTGATCTAGAAAGCTATAATTTGGAGAAAGGGGTGAAGGAGCTAGGAAGGATCTATTTTTACACAAAGAAGGAGTGGACCTATTCTTTAGGGTTCAACCAGAGGTTAAAACTACAAGAAAGCATACACAAGGTATGTAGAACATAGAACATAGAATTGGAAGGGACCTTGGAAGTCTTCTAGTCCAACCCCTTGCTCAAGCAGAAGACCTTATACTACTACCGTTTCAGACAAATGCTTGTCCACTCTCCTTTTGAAAGTCTCCAATGATGGAGCACCTACAACTTCTGAAGGCAAGCTATTCCATTGGTTGATTGCTTTACCCATTAGGAAATTTGTCTTTAGTTCCAGGTTGCTTCTCTCCTTGGTTCATTTCCATCCATTGTTCCTGGTCTTGCTATTTGGTCCTTTGGAAGATAGTTTGATCCCCTCTTCTTTGTAGAAGCCCCTCAAATATTGGAACTGTGAAGTTTCCAAAAGATGCCCTAATTAATTCATGAGTCACGAGCCAAACTCCAAAAGAAATATAGCGATTTATTAGGAGCGACATTTCGGCAATACTCCGATGCAGTCAGAACTGAGCTCACGCAGGTTACGTGCCCTCATGACCCTGTTTCCCCCCTTCTCACTGGACATGCCATAAATCACATGCTCCAATGAACCCCTCCTTCTGACTCCGGTAACCTAGGACACAATCAGTAAAAGAAACATTTGTGGAATGTAGTTTCAGTTAGTACAATCAGACATTCCGTCAGCTCTCCCCCCTCCTTCTTATGGCAACTGGAAAGCTTTGCAAGTTGACAGGAACACTGCTATCATGTCACCCCTAGTCCTTCTTTTCATTCGACTAGACATACCCAATTCCTGTAACCGTTCTTCATATGTTTTAGCCTCCCTAATCATTCATGTTGCTCTTCTCTGCACTCTTTCCAGAGTCTCAACATTTTTTTTATATTGTGACCAGAACTGGATGCAGTATTCCAGATAGTATTCCAAATAGAGCTACAGCTCTATTTCAGGAAGAATTGAAAATGATGTACTTTTGCTCAAGGTTTTCAGACAAAACCTGTCCAAGGGACTCTAATGGTTCCTACACTGAGTAAAAACTGGGCAAGAGAAATTCTGAGATCCCTTCCAAGTCTATGATTCTATAATCCACTGGTCTACCTCTTATAGACACTGACGTTTGATGGTGTGGGTACCAAAATCTCCAGTCTGTGATCAGAACTGAGTGGTACAGAATTGATGGCGCTTAGGCCAAATTCCTGCTTTCTGATCATCACAGATCACCAGATTCTTTCATGAATTCAGGATACCACTGATCAGGGGATTCTCTTATGAGCTTAAGGTTTGACTTCTGGAGATGCTGAGATGCAGACTAGGATTTAAATTGGGTTTAGAAGATCTTCAGACAATGGCCCAGCCATAGGACCAACTGTGTGTCCATTTTAAGGGACCAATGGGAAGCGATGGCCTCATTTCTTGTCACTTTGATAGCTTCATGAGAAGTTCCCTCTAACGCTTTCCTGGATTTCCTGGCACTTCCCTGAATATTATCTTAGTTAACAGAATAACAGAGTTGGAGGGGACCTGGGAGGTCTTCTAGTCCAACCCCCTGCTCAAGCAGGAAACCCTACACCATTTCAGACAAGTTTCAATACATGCAATGGCATCCATCAATTATGTTTGTTTGCAGGACCGTTTCTCTGGATCTCCTCGTGTCTAACTAGAAGAATCTGTGAAATGATTCTAGATGGGCACCTTGTGTTACTCCCCGAAGCAGACATGTTTGATTTCTGGGATCTAGTGTCTGACAAGATTCTTGTAATATAGGTGATCAACAATAAAGAAATTGGGTTAGTCTATTCACATGGAGTTGTTCTAATTTCTTTTGCCCACCTTGGGGAATTTTTGCAATCTCAAAAAGGTAACAAATCTGAGAGGTTGTAAGGATTCCTTGAACAATTAATCAGTGGAATGACTTGTCTCCAGAAATTGTGGGTGCTCCAACACTGGAGGTTTTTAAGAAGAGATTGGACAACCATTTGTCTGAAATGGTATAAGGTCTCCTGCTCGAGCAGGGGGTTGGACTAGAAGACCTCCAAGGTCCCTTTTGACTCTTCTGTTATTCTGTTCTGTTAACTTCTTCGAGATTGCAAAAATGGAGAACCATCCACTAAGTCAGGCAGTTTATAAGTAGCTAGTGATCTCTGTTTTGTTTAGTAAGACGTGATTCACTCTGATGCTCTGGAGGTAGAATCAGAGGAGGCAACTTGGCTTTGTGTGAAGTTCTACGAGTCGATTTACTGGGTTCCTATCTTTAAAACAGGCTGTTACAAAAGAGCTCAAGGATGGCTGATCTGCACTCATCTGCAGGCTGAACCAATCGCTGCTCTAAATTAAGTATGACATTTCCAGGTCAGATTGATATGATGTGTCTTTTTAGTTCAGTAAGTGGTAAGGATATTTTTTTTTTAATGTACCGATGCAGAGTTGGGTAGGATTACATCACATCATCGGTTGCCTCTTTTACTAAAATATTGCCCTGTCATAAGGACATCTGAGTGGAGTGGTGCGGTGGCCTAGAGGTGGAGCTCTCACCTCACAATCAGGAGGCTGTGAGTTTGATCCTAGGTAGAGGCTGATATTTCTCTCCCTGGGCACACTGAGAATATATCTGCTGAACAAAACTCCGCATTGGCAACAGGAAGGGCATCTGGCCATTAAAACAGTCTGCTAGCTCCATTCAGTTGCCCAGACTCCACCCCGCAAGGGATTATGGGCTCGTTAAATGAAGATAAGGACATCTGAGTGAGTTAAACCCACAAAGTATCATCCGTAAGATTAACCTATACAATAAACTGAAAACAAACAACAGTTTAAATATTTCAAATCTGCATTAGCCACACCGCAGCAAAAAAAAGGGGGGGATAGATTTTTTTCAAGGGATGGTACCCTGGGGCTGAGTTGGGATTGTTTGATCCTGAAGGGCAGAAGAAAAGGTTCAATGTACACTTGGTGCCAGGCCCATATCCTTCTCAGATGTAGTATTTACAAACCGTGAACTCTCCATCTTGTATTTGCATCCTATTATTTTCCACTCTGTACTATTTAGGGAATTATTTCAGGGAATTATTATTTACTTCAGCTGACTGCTAGCTGCAGTTCAACAGTTCAAATCTCACCGGCTCAAGGTCGACTCAGCCTTCCATCCTTCCGAGGTGGGTAAAATGAGGACCCAGATTGTTGGGGGCAATAGGCTGACTCCGTGAACCGCTTAGAGAGGGCTGTAAAAGCACTATAAAGCGGTATATAAGTCTAAGTGCTATTGCTATTGCTAATTATTCTCAACTAGGTGCCTATTAAACACAGACTGTAGTTTTGCGACAGTGTGAAAAACTGACCAGATAGGCAAGAAAGACGTCTTCCATTTTGATCACTTAGGAACAATTCCTCATTAGGAACTTAGTAAATTTACCTGCCAACCGAGCAGCTGAGGACATGTTAAATTAAGAATGAGGGGGAGGGAATTCTGTTCAGGTATTTAGCAGGTTGCACGAGTGCTGCGGTGGCCTAGAGCTGGAGCTCTCGCCTCACAGTCAGGAGGCTGTGAGTTCGATCCTAGGTAGACGCAGATATTTCTCTCTCTGGGCACAACGAGAATATATCTGCTGGAAAAAAAACTCCGCATTGGCGACAGGAAGGGCATCCGGCCAGTAAACACTCAGCTAACTCCATTCAGTTGCCCAGACTCCACCCCGCAAGGGATTATGGGGTCCTTAAAAGAAAGATGATTTAGCAGGTTGCGGCCTCAGACTCAGCTGTCAAGAACGGCACCCGAAAAACATAATGTACCTATGCATCATGTAAATCCTGGAGAAAGGCAATTCCGAAAAAGAAAGAATAAAAAGGCGAGTTGATGTATGAAGAATTTAAGCACTGACACCAAGATCAATGTCTGTATTTTCACTCGGTGAAGCGTGGGAGGCTTGGATAAGGGCAGTTTAGTCTATGAAAAACTGGCTGGCATTGCTCTTTCGCTATTGATCTTGTCACTTGTCCAGAAAGGACAATAATGTGAGGGGTGTTCTGTTTTGTGTGCACACTTAGATAATGCCACTTTTGCTTTACAGCTTCTGAGTTTGTTTGGGGTTTTTTTTTTTCTCCACAGCCAGCCGTGGAGAAACCTTTAAGCAGAGGTCTTCAAACTTGGCAACTTTAAGGCTTGTGGACTTCAAAGCATAGCTGGCTGGAGAATTCTGGGAGTTGAAGTCCACAAGCCTTAAAGTTGCCAAGTTTGGGGACCCCTGCTTTAAAGAGTTAAATCTCCCTCCTTCCCCTCCCTCCCTATTTCTTGCCCTCCCTCCTTCCGTCCTTCCTTCCTTTGCTTTGATTGCATCTTGTTTTATATTGCTGTGAGCAATTATAATTTGCTGCCATTCAGCCAGGAAAGAGATAACCCTCTGCAGCCTGAAGAGGATTTTTTTCCTCCATAGAATCCTTCAATTCTATGCAATTCACGGTCTTTCTCTGCAACGTCGGAATTCTGCTTTCTGTTTTGGTGTTTGTGCTGTTGTCATCAAGCTTTGAGGGGTTTTTTTTCCAGATCGCTGCAAATTAAATTCCAGGTTTGGATGGATGGTCTATCAGAGCAGTAACTGAGCTTTTTCTGAATCCCTTTAAATAGGGGAGAGGGGGCAGAGAAAGTCACCTGACCTATTCTAACCAATGAGATTGGGCCGTCTGGGGAATCTGCATGTAGAATCTGTACAGTTGTGTAATAACGATGAACCGCTGGATTTCGTACTATAGTTCTTGGTTAGATGACTTATAAAGCTCTATAAACAGCTGAAGGCTCAAGAAATGAAGAAATGGGCTTCTCCAGGGCCACCAGGATACAGATAGTCCTTGACTTACAGCCACAATTGAGCTCAACATTTCTGTTGCTAAGCGAGACAGTTGTTAAATGAGTTTAGCCTCATTTTAGCAATAGCAATAGCACTTAGACTTATATACTGCTTTACAGTGCTTTACAGCCCTCTCTAAGCTGTTTACAGAGTCAGCATATTGTCCCCAACAATCTGGGTCCTCATTTTACCGACCTCGGAAGGATGGAAGGCTGAGTCAACCTTGAGCCTGGTGAGATTCGATCTGCCAAATTGCAGGCAGCCGGCAGTCAACAGAAGTAGCCTGCAGTACTGCATTCTAACCACTGCGCCACCGCAGCTCTTACGACCTTTCTTGCCACAGTTGTTAAGTGAATCACTGCAGTTGTTAAGTTAGTAACACGGTTGTTAAGTGAATCTGGCTTCCCCATTGACTTGGCTCATCAGGAAGTCGCAAAAAGTGATCCCATGACCCCAGGACAGTGCAACCATCATAAATACATGCCAGTTGCAAAGTGTCTTAACTTTGATCATGTGACCATGGGGATGCCACAACGGTGACAAAGTGTAAAAAACGGTCATCAGTCACTTTTTCCTGTGCCGTTGTAACTTCGAACGGTTACTAAATGAATGATTGTAAGTCGAGGGCTACCTGTATTGGCTTACAGTGCAGTGGAATAGGAACTTCTTAATTAGGGAACTCACTTCCAAGAATTGTTACTTGGTCTCCCCCCTGCCTTTTGGTCTACAAACTCCAGCGGAAGAGAATATCTGTAGCTGAGGGTTGATTTGTGGAGTCCTTGATGCTCTCTTGAGCTTGGTTGTTTGTTTGTTTTTTGAAGACGTTTCATTGCCCAACTAGGTAACATCATCAGTGCTAAAGGGGAGCGGGGTTTGCTCCCTGTTTATATACTGTACAGCAGCTTGCCCTGCTAATGTTGGTGGGGCTGTGGTTTTCTCTTTAGTAGTTTCTTGATAGTTGCTTATCAATGGGTGTTACAAAGGTTGTCTATGACTCCAAAGCCATCTGTACCGGTAGCCCTTGTTAGTTACCTGTTAGTTAGTGAGTGAGTGAGTGAGTGAGTTAGTTAGTTAGTTAGTTTACTTTATTGATTAGCCCTTGGGCCATATCAAAGTGCAGACACAAATTATTACTAAAATCTGATACAAACAATTTAAAATGGAATTGGATAAAATACAATTTAAAATGAAATTGGAATAAAACACAATAATTTAATATATAGATAAATAAAATATGATGAAATTATATTTCAGTATCACCCCTACAATCTACCCCAATCATTCCCACATATGCC
>QLTV01002009.1:781092-791130 GCA_003457575.1 Thermophis baileyi
TTTTTGAAATGACCATCGGATCATTAGTTATTTCTTATACAGTATTATATTAACACGCTCTGATGCTAAGGAGTTAGACATTCTATCTGATCGTGAAGGACCCAGCCAGGCTGGCCTCCTCCACTGTCCTCTCCTCATCTAACACGCCTGTCAGCTCCTCCAGCATGTTGGCAGGAATCGCCTCCATGTCAGCCTCCCAGCCGATGGGCAGCTTGGCCGCCTCCCCTGTCATCGCCTCTCCGAATGCGCTGGGCTCGCCAGTCACTGCAGCCGCCGGAGCTCAGCCCTGACCACCAGAAAGCCACCTCCGGCTTTGAGCACCACCAAGGCCTCAGCCGTGCCCTCCTCCTCCTCTTCTTCCTCACCCCACCTGCCCGCCTCTGCATGGTGCTACCGATGCCCGGGGCGGGCAGGAGGACGGCCAGGCGTGGCAGTGCGGAAGGGTCCTGCGTCTGGATCCCGAATTCTTTTGTTTGTTTGTTTGTTTCTGTTGAGTATGTCGAGGAGCCAAGTTCCGGCTGCTGCTGCTGCTGCTCTTCCGCCGCCTCTCCTCGGTGGGGCCACAAAGGCAGACTCTGGTTCCAGGCAGAAGCTTCTTCTCCTCTGGGGTTGGTTGTGTCGAGTCCCGTCAGCTGCATTCTTCCCATGAGGGTCGTGGTTAGTGATGCAACTACAGTGTAGACACCTGAACGGAGAATAAAATTTATTTTCTATGTCCCTAAAAAAAAAAAAAAAAAAAAAAAAATCCCAACTGACTCATTCTCTACTCCCCCGCCCTTCTGACAAGCAAAGTCAGCGGGGAAGCCAGATTCATTTAACAACCGGGTTACTGACTGAACAACTGCAGTGATTCACTTAACAACCGTGGCAACAAAAGTCATAAAATGGGGCAAAACTCAATTTTGGGCTGAACTGTGGTCATATGTCGAGGACTATCTGTATCCAGTTGATGGTTTTTATGTAAAAGACATACCTGTGTGTCTCTTTGACGTCTCTACATCCAATCTTTTAAGCATTTCTGCTTCCTCGTACTCTTTTTTCCACTTTTTTCTCTGCCTCTCGCACAAGAACTGCAGTTATATTATTCCGTGCGAACAGTTTGACTCTACATTAAATTGCATTTCGAAATTTGAGTTGGCAAGTTGATTTTTCTGTACGGTGTGATATCATTTTTTAAAAAAAGAACACAGTGAAAAAATATGTAAGATGCAAATTCTAGTGCGCAGCTCACATGTAAACACATTTTCTTATTGAACATTACTTGCAAAAAGTACACACGCTGACAAAAACACATTTTAGATGTAACGATAATAGAAATTTGCAATTATTTTTTTATTTTTATTATTTTTTGGGGGGGGAAAGAAAGTCTGTATACAGCAGAGTTGAATGAAAAAGCACCCTGTAATCAGTTCGATATTTAGCAAAAAATGACAACAGCTAAATCATGTCTCCTTAGGGACATGCGTGGATTTGATCTTTGTAAACTCTGCTGTAAGTTGATGCGATCCAAGAGCTAATGTGGATCAGAATTTGGCTCTCTGCTAAATATTGCATTTAGCAGCCTGCTTGAAATGAAGCAACAATGAAACAGAGGACAAAATGAAGTCCAAGATTAAACACAGATAAGTCAGACAGAGAAAAACATGGGCTGGGCTGAGCTAAACTAGGAGGGAATTAACAGTTCTCAATCCAAATACATTCTCTTGCAATTTATTTGGAAATAACTCATGCACACATCTGTTAAATGGCATCTTGGCTCAGCAATAGCAATAGCAATAGCACTTAGACTTATATACCGCTTCATAGTGCTTTACAGCCCTCTCTAAGCGGTTCACAGAGTCAGCATATTGCCCCCAACAATCTGGGTCCTCATTTTACCCACCTCGGAAGGATGGAAGGCTGAGTCAACCTTGAGCCGGTGAGATTTGAACCGCCGAACTGCAGCTAGCAGTCAGCTGAAATAGCCTGCAGTGCTGCACTCTAACCACTGCGCCACCTCGGCTCTAAAGAGTAAACCCCTGGAGACCCTCCAAAAATTTCCAAATGCAGAAGCATGAAGTATCCTAACCATATACCCTGACAAGTTGCATTAACTACCAGAAAGCAATCCATGATGGAATCATCAGTAATCTTATATAAACAGGTCTTATTCTATTACTAGCTATGGAATTCTGGGAGTTGAAGTCCTCACCTCTTAACAAGTTGTGCTAATGTTGAGAAACATGGATAAAGGTAGTTCTCGACTTACGACCACAATTGAGTCCAACATTTCTGTCGCTAAGCGAGACAGTGGCTCAGTGAGTTTTGCCCCGTTTTCTTGCCATGGTTGTTAAGTGAATAGCTGCGATTGTTAAGTTAGTAACAGGGTTGTTAAGTGAATCCGGCTTCCCCATTGACTTTGCTTATCAGAAGGTCACAAAAGGGGATCACGTGACCCCGGGACACTGCAACCGTTATAAATATGAGTCAGTTACCAAGCGTCCGAATTTTGATCTCGTGACCATGGGGATGCTGCAACAGTCGTAAGTGGGGAAAACGGTAATAAGTCACTTTTTTCAGTGCCATTGTAATTTCGAACTGTCACTAGATGAACTGTTGTAAGTCAAAGACTACCTATATACGCCATTCCGATAGATATCCTAACTAGATATTCTAATAGGATAAATTGATGGCCATTTTGGCTACTTCTACAAATATCCTAACCAAGACCAAATTAGATTAGAGACCGTATGTGAAACAGGGCATCAGGTTCAGCCCTACTGGGGTTTCTTTCTGTACATAATGTGAACAGCATATTACAAAAATTGTATGTTATTAACTCAGGGGGTAGTTTGCACTGTGACCTCACCAGTGTTAATCAACCTGGCAGTATAAGAAAAAATAAAATACAATAAGGTAGTAATTTGCCAAAACAAAGGAGGGGAATAAGAGAGAACATCATACAGATTTTATTAAAATTCCTCCCCCATCGGACCACTCTCCTCCAACTTTACTTTTCAAAAGGGAATATGCCGTGGCCACCGTTTGCAATAAATAGAGAGTAATTGGTGCCACGTGGTTCCATTATTTCCAGAGGCATTTCACTCGGCTGTCCCAATGGGAGCAAAGAAATCAAAATTGAAGTTATTCCAGGAATCCGATCAAATGTAATTACTCCGGCAGAGAGTGGCGCACATCAAACAGAAGAAAAGCCCATTTCTTATTTTAAAGACTCTTTTGTCATCAACCAGGATGGGCTTTCGGCCAGTGGTGGGATTCAAATCATTTAACAACCGGGTCGCCCAGGGTCAAGTTGGCCGTCGTGGGAGGCGTGGCCCATCCCTGTCCTCCAGGTCTGCCGCACATGCGGTACGAGCCTCCCGCGACAGCCAACCTGACCCTGGGCAAACCGGTTGTTAAATTACCACACACACACACCACTATCAAAGTGGGCGCTGTGCTGCAATGGAGAAACAGGCAACAGAGAGACCAACATGAGGGAAGGGGGAGGAGCAGAGAGAAGAAAAAAGGAAACTGGCCTCCTCCTTCCCTCACACCGGCCTCTCTGTTGCCCGTTTCTCCAATGCAGCACAGCGCCCAGGATCCGCTTTGATAGGCGGGTGGTGGTGGTTAATTTAACAACCGGTTCGCCTGAACCAGTGCAAACCGGCTGAACTGCCCTTGTCCTTTCATCGCAAGTGCTGAACATGATTATGTCATGTAACAGGGATCCCCAACCCCCAGTCAGTAGACCGGCAGCGGTCCACGGCATGTCAGCAACCGATCGTGGGCCAATCCACTGTCAATAACAACTATCTTTCTTAGCAACAGAAATTTGGGGTACAATTGTAGTCGTAAGTCAAGGACTTTACCTGTACACCCGAAATTTGGTGTGAGTCCCATGCCTATTATTGGACTTTCAATTGAACGAGAGAATGATGACCCATTCAGAGACACAAAGCATGAATCCTTCTGTAGATGTACATGCACTACAGATAGTCCTTGACTTATGACTGTTCGTGTTCAGAGTTATGATATATCTCCATCAAGTACCCAAGATTCAAGGTTGTGATGGCTGGGCTCCTATTCATGGTCACCAACATTAGCAGGGCAAGCTACATTTTGGGTACTTGGCAATTGCCTGCATTTACAGGTCTATTCTTCCAGCAGTAAAAGAAAGAAAAAAAAGGTGAGACCACCGCTAAGAGAAGCTGTGGGATTTGAACAGGGTTCAATGGGGGAGGGGAGGTGACGTTCCTCAGCTCCCATTTTGCTTCGGTGTTCTCCCCAAAGAGTGGTACAAATGGACCTAAGCAGAACAATTGCCAGAAGAAATGAGTGACAAGCGAAGATAACTGAAGGGGTGGTTAGGAAGCACTTATCTATCATGAACAAATGTTAGATTCAAGGAGCAGACTGATTACAGCCAAGAGACCAGCAGGAGCTGACAAATATCTGCCTCTTCCTGTAACCTTGAGAAAGCTTGGAGGATTGGTGTAGCACCAGAAGTCGGAGGAAGGACAAAGCAATCTATCTATCTATCTATCTATCTATCTATCTATCTATCTATCTATCTATCTATCTATCTATCTATCTATCTATCTATCTATCTATCTACCTACCTACCTACCTACCTACCTACCTACCTACCTACCTACCTACCTACCTACCTACCTACCATATCTATCTATCTATCTATCTATCTATCTATCTATCTATCTATCTATCTATCTATCTATCTATCTATCTATCTATCTATCATCTATCATCTATCATCTATCTACTATATCTATCTATCTATCACTCATATCATCTGTCTATCATCATCTATCATCTGTCTATTGTATATCTATCTATCTATCTCTATCTATCTATCTATCTATCTATCTATCTATCTCTCATCTATCAATCTCTCTATTTATCTGCAGTATCTACTGTATCTCTCTCTCATCTATCTATTTATCTATCATCTATCTATCTATTGTATCTCTCTCTGTGTCTATCATCTATCTATCATCTATCGGTCTATCTATTATATCTATATCTATCCATCCATCCATCCATCCATCCATCCATCCATCCATCCATCCATCCATCCATCCATCCATCCATCCATCCATCTATCTATCTATCTATCTATCTATCTATCTATCTATCTATCTATCTATCTATCTATCTATCTATCTATCTATCTATCTATCTATCTATCTCTGTACATCGAGAACTACCTGTATATTGATTACGTGCATGGACAATGTAAATTATATAATCTTCTGATTAAAGATGCTGAAAATGAACCTGAAATGCCCTCCAACCAATCTACATGCAGTTCCCACTGAGCTTTGGGTCATGCCGTTCACATATTAAGTAGTAACAAATATTCAGTGGCAAAGATCAGGGACAAAAATTAACTTTTTGTTTCAATTTTCTTGCATATTCAGATACATTCACGAGTTCCTTCCACCCGATTTTTGCATCCACTTGGGAATACTCAAATTGTTTAAAAATTTGGACCCGCCGCGATATGCATTTCCTATGACATTACACATTTTTCTCTTTTTAATTATCTCTAACCTACATTTTCCCATTCCCTTTGTTTTAAACTGGACACTTTGAGGAGATTACACAAGTACAAAATGAACATGATAAAAGGATAAAATCAACTAGAGGTAAATAAACAGTTTTAATTGGATTTTCTGCATTAGAGCCGAGGTGGCGCATTGGTTAGAGTGTAGCACTGCAGGCTACTTCAGCTGACTGCTAGCTGCAGTTCGGTGGTTCAAATCTCACCGGCTCAAGGTTGACTCAGCCTTCCATCCTTCTGAGGTGGGTAAAATGAGGACCCAGACTGTTGGGGGCAAGATGCTGACTCTGTGAATCGCTTAGAGAGGGCTGTAAAGCACTGTGAAGCGGTATATAAGTCTAAGTGCTATTGCTATTGCTATATCACAAAGGTTTGGACTAGACCAGGGGTCAGCAACCCGCGGCTCTGGAGCCGCATGTGGCTCTTTCATCCCTCTGCTGCGGCTCCCTGTCGCCGGTCGGCACCACAATTTTGAGAGGAGCTTCCAGTTGGGGGGGGGAAGCAGGGTGTGCCAGGAGGAGACTCTATGGCAAGGGGCGGGTTTTCCAGTCAGCTCCACAATTGATAGGGCTTTCGGTTAGGACTGGTAGAGGAAAAAGGATGCCATGCTAGGAGGAGACTCTATGGTGGGGAAACCGGACTTCCGGTTGGCTCCAGAATTGAACGGGGGGCTTCCGGTTAGGACCTTTGTGGCTCTTTGAGTGTTTAAGGTTGCCAACCCCTGGACAAGATGATCCCTTTAGTCCTAGCTAACTTCCAACTTTTCGAATGTTTTTGAATTGTGGTGCTGGAGAATATTCTTGAGCAGAGGTCTTCAAACTTGGCAACTTTAAGACTTGTGGACTTCAACTCCTAGAATTCTCCAGCCAGCATAGCTGGCTGGAGAATTCTGGGAGTTGAAGTCCACAAGTCTTAAAGTTGCCAAGTTTGGGGACCCCTTCTCTTGAGTGTCCCTTGGACTGCAAGGAGATCCAATCAGCCGATCCTAAAGAAAATTAACCCTGATTGTGCTTTGGAAGGACAGATCCTGAAAGTGAAGCTCACATACTTTGGCCACCAAATGAGAAGAGAGGACTCCTTGGAGAAGCCCCTGATGTTGGGAAAGATGGAAGGCAGAAGGAGAAGGAGGACGAGATGGTTAGATAGTGCTTTCAACCCAACGGGCATTGATTTGGGCAGACCCCAGGAGACAGTGAAGGACAAGGGGGGCTGATGGTTTGTGGTCCGTGGGATCAGGAAGAGTCAGACACGACTCAGCGACTGAACAATAAATTTTTCAGTCCTATCCTTCAACGATTTTTGTGGTGCTTTGATGTGTTTTTGTGCCTAAAAAAAAGTTGCATGCTTTTGTTCAGCAACTGTCAATGCCGTTATTGTTTTTACAAGTGCACTTGTGTCGTGTCCTTGTGATGGATGGAATGGATGAAAGATAATTGGTAGTAACTGGGTCAAACAAGACTGAACTAGAGAGGTTAATGAGGGTACCCATTTCCTGTATTTACAATCGTATCCTTTGTCGGAGGAATGGAAAAATAAAAAAACAAGGATCCAAATGGAAACAGTTCCCAAAGCTATTCTATTTATAGCTTCTCTGTTCCATGCTGCAAGATCACATTGTGGTTATTTTATTCCATGGGTCCTATATTGCTTAGTTTAAATCATTCCCGTGAGCAGAAGGGAAGACGTCACCATTTTACCCTTCACGTAATGCTCTTTCTAGCAGAGGGAATCCTCAGCTTACGGCCACAATCGAGCCCAAAATTTCTGTTGCTCAGCAAGACAGTTGTTAAGTGAGTTTTGCCCCAGTGTACGACCTTTCTTGCCACAGCTGTACAGCGAATTGCTGCAGTTGTTGAGTTAGTGGCACGGTCATTAAGTGAATCTGGCTTCCCCATTGACTTTGCTTGTCAGAAGGTCGCAAAAGGGAAGCACATGACCCCATGATGCTGCAACCGTCATAAATGTGAGTCGGTTGCCAAGCGTCTGAATTTTGATCACGTGACTGTGGGGACGCTGCAAAGGTCGTCACTGAAAACGGTCATAAGTCACTTTTTTCGGTGCCATTGTAACTTTCAACAGTCACTAAATGAACGGTTGTAAGTCGAGGACTACCTGTATCCACTCCTTGAGTGATAATAAAAGAATACCTCAGATGGGTCATCTCAGAAGTTCACTTACTCCATCATTTACCCTAAAATTTTAAGCAATCAGATGTGTCCCAGAAGTTGGTTGAGCTACAGGTTGGTCTAGTGATTGGATTAGCCCTTCAGAATTACACAGATAATACAGAATAACAGAGTTGGAAGGGACCTTGAGATCTTCTAGTCCAATCCCCTGCCCAAGCAGGAGACCCTACACCCTTCCGGACAAATGACTGTTTCAGATACAAATCTGTTAATGGGAACCTAGTGAGTGCAGTTGATACTACCGTAATAGAAGAGAATATTTATAGCTCAAGGTGGAACTGTGGCGTCCTTGCTCTCTGAGCTTGGTTGTTTTCTTGCAGACATTTCATTACCTAACTAGGTAACATCATCAGGGCTAGAAGGGGATTTCTATTCTATTCTATTCTATTCTATTCTATTCTATTCTATTCTATTCTATTCTATTCTATTCTATTCTATTCTATTCTATTCTATTCTATCCTATCCTATCCTATCCTATCCTATCCTATCCTATCCTATCCTACCCTACCCTACCCTACCCTACCCTACCCTACCCTACCCTACCCTACCCTACTCTACTCTTTGTATCTCAGGGTTTAAATGAGGGATCCTAGGTGCTCTCTGAGCTTGGTTGTTTAGTTGCAGATGTTTCATTACCCTGCTAGGCAACATCATCAGTTGTAGAAGGGGATTTCTATTCCATTCCATTCCGTTCCATTCCATTCCATTCCATTCCATTCCATTCTATTTCTACCCTACTCTAATATTTGTAGCTGAGGGTTTAAATGAGGGGTCCTTGGTGCTCTCTGAGCTTGATTGTTTTTTTGCAGACATTTCATTACCCAACTAGGTAACATCATCAGTACTCACTGATGGTGTTATCTAGTTTAGTAATGAAACATCTGCAGGAAAACAAGCAAGCCCAGAGAGCACCAAGGACCCCACAGTGAAGTTGATCTTTTGCAGGTAAGATGTGGGTCCAGTATGGAAAGAGACATAATCTCACAATCAGAGTGAAACAACAAATGCACAAAACCTTCAGAGTCCACCACTGTTTACTCGGATTTGTCATCTCACCAGATTTGGCCCATCACGGTTGTATGTGATACCTTGGTAGTTGGAAATGCTAGAAACAGAACTTTTGACAGGATGTGTATAAGAAAATCACTGAGCAGCTTGCAAAAAACAGCTGTATCTTTAAGAAAACCAAAGGTTTGGGGTATTTATCACAAGATGACAGCCATCTAATGAAATAATCTTCCTTTTTCAAATGCCGAGTTACAGTTCATGCATGGGTTAACATACTTAATGCACCCTGACAGCAGTAAATTTGTTCCACCTTCCAAAATGAGCAGGTATAAATGAAAAGTGGTGTTAAATACTGTAAGGGCACGCTGGAAGGGAGAACATGACTAGCGGCACGTCCGACGGGTACCAAATGAATTCAAAAGACTCCAGAAAATAGTTCTGTAACACCGGGCTGGATTGGAAGATGATCCAGTTAAGAGCAGCATTTTGAGAGTTGGAATAGAAATAAAACCCTTCTTTTGTAATCTAGAGGCATTCATTGGGGAGGTTTCTTTTCTAATTGTATTCTGTGTCCTATAAAACGGTGCCATGCCTGAACCAGAAACCTGGTGAGAAAAAAATAAATAACTTTAACAAAATGCAGTCAATAAAAGTCTGCTGAGTCCGATGATTCAAACACTGGAAAACTCAGGTTTATAAATGGGTGGGAGATACTGTGTGATGTGTGGGCTAGCAGGAAAAGAGCCTCCAATTTTTTATTTTTTTTATTTTTTAAGTTCAAGATTTACAAAGCTGGCTGGAGGTAGGGACACCAGGATGCCTGGAAACTACTGGGAAGAGGAGAGGATAAGGAAAGATAGACCATTTACATATGTTGGTTAGCCCCTTAGTTTCTAACTAAGTACAAGAATATCGTGATGTTCTTTGAGATTGTCCTTAAGAGACAGGAGGAGGAGAAAGACATGTAGACTAGGCAACAGTGAGATAAGAGGCGGCGTAACCCTCCAAAGGAAAAGGAGCAGAGCCAGTTGGTCTAGTGGTGAAGGTGCTGACGTAGAAACCAGGAGAGGGTGAGTTCTAGTCCCGCCTTAGGCATGAAAGCCAGCTGGGTGACCTTGGGCCAATCACCAGGAGAGGGTGAGTTCTAGTCCCACCTTAGGCATGAAAGCCAGCTGGGTGACTTTGAGCCAATCACCAGGAGAGGGTGAGTTCTAGTCCCGCCTTAGGCATGAAAGCCAGCTGGCCCACTTTGGACCAATCATCAGGAGATGGTGAGTTCGA
>QLTV01002009.1:791173-812348 GCA_003457575.1 Thermophis baileyi
AAAAAAAAAAGATGGAAAGATCCAGGATGACTTTGAGCCAATCACCAGGAGAGGGTGAGTTCTAGTTCCGCCTTAGGCATGAAAGCCAGCTGGCCCACTTTGGACCAATCATCAGGAGATGGTGAGTTCTAGTCCCACCTTAAGCATGAAAGCCAGCTGGGTGACTTTGAGCCAATCACCAGGAGAGGGTGAGTTCTAGTTCCGCCTTAGGCATGAAAGCCAGCTGGCCCACTTTGAACCAATCATCAGGAGACTGTGAGTTCTAGTCTCACTTTAGGCATGAAAGCCAGCTGCGTGATCTTGGGCCACTCTCTCTTTTAGCCCAATTTATTCCACAGGTTTGTTGTAGGGAAAATAGGAGAAGAAAGGAGCATTAGGCGTGTTCACCATCTTGAGTTATTTATAAAAATAATGAAGGCGGGATATAAATAAATACATAAACAAATTCCCAGAAGGGATGAACCGTATAATCAAAGGGAGAGAAATATACTTTCAGATTTGCAAAATTCATTTACTAAAATCTTACAACAAAGGTAGCACTAGTACTCATGGTTTGTGCTTCTTGTCTAGACCACCTGCAAGGGCTGACAAACAACCCCCATAAAAATACTCTTCCCCTTTGAATCCAACTCTGCGTCATTAAAACAAATGGAAACTCGTTGCTATCCCGCGCAGGCCGGCCAACTCCCTTTCCCAGTGAAAATTCTAGTAAGCAAGGTAGGGCTGCGTGTTCCCCTTTATCGCTGCGTTGCTCCAGAGGGTCCTAACAGATGTTTTACGAGGCTTTAATAATGGGATAAATCTGTGAACGGTTTGCATGGGGGACGTAGCTAATTGCTTCCAACTACATGGGGTATTTTCAGGGCTGCGCTGAGCATCGAAAGAGGCACTTTGCTCAGTGCGTTGACACTTGTGAATGAGCCTCTCTGGAGCATCGAGGCAGCCACAGCAGGCTTGGGACAGCTGGTTTGCAGGTTGTCTCTGCAGGCCATGGATCTATGTAGCCATTGCTTCCCGTTAGACGCTTAGTCTGTGCATAGAAAAATCCCTGGTGTATCTTCCAGAGCATTTATGTGCCGGGAACTGTGGGAATCCTTCATGCAATCCCAAGGATTTGCCTGCCACAGCGTTCTCACAACAGGCATGTTTCTCATGCAAACGGGTTGCATATGTGTTTGATGTGTTTGGCTTCAGCCTATGTTTTTCTCTCTGAATCCCATATAGTGTTGCTGCTAATTGTGGGAAGCTGAAGAGAAGCTAGGTTGAGGTTTCGATGTCTTAAAAAGTCATAAAAGCACAAATCCACAGGCAAGTGAGACGTTACACACATGGGAACAGAAGGTTGATTGACAGCCCAAGTACGTGATGGAACAGATGAGGAAATATGAAACATATGAACAACAGTTGCAGGATTTGGGTTTGCCTAGTCTAGAGAAAAGAAGGACTAAAATAGAATAAGAGAGTTGGAAGGGACCTTGGAGGTCTTCTAGTCCAACCCCCTGCCCAAGCAGGACACCCTTATAGGTTGTCCAATCTCTTCTTAAAAACTTCCAGTGTTGGAGCATTCACAACTTCTGGAGGCAAGTTGTTCCACTGATTAATTATTCTAACTGTCAGGAAATTTCTTCTTAATTCCAGGTTGTTTCTCTCCTTGATTAGTTTTCATCCATTGCTTCTTGTCCTGGTCTCAGGTGCTTTGGAGAATAGCTTGACTTCTTCTTCTTTGTGGCAACCCCTGAGACTCTTGTGACAACTAGGGGGGGGGGGTGCATGATAGCAGTATTCTAGTATTTGAGAGGTTGCTACAAAAAGTAGGGGGTCAACTTATTTTCCAAAGCACCAGAAGGCAAGACAAGAAACAATGAATGGAAACTAATCAAGGAGAGAAGCAACCTGGAATTAAGGAGAAACTTCCTAACAGTGAGAACAATTAACCAGTGGAACAACTTCCATCAGAAGTTGTGGGTGCTTCATGAATGGAGGTTTTTAAGAAGAGACTGGACAGTCCCTTGTCTGAAATGGTATACGGCAGGGGTGTCAAACTTGTGTCGTCACGGCGGCGTCACATGACATATCGGGACTTTTTCCCCCTTTGCTAAACTGGGTGTGGGCGTGGCCAGCGCGTGAAACATCTGCCCCACGGGCCGCGAGTTTGACAGCCCTGGTATAGGGTCTCCTGCTTGAGCAGGGGGTGGGACTAGAAGATCCTCAAGGTCCCTTCCTGCTCTTTTGATTGATTGATTGATTGATTGATTGATTGATTGATTGATTGATTGAAATCAGGGTAAAGGGTTGGTGGATAAAGTGAGTTGAGAAGTTAAGTTTGTTTAGAAGTGGGAACTGTGGAAGACAGTGAGAAGAAGCTCAAGAGATCAGAGGGACTTGTAGTGATGGTTTTGCTTTCCTAATGCTGTTCCTACTTTTCTTTATTGCTCCGTAGATCTGGGTGTAATTAACAGCTCTGTTTTTTAATTGCAGTAATCTGCCTTAAAAATCACAGGATTTCTGCTAAATCCAACCAGCTTTAGTTTTCCCAGTTGATGCTTCTTTGTGGACATTTGGACGTGACATTATCAGAATTCAACATTGCTCTTTAAATTTTTTGGGCAAAGCCCCCAGAGACATCCAAAAATATTAATTAACTGAATTGCAATCTGTAATAGGATCTAAGGAAATTATTAAATATATAACTGGCAAGGAATTACGTTAGATGTGTGTCCTTTGAACGAGTCCATTGAAGTTTAATTTTAAGTATTTTAATGTTTATGAAATGTAAATCCAATGAAATTTAGTTCTCCTTTTCAGTAGCTCAAATTTTGGATTTAATCTCTTGGCAAACCACTTAACAGCCAAATGGGACCCAGAAAATGCTGAATGTCCTCATTTCACCTGGCCTCACACTGTCAAAATATGTTAGCTAGGGGGCCCAGATATGTGGGTCAGCAAAAACAACATCTAATCAACTATCTTGTATTAACAGAGTAACAGAGTTGGAAGGTACTTTGGAGGTCTTCTAGTCCAACCCTCTGCTCAGGCAGGAGACCCAATACCATTTCAGACAAATGGCTGTCCAATCTTTTCTTAAAACCTCCAGTGATGGAGCACCCACAACTTCTGGAGGCAAGTTGTTCCACTGGTTAATTGTTCTAACTGACAGGAGTTGGAGGTCTTCTAATTTAGTCCAACCCGTGCTCAGGCAGGAGACCCAATACCATTTCAGACAAATGGTTGTCCAATCTCTTCTTAAAATCTTCCAGCGATGGAGCACCCACAACTTCTGAAGGCAAACCATTCCACTGATTAATGGTTCTCACTGTCATTGTCTCACTGAAATTTCTTCTTATTCTAGGTTGCTTCTCTCCTTGATTAGTTTCCATCCATTGCTTCTTGTCCTTCTTGTGTTTAACGGCTCCAAGAATTCCTTCTTCAGTCTGACCTTATTATTTTGAGCTCTCTTTTTTGGAGAGCTGGGAATATCTACTCTACTCTACTCTACTATCTAGTAGTATATAGTATAGTATATACAGGTAGTATATAGTATACAGGTAGTCTTCCACTTAAAACCATTTGAAGTTGCAACAGCCCTGCAAAAATTGACTTACAACCAGTCCTCGCAATTACAGCTGTCATAGCATCCTCACGGACATGTGATCAGAATTTGGCACTTAGCAATCAGCAGGTATTTACGATGGTTGCAGTGTCTTGGGAATCACATGATCACTATTTGCAACCTTCTGAGTCGGCTTCCAACAAAGTCTAGCTGAATTCACTTAATGACCACATGATTTACTTAATAGCTGCAGTACCTTGCTTAATAAGTGTGGCAAAAAAGGTCATAAATAGCAATAGCAATAGCAATAGCACTTAGACTTACATACCGCTTTACAGTGCTTTACAGCCCTCTCTAAGCGGTTCACAGAGTCAGCATATTGCCCCCAACAATCTGGGTCCTCATTTTACCCACCTCGGAAGGATGGAAGGCTGAGTCAACCTTGAGCCGGTGAGATTTGAACCGCCGAACTGCAGCTAGCAGTCACCTGAAGTAGCCTGCAGTACTGCACTCTAACCACTGCGCCACCTCGGCTCCTCTAAAATTGGTGTGACTCACTTAACAACCGTCTTGCTCAGCAATGGAAATTCTGGTCCCCGTCGTTGTCATACAGTAAGTCAAGGACTACCTATAGTTGAAGCGCTTACCTTGTACATTGTGCAGGGGTGGGTTCTAACTTACCTCACCGCCGGTTCGCTTCCTCCCGAGCCACGTGGGCATGTGTGCGTTGTGCACATGCGCAGTGCCAAAAACCCAGCTTCTGCACATGCGTAGAAGCCAAAAACAAAATGGCAGCGTCTAAGGCGCCGCTGAGAGAGCCGGTTCGTGGGCGTGGCCAACCGGCGATTGCTCCCGTTTCAGCGAACGGGGGGAAATTCCCGCTACCGGTTCTAAAGAACCGGTCCAAACCGGGAGCAACCCACCTCTGACATTGTGGTATTTATGGAATGGTGATTAAAAAGATTATTTACACTCTTAACTAGCTCAAGCTATTGAATATTTAATAAAAGAAATATTATCCATCTTAATAATGGTTTAAAATATCAATGTAAATAAGCAGAATAGTATTTAGCTGTTTCAGCCACAATTGCGGGGTTTTTTTCCTTCCCTGAATTTTTCTCGCAAGCACGGAATCCGCTATTTTTCAGATCAACGAAGTGTTGATGAATCAAATCGTTCGTTGAATGAAAGGGTTTGTTACACAATGTTTTGGTTTTGATTACTAATATGAAGGTCATCACTGTATTGTTACTTACATTTGTTGGTACATGTTGAAAAAGAAAAGAAAAAATAAACAAAGTTTGGCAATGATTAGAGCACCAGTAGATAGGAAAAAGAAAGGGAAAGAAAGACAGGGGGGAAAAATATTATATTTCTAAAGAAAATGAAAGAAAAAAAATCGATAAGGTTTCTAACTACAGCAACCGTGACCATACTGTTGAAGCCCCGCCTTCTTTTCTACAGTATGCAAAGTATGTAAAAAGGGGTGGGGCTTCTTTTTGATGGCAGCTAGGGCCATGTTGACTTTTTGTGGCCATGCTCCAGTGGCCCATTCCTGGTTGGTAGTTGATTTAGGCAGAAAAGACCAGATGCAGAAAGTATTTCAATCAGAATACAGCTGGAAGGGACCTTGGAGGTCTTCTAGTCCAACCCCCTGCTCAAGCAGGAGACCCTATACCAATTCAGACAGGTGGCTGTCCACTCTCTTCTTAAAAACCTTCAGTGATGAAGCACCCACAACTTCTGGAGGCAAGCTGTTCCACTGGTTAATTGTCCTCACTGTTAGGAAGTTTCTCCTTAATTCCAGGTTGCTTCTCTCCTGGATTAGCTTCCATCCTGTGTTTCCATCCATTGAACTGCTCCCACTTCACAATGTTTGTTCTCATCAGGTCAGTCCTTGGGATGGTGATTTCACGTTTCTTCTTCAACAGATTTCTTCTTATAAAGAATTTAGAGCTAATCGCATGAAAGAGCAGTTAAGTGGGGGAGGAGGAAGCTGTTCGGCAATGATAAACACAACTGATTACTTAATAGTCCAGAGATGGAAACAAGTATGAGAAAGAAACTCAGAAAAACTGTGTCTCGATTTGGTTTAATATAAGATACAGATACAGATTAACAGAGTTGGAAGGGACCTTGTAGGTCATCTAGTCCAACCCCCCACCCAAGCAGACCCTACACCATTTTTGACAGATGGCAGTCCAGTCTCTTCTTGAAAACTTCCAGTGATGAAGCTCCCACAACTTCCGAAGGCTAGTCGTTCCATTGAATATAGAATAACAGAGTTGGAAGGGACCTTGTAGGTCATCTAATCCAACCCACCCACCCTGCCCAAGCAGGAGACCCTACACCATTTCTGACAGATGGCAGTCCAACCTCTTCTTGAAAGTGTCCTTCTTGAGAGTGATGAAGCTCCCACCACTTCTAAAGGCAACTTCTGTTCCATTGGTTGATTGTTCTCACTGTCAGAAAGTTTCTCCTTATTTCCAGGTTGAATCTCTCCTTGATCAGTTTCCATCCATTATTCCTTGTCTGGCCTTCAGGTGCTTTAGAAAATAGCTTGACCCCCTCCTCTCTGTGGCAACCCCTCAGATATTGGAAGACTGCTATCCTGTCTCCCCTGGTCCTTCTCTTCACTAGACTAGCCATGTCCAGTTCCTGCAACCGTTCATCGTATGTTTTAGCCTCCAGTTCCCCTAATCATCTTGGTTGTTCTTGTCTGCACTCTTTGATGGGACAGAGAGAAACTTGGATGGGCTTTCAGGACTTATGACCTTTTTTCACACTTATGACCGTTGCAGCATCCCTGTGATCAAAATTCAGATATTTGTCAACTGATTCATATTTATGATGGTTGCAGTGCCCCAAGGCATATATGATCACCCTTCGGACAAGCAAAGTCAATGGGGAAGCCAGATTCACTTAACAACCATGTCACTGACTTAACAACTGCAGTGATTCACTTAACAACTGTGGCCAGAAAGTCGTAAAATGGGGGCAAAATTCACTTAACAACTGCCTTGCTTAGCAGCAGAAATTTTGGGCTCCGTTGTGGTCGTAACTCGAGGTCTACCAGTATTGAGGAAGTTAAAAGGTTAATACAGTCCAAAAACATAACAAAGAGAATTGCTTAGATTTGATTTTTTTTTTTTTTAATTCGGTTCTTTCTTTCACTGCAGTGCTAGTGTCTGTCTAAAATGATTTGAAAAAGCGCCGATTGAGCTACAGGCATTTGTTTCTTTATTATTATTTCTAGAATATTGATTTAGTGCCAGCTGTTCTCCTCGATTCCAGTGTTTGATGGCATTATAAGTAATTAATTAACCAGCCCCATGCAGAGGTTGGCTGTCCTTTTAAATTAGTACTAGGGAGCAAAGGAGTATTACATATCCATATCGGGTGAGGAATAAAGCAATCTATTAAAGCAACAACAAAATATATTATTAAAGAGCAGCTACACTATGTTAATCTCCTTTTTATTACTAATTCGAGACCCTGATAAGTAGGCGGCCTTTTTTTCCCCCAACTTCCATGAGTTTTCATTAAATTAAAGCACAAAGGAACCGTGTATGAGGCAGCAAGGAAAATTTAAACTTGAGCTGCAGCTGATATTCACCCTGAATGGTCCATCCTGTTTCCTTTGGTGAGATATATCCCCCTTTATCTTCCCTTACCATGGAATCAATTATGCATCCCATATAATTCAAGCTTTATTGATTAACCTAAATTTAAAAGCCTGCTCTGAAATGCCTTTGAAAATAGCAAAGACGAAACGAGCTGGTGAAACTACAGTTAACACCCAGCTTAGATACAAGACTGAACCATGGTTTAAAAACTGATTAGAAGGCGGATGGCTTTCAAAAGAGCAGGGAAGTGAGTTAAACAGAATTCTGCATTCTCAAGGCGCTCATACAAGTAGTCCTCGACTTACAACAATTCATTTAGTGACAATGGCACTGAAGAAAGTGACTTATGACCGTTTTTCACAGTTACGACAGTTGGAAGAAATATCCATCTGGTTCAGTTCCAAGTGGGGAGAAAGACACTGGAAACATGGAGGCTGATTGGAAAGATGGTTTATTGATGGACAGGACCACATGGGTTTTAGGTCCTGGGCAACTGACTACATGGAGTTGAGAGAGAGAGGTATTTATACTCTCTCTTGGGCCTTGCCCTTGAGCTTCCTGTTCCTGTGGCAAGGGCAAGTATTATATTTGTTGCTGTCAGACTCCCATGGGGCTATGCAGGGGTCATAGCTATTTTGTAGGTTATCTCATCCAAGCTTGGTTGAAGCTTGGGCTGATGCAATGAAGGGGCTTGTTGGGTAATTCCTATTGTGGCTGAATGGCTTTGCCCTGAAGGATAATCCCATCATCCTGGAGCTGAAGGTCTTTTGTCTTGTAGATAGGCTGGCCCAGTCTTTCTTAATGTGCACCAAAATATCTGCTGGGAGCAGGGAGTTGGGGTTCTGGGGTTCTGTTTCCTTTAAGATTTTTATTTCTCTTTTAGGGGAAATATTTTATCCTGCCTTTTTAATATTTCCCAAATATTTCATTCTTCTAGGAGAGGGGTGGGTACTAGCTTTCTACACAATCTTTGCAGCATCCCCATGATTACGTGATCAAAATTCAGATGCTTGGCAACTGGCCTGTATTTAGGACAGTTGCAATGTCCCAGGGTCATGTGATACCCTTTAGCAACCTTCTGACAAGCAAAGTCAACGGGGAGGCCAGATCCACTTAAAAACCATGTTACTAACTTAAAAACTGCAGGGATTCACTTAAGAGCTGTAGCCAGAAAGGTCAAAAAATGAACGGTGACCGTAAAATAAAACTGAACTGTGGTTTGTTGGGAGTCACAGTTGTATGTACTCTGAATACAAGACATAGAATCAGAATAGAGCTGGAAGGGACCTTGGAGGTCTTCTAGTCCAGCCCCCTGCTCAAGCAGGAGATCCTATAGTTCAGGAATGTTATTGTGGTTTGTTGCACAGTTGCTCAGAATGGATTTGGCTTTTTTGTCCACTGACTGAGTCCTTCCCAAGAACCTGGGATAGGCAGATGTGGATGTTTGACGGTGTTGAAGGTATTGTCACAGGATGTAAGCTATTCCGAGTAGAGCTGCCTTTTGCAATTGACTGATAGGGATTTTGTCAATGCTGGTGATAAATCAGAACATGTTATTTTCCTTCCTGGTACTGTCTGAAAGTTATGGAAAATTTATTTCCTCCATTTACAGTCAAGCCTTTTTAACCACCTGAGTCCTGAATGCTGCCACAACAGAGCAGCTGATATTTTAGCCTCTCTACGATATTTTTGTTGTATCTAGTCTGCCAAATTCCTGATGATCGCTAGATTGCAAAATAAAAAATAAAAAATGGATAGCGTGTTCTACATTCTGACAGCCGGGATCTGACAACCCTACAAACAAACTTTATTATGGCTTAGCTTTTATTGCCTTGGCTTTGAAAGCTTCTTTGTTTATGAATAGAAACTAGCATTGATCCGTGTCTTTTACAGACAAACTCAAGTACATTTTAAAAAACCCTCCGATTGACTGTCTTTTCTTTGATTTCTCTTTTCCCTAATTAATGGTCTTCAGTTCCAAAGGGCTGTCCTTTCAAATAAAAACTGAAATCCAGAGTTTAGTATTGGGTTACCTTTAAAAGGGTACATTTCCTAGCCGCTGTGACAAAAGGTTGCATTTGAAGATCAAATTCCAGCTTAATAAACCAAAATATCAGTTTATATTCCTCCTCGCAAGTCTTTCCTACACATTTAATATCTCTCATAAAGAAAATACATGTTAGAAAGTTTTTGACCTTGAGGCTGTCAAATGTGGGCTAATAACAAACAAACCCGAAAATAAAGTCAAATTTCAATTAATTTTTTGAATCCTGATTTGTTTGGAAGGCATTACCCATCATTTATATCTTCCTACAGTTATACGAAGATATGATTCATTGCAAATTTGCGTCTTGTGCTTTAGCACACATGAAGCCATTGGCAAAGGTGCTGTATGATGCTTAGACGTGCACAAAATCTAGAGCATATCTTCGTTTATTAAACCTGGATTTGGTTTTCTGAATGCACCCATGCTTCTTTGTCTGAAAAGACATGCTGGTTTGTGTGAGATTAGCCAGAATTTCTGGGGCCAAGTTTGTAAGGTGTTGTTGTTTTTTTAATTGGCAAGTTCCTGTGTTTTTAAAAATGATCTTGGGCAGTAAATCATGTTTTGAGAAGTACAGTGTAAACATAAGGAATTGTATTTTATTCTACATTGAAAGAGGTTGACCATTGATTTAAATTCCAAAAAACCCACTATTGCCTATGAATTCAGAATGTGATATAATTAAAACCAAGGGCTTACGGTTGGCTTCCTGAATATAAAACATCTTGTTCAGACCACTTGTCAAAAACTTTTTGAAAAAAGAAAAGATAAAATAATTTAAAAAATCTCCATATGAATTGTTTCTTTCTCTGCTATACTTTTTAAAAAATTCTTTTGCTTCATCATGTCTTTTTATTTATTTATTTATCTTTTAAGCATAGGTATTCAATAGCATTAGGACACAGGGCCTGGATTGGAATGCAAACAAGGATAGGACTTTTGAGGGGGATAAATTGCAATAACCATGAAATAACCATGATTTTCTCCATCCATAATCTACGGGCCATTCTTAGTTTGCTGGTTGCATATAACTGAGGCCTAAAATTGGGTAGTTTGTGCATCAGAATTTGGGGGGAAATAATTTTTTTGTTTAAGCCTGTGAGTTGTCTGCCCTCTTCATCCTAAAGTTACTTCCCTGAGCATTGCATATTACACAAACAAACATGTGTTGCATTAAACCAGGTTTGTTGCGTGAATCCAAGCAGTCACCCTTTTTAAAATCTCACCTTTATAACCATATATAACCACTGTGCATTAACAAAGTCAGTTGTCGCAATATTTCACAGGATTGATGTATGGATTAAATCAGCATTCTTCAAATTTGGGACCTTCAATTTGTGTGGACTTCAAATCCCAGAATTCACCAGCCTTCTGGGAGTTGAAGTTCCCAAATTTGAAGAACACTGGATTAAATTCATCTAATGAAGCTCCACCCAGTCTGTTAATCTACTTTAGCCACTATTCAGCTGAGAAAAGATCCATGCAATTCACTCTGTAAGCTGTATCATCAAGGTTGGTTTATCTACTCATTATGGTTTGGCATTATTTGTGAACTAAATTAGTATGTTTTGTTGAAAAAAACCTACCTGGGTGGGTTCACATAGGGTAAATTAAAATGGGATTGAATAGACTGGCGTTCAGTAGGTTGTGTGAACCAAGTTTTCAAATTAAGCCACCAATCAAGGCTTATATTTATTGAGTGTGGCATAGTGTGTAATTTGCGACTGTATTGTTTACCTGGTTTAGGATTTCATGTGTGTGTGTCCTGCCCACTTTCTTGGTGTTTTTAAAAGGTGCTGCTTTAGGGTATGGTGTAGATTGTCCCCTGTTCAGTATTCATGAGGTCTAGTGGCTTCATTCCTTTGTGTGCATTCGATATTTATGGAAGAGAAATTGAAAAGTCAACTCTGTTAACTGGCTATCTTGCCGGTATTTAAAGAGCAAGGTGACACTTTCTTCCTCCAAGGAGTTGTCACTCTAAATTAGTATTTTTCCTCAATTAACCTCTTTAAACTCTTGAGTATCTGAGAAACTGGGTTTTTCAAATACCATGACACATTTCATGCTATCATAATGGATATACCACCATGGGAGCTACGGTTTCTACAAGTTATGCAAACCAGAGCACTATTTAACCAGAGTTTCAAAGACAGATTAATTTTTGCGTATGACATCACTAAAAACTTTGCGCCACTTCTGGGAATTTTTCAATTCCTTGTCATTCTCTTAGCATTTCTTTCCTTCTTATATATTTTTCTCATGTTTTATCTATTGGAGAACTGCCGGGATCTCTGTAAATCAGCTGCTCCTCATCATATCTAAGTTATGAGAACTAATGACTTCTAATCTTATATCAAGAGATTCAGGATGTCACTTTTTATCACAGTGGGATGCAAGAAAAATATAATGATTCCATCTTTAGAAATCTAGTCACTGACAGCACAAGTGTATTGGGGAAATCTGATTGTGGGCAGAGAATTTAGGTGGGTTTCTATTTCTCCAAGTGAAGGACAAATTCATCGAACAGCCAGACACCCCATCTATAATGGTGCAGGTATTATGACTTACAACCATTCATTTAGTGGCGGTTTGAAGTTACAACGGAACTGAAAAAAGTGACTTATGGCCATTTTTCACACTTATGCCTCATCCTCATGGATCAAAATTCAGATATTTGGCAACTGACTCATATTTATGACGGTTGCAGTGTCCCGGGGTCATGTGATCCCCTTTTGCAAACTTCTGACAAGCAGAGTCAATGGGGAAACCAGATTCACTTAACAACCATGTTAGTAACTTAACTGCAGTGATTCATTAGAATGAGCCATTAGATTAATAGAGTTGGAAGGGACCTTGGAGGTCTTCTAGTCCAACCCTCTGCTCTTAACTTAATAAGGCAGTGATTCATTTAACAACTGTGGCAAGAGAAATTGTGGTCGTAAGTTGAGGACTACCTGTAGCAGCATTGAGAGTGATAAAGCACCACGGAGCCATTCCTTCACATCTGGGCAAAGAAAGTCGAAATGTACAAAAGCTATACAAGTACTCCTCGAGCCCAAAAATTTCCATTGCTAAGTGAGATGTTTGTTAAGTGACTTTTGTCCCATTTTGCAACTTTTCTTGCCACCCTTGTTAAGTGAATCACTGCCGTTGTTAAGTTAGTAACACGGTTGTTAAGCGAATCTGGCTTCCCCATTGACTTTGCTTGTCGGAAGGTCGCAAAAGGGGATCACGTGACCCCGGGACACTGCAACCGTCGTAAATACAAGTCAGTTGCCAAGCATCTGAATTTTGATCCCGTGACAATGGGGATGTTGCAACGGTTGGAAGTGTGAAAAACGGTCATAAGTCACTTTTTTCAGTGCCGTTATAAGTTTGAATGGTCTCTAAACGAATTGTTCATTCAGTGTAGACAGGATCGAACCATGAAAAGCAGGACATTCACACCCCACACATGTTAGACCAGGGGTGTCAAACTCGATTTCATTGAGAACCGCTTCAGGGTTGTGTTTAACCTCGGGGGACCAGGGTGGGCGTGGCCAGGGTGGGCATGGCCAGCATGACGCCACTTGTGTTTGTTTGTTTTTTTTTTGTTGTTTTTTTTTAAGAATTAAAGAAAATACTTTTATTCAAACCAGGGCAGAGATATCTGAAAGCCAAAGACTCAGGAAATCCAAATGCTAAAATTCCAATCAGAAACAGCTTCACTTTGTGTTTGTCTTTTGCATTTCTTTTACAAGAATGGGAACATCCCTTCACTGAATATTCTTGGTTGTTTAAATTAGAAAAACTGTACTGTATAGGAAAGAATTATTTAATTCAGCACAACAGCTCTCATCTGAATTGGAGCCAACTACTTTCATATAATCTGGTTAACTTAAGTAAAATGAAAATATCAGTAAATCTCATAATTGACTTCCTATACCACATATTTTATCTCTTAAAACATAGCTACATTGCTGTGCATTTGGGGCCATTTTGGATCCCATCGCTACTGCCATACACTTTTCAGCTTCAATAAAGTCAAACCCATATTAACCTTACCAGAGGCCTAGACTTGCTAGTTTGCAGATATAGGCATGGAAAAATATATTGACAAAAAGGAGCTAAAAAAGCTAAGGGAGAGTCAGGTAAACAGTACATTACCCTCACTTGGCAATTGAGCAATTGGCTGATTGTACGATCAGCAACCAAATACATAATCTGCAGAACATTGATTGTTAACTGGGTGTATATATATATATATATATGTTTTTTGAGGTTTTCGCGGGTATTTGTATGTGGGTCTGTGGTTATTCGGGTTTTCTCCCGCGTGAAGTTGGAGATGTCATTGCAACGTTTCGACGAAGTCTCATTCGTCATCTTCAGGCTGATTATCAGGCTTGTGTCTTCAGCCTCCTGCTTCTAGGAGNAATAATAATTATATATATGTGTGTGTGTGTGTGTGTGTGTGTGTGTGTGTGTGTGTGTGTGTGTGTGTGTTTGTATGTGGGTCTGTGGTTATTCGGGTTTTCTCCCGCGTGAAGTTGGAGATGTCATTGCAACGTTTCGACGAAGTCTCATTCGTCATCTTCAGGCTGATTATCAGGCTTGTGTCTTCAGCCTCCTGCTTCTAGGAGCAATATATATATATATATATATATATATATGATATATATATGATGTTTTTAAATGTATTTTCTATACCTTGTTGTATGCCGCCCAGAGTCCTTTGGGAGTTGGACGCATAGAAATACAATTAATTAAATTAAATTAAATTAAATTGATGTATATTTGTGTTAAAGCATTCTGAGAGAGGCTGGTTGTTCATTTTTACTCAGCATTAGCAAGGTGTTTAATTTACTGTACAATATATATTATATATTTTACAGTGGGTACAATTTGCAGTAGAAAACAAATGACGCCACTTGTGTTGGGGGGCACCTGTGGTGGCCCGAGCACTCTGCCAGCGAAAACGGGCTCCCGCACTCTGTTTTCGGCTGCGATGGCCTCCTGGAATCCTCTACCAGCAAAAATGGAGCTTGGGAGGGCCGCGTGTGGCCCTCGTGAGCTCCGTTTTTGCTGGCAGAGGCACTGCGGGCTGGTCCTTCGCTGTGTCCAGGGCAGCCCCGTGGGCCAGATCTAAACACCCCATGGGCCAGATCTGGCCCCCTGGCCTTGAGTTTGACATCCCTGTGTTAGAGAAAACCGGGAACTGTGTCCTATAAAGATGGGGCATGCAATAAACATGAAGCCTCAGGTCTTAAGATCTGCAGTTCTGCACGGATGAGAGTCCATCTAATTAGCCGTATCTATTTCCTGTCTTTAAGACAGATCAGCTGTTGTAGCAAAGTGTAAATATAAATGGATTCTTCCACATTTATGCCGGTGGACATTGACTGCAAAGACTTGTCATCTGGTGTAAGTAAGCCTCCGAAATAAAGATCTCGGAAAGCAAACGAAGAAAACAGAATCTATAGATATAGATTGAAGTGCCTGTTCACTGGAGATATGTAGATCGGTATCAGTCTGGTTCATTCGGGAGAGCCGCATTTCAGATCAATCGGTGTTTTAATACAGCTCGGTTTGCGTGGATTTTTAGACAGAGGATGGGTGTGCAAATGGGTGTGGATCCTTCTGGGAAGTGCACTTTTCAGGTGACCCTGAGGGCACAGATAAGCCTCAAGTGGCCTCAACGATTCTCAGAGAGAATACTAACGACCAGATGACTGCAAGGAATATAAATCCTTCCATTCTCCACCAATCAGTCAGAACTGAAGAAGCTTCTCGGATGAGAAGCTAAATGTCTTCAAGGAAAAACAAAGGAAGTCCCTTTGGGACAACCATGACCTGGATGACTGAGAATCTCCATAGATGTCTTCTACCGAGTTGTTAGAGGCTATCCTTCTTCACTGTGCCCCTTTCTTTCTGGAATGGCACCCTTTCTATCGACCAAAGTAACCCCAATATTATCGGAACTCAGGAAAACGGTGAGAACCTGGTTACGTTGCCCTTTGAAAAATAGATGACTTGAGAGGGCGGTGCGATTATACGAGGCTAATATTTTTCAACATAATCTTCTTTCTTCAACCTCTGGGAATCTGTGGAATCGAGGCGGGGTAGAAATGTGGACAACAAATAAATCCATGTTTTATTATGTTGTATTGCTCTCCGTTGGGTATTTTTGCTTCCTTAATCTTGCTTATACGTGATAAGCCACTTGAGTCGGTCGGTGATTGGATTGGCATTAAATACCTAGGGAAATAAATATTTATATACTGCCTCTCATTACACCAAATCCCCAAAGTCAGTCACTGGTGAATGTATGCGAGGGGATGGTGAAAAATTTGAAATCTCCCTTCTTTGGAGAAACAGTTGGATGTAAGCTGTAGAATATCCTTGTTTGCAGTTATGCAATGCCTTTGATTTAAACATTCTGAGTTTTAGCATTTAAAAATGAAAATGATGGATGGATGGATGGATGGATCGATGGATATATATGTAGTGTACCATCATCAGTGTTACAAGGGAGTGACGTTTCCTTTCTGTTCTGTTCTGTTCTGTTCTGTTCTGTTCTGTTCTGTTCTGTTCTGTTCTGCTCTGCTCTGCTCTGCTCTACTCTACTCTACTCTACTCTACTCTACTCTACTCTACTCTACTCTACCCTTCTATTCCCTATTCCCTATTCCCTATTTCCTATCTCCTCTATTCTATTCTATTCTATTCTATTCTATTCTATTCTATTCTATTCTATTCTATTCTATTCTATTCCATTCCATTCCATTCCATTCCATTCCATTCCATTCCATTCCATTCCATTCCATTCCATTCCATTGATTTGTAGCTCAGGTTGAACTGTGGGGTCCTTAGTGTTCTCTGTGCTTGCTTGTTTTCTCATAAACGTTTCATTACCCAACTAGGTAACGTCATTGGTGCTAGATGGGATGGGTTTTGCTCTTTGGTTATAAACAAGTGGCTTGCCCTGTTAGTTTTGGTGGGAGTATTGTTTTCTTCTTGGTAATTTCTTGAGTGGGCTGTTGTTTATTGTTTGATTGTTTGTCTGAGTTGATAGTTCCTTGATTGGGGTATTGTTTATTGCCTGATTCTTGGTCCAGTATTAACCTTGGTGTTAATTTTTACTTATGTGCTCTGATTATCTCTGCTCTGCTGAGCCCTGGTGGCGCAGTGGTTAGAATGCCGTATTGCAGGCTGACTTTGTCCACAGCCTGGAGTTCGATCCTGACCAGCTCAAGGTTGGACTCAGCCTTCCATCCTTCCGAGGTGGGTAAAATGAGGACCCAGATTGTTGGGGGCAATAGGCTGACTCTGTGAACCGCTTAGAGAGGGCTGTAAAAGCACTGTAAAGCAGTATATAAGTCTAAGTGCTATTGCAGGCAAACTCTGCCCACTGCCAGGAGTTCAATTCTGACCGGCTCAAGGTCGACTCAGACTTCCATCCTTCCGAGGTCGATAAAATGAAGACCCAGATTGTTGGGGGCAATAGGCTGACTCTGTGAACCGCTTAGAGAGGGCTGTAAAAGCACTATGAAGCGGTATATAAGTCTAAGTGCTATTGCTATATGCCACCCCCAAGAAAGTGCAGATTCACTGAAAATCCAATTTATCCCTCGTGCATTCACTTCCACTCTAATTGAAAATCATTAATTGCTGCTGTATGAATTTTAACACTTACTTTTCTGTGAGTCATTCGTTTTCTAAATAATTTATCCAACTCTCTTGAAATGCTTCCCCCCCCCCAAATGAAAAGGCTGGAAATTCTTTGACTTCCCCTCAGTTGCCTGATGTTACCTAAGCTGTATTTAAACGCAACTTCATCATAGCAGATTTTTGTTTTTTAAGACAACTTTCCAAAACACATCTGCAATTACCCAAACTTTGCTCGTTCCAAAAAAAACAAAACAAAACAAAAACCCTGCAGTGGACTTTCCTTGCTGCTGACCGTTTTTCATACTTACGACCGTTGCATGGTCACATGATCAAAATTTGGACGCTTGGCAACTGGTTCATATTCATGACCGTTGCAGTGTCCCGGGGTCATGTGATCCCCTTTTTGGAAACTTCTGACAAGCAAAGATGATGGGGAAGCCAGATTCACTTAACAACCATGTTGCTAAATTAATAACTGCAGATTCACTTAACAACTGTGGCCAAAATGGTCGTAAAATGGGGCAAAATGCACTTAACAACTGTCTCGCTTAGCAACATCAATTTTGGACTCAATTGTGGTCGTAAGTTGAAGGTATTCATTTTTTTATACTTGCAATGAGAGGAAGAATTTAGCATCGAGCCTTCAGTCCTATATTTGCATAGATAGCTAGCCTATGTTTTATTGATTCCATCCACAAATGCTATAATTATCCCTCCCAAGAATTCTTTCCTTGGACAAATTAGTTTATTCTAATAGGAATTTGAAAGAAAGGTTATTGCTGCTTGCCCACACAGCTTCATTAAGGCCTTGATCACATTTTGACATTTATCTTGTAATTTTCCAGAGCTGTTAAGTCTCAGTAGAAAACACTAAATGGCACTTGGAAACAGACAGATAATAAAGGTGTCTTGGAGAGCAAATACATTCGCTGGGCTAAACTTGTTTGTGTAGTCAGTTAGTAAGAGACGCAATCGGAGAATACATGATATTTTACAAAATATCATGTCCTTCGACCGGAGCAGCGCAGTAAATGCTAAGGAGGCCAGGTTGATAGGAAAGAAATAATTATTATCTTGGAAAGATAATATGCTTTCTTAATCATTCAGGTCGGCCTGCAATTTTCAGACCACAATAAACCTAAATTCGGAGGCTTGGCAACTGGTTCATGTTTATGACGGTTTCAGTGTCCCGGGGTCATGTGATCCCCTTTTGTGACCTTCTGACAAGCAAAGTCCATGGGGAAGCCAGATTCACTTAACAACCACGTTACTAATTTAACAGCTTCAGTGTATTCACTTAACAATGGTAGCAAGAATGGTTGTTGTAAATTGGGGCAAAATTCACTTAACAAATGTCTCACTTAACAACAGAAATTTTGGGGTCAATTATGGTCGTAAGTTGAGGACTACTCCTCGACTTACAATCAGTCACTTAGCAGCCATTGGAACTTCCTGAAAAACGGGACTTACAACCCAGATGTGAGGTTCAGATGGTCTTCCCTTGGTCATGTGATTGTACTTTGGTTGCTTGGTAACACAACTGCATTTACGGCTGTTAGCAGCATCCTTCAGTTTTAAACCCCCCTCTCTCTTTTCCTACAGATTGTCAGTAAGAGATCACTTCCTTGCTCCATTCTTTAGCAATATTATTTATTGGCCAAGTGTGAGTGGAGACACACAAGGAATTTGTCTCCGGTGCATAAGCTCTCCCTATGCATACAAACAACAAAGTGATAAGTCGTAGATCATAAATCATAAGATACAGTCATTAATCGTAAGATACAAACAAGAAGTGATAAATCATAAGATACCAGTAGGAAAGATGGGGAGATGAGAAGGATAATAGCAATACAACCCTACTACATGGGTAAATATCCTTGGGCCTAAGAAAGTACCCAATTCCCTAAGATGAGGGAATTGGGTATTTAGCAGAGTGATGGCACAGGGGGAAAAACTGTCTTCGTGTCTAGTTGTTTTGGCATGCAATGCCCTATAGCAGCGTCCTGAGGTGAGAAGTTGAAACAGTTTATGTCCAGGATGTGAAGGGTCTGTAGATATTTTCTCAGCCCTCCTTCTGACCCATGCAGTATACAGTCCTCAATGGGAATTAGGCTGGTTGCAATGGTTTTTTCTGCAGTCCTAACTACCCGTTGAAATCTGTACCTGTCCTGTTTGGTTGCTGTGCCAAACCTGACAGTCATAGAGGTACAAATGACAGGCTCAATAATTACTCTGTAGAACTGCATTAGCAGATCCTTGGGCAGTCTGAGCTTTGTGAGCTTATGCAGGAAGAACTGAGTTGGTTGTGCCTTTTTAATGACGGTTTTAATGTTAGGTGTCCATTTCATGTCCTGGGAGATTATAGAACCCAGAAGCCTGAAGGTCTCTATGGTTGATACCGTGTTGTCTAATATTGTAAGAGGTGGTAGGATTCTTACTGTAGGTAAAGGTGTGTGTCATTCTGCTGTAGACCCAGTAAATTTGTGAAGGGAACATTGCTAAGTTCACAGAGTATGCCAAAACAAGGAATGTTAATGCGGTTGGATTTTATCGAAGATCTTATGTAAAATAGGTCAATAGGAACACCAGGGAGTGAAGAAAATGTGATTGGTCTCTACTTCAGTGGATGACTTCAAGTAGGAGGGTCTGGATAGACATCCATGGTAAGCTGCTTTAATTTGGATTCCTGAAACCAGCAGAAAATTAGGCTGAATGAAACTCTCTTCCAGCTATGAACCTATGAAAGCTTGTTACGATGTCCTGATCGATACCATGTGTTATGACAAGGCTTGGCTTTCTACCTCTTACTGAGCTATGAATTATTCATCCCATTTTAGCCCAGCCTAAGATTTATAAAGATCTCCTCTCCTGGCTTCACAGACATTCGAACATGCTGCTTTGAGGGTGCAGTAGAAGTTCCTTTCTTTCATTTACACATCTGAACACTCCACAAATTATTCATGCTGAAAGATGGAATTAAGAGGCGAGGGGGAGGAGGAGAAGGAGAAGGAGAAGGAAGGTGGAGGAAGAGAAGGAGAAGGAAGGTGGAGGAGGAGGTGGAGAAGGTGGAGGTGGTGGAGGAGGAGGAGAAGAAGAAGGAAGATGGAGGTGGAGGTGGAAGAGGAGGAGAAGGAAAAGGAGAAGGAAAGTGGAGGAGGAGAAGGAAAAGGAAGGTGGAGGAGGAGGTGGAAAAGGAGGAGGAGGAGAAGGAGAAGAAGGGTGGTGATGGAGGAGGAGGAGGAGAAGGGAGCTGGAGAAGGAAGTTGAGCTGGAGGAGAAGGAAGGTGGAATTGGAGCTGGAAGAAAAGGAGAAGGAGGTGGAGGAGGATTTTAATATCCACTGGAAGAAATAAAAAACCCTATAACAATCTTTTTCAGTTTGATTAGAATTTTATATATGAGTATGAATTGTATGTTGGTTAATTTTAATGGTTTTCCCAAAGTATCTTGAGAATTGGAGTTGAAATTCCTCCATAAAGAATTTCCAACCTTCAAAGATTTATGGCTCACGGAGATTTTTATGGAAAGGGATTTACAAAACCTGTCCAAGTATCCTTTGCTTGATTTTCTGCAGAAATGTGTGAAAAATTAGGAATTCTAGGACGCGTAGTTCCAGCCCATCAGGAAAACACCAGGTTACCAAAAACTACAGGTAGTTCCTCAACTTACAGCAGTTCATTTAGTGACCGTTCGAAGTTACAACGGCACTGAAAAAAGTGACTTATGAGTTATGATCATTTTTCACACTTACGACCATTGTAGCCTCCCCATGGTCATGTGCTCAGAATTTGTTCATATTGAATGACGGTTGCAGTGTGTCTGGGTCATGTGATCCTCTTTTGTGACCTTCTGATAAGGAAAGTCACTGGGGAAGCCAGATTCACTTAACAACCATGTTTCTAACTTACCAACTGTACTGATTCATTTGACAACTGTGGCAAGAAAGGTCATAAAATGGGACAAAACGCACAACAATTGTTTCACTTAGCAACAGGAAATTATGAGCGTAATTGTGGTCATAAGTTGAGGCCTACCTGTATTCTAAGCACTGATTGGAAAGGTATCCCCCAACAAATTAGATTTGGGCTGCTATTTTATTCCAGAGTTGTAGCAGGTTCTTATAATAAAAGCAGGTTCTAGAATCAAATTTATAAAATTATAGGATGGGATGGAATTTCTGTGTTTTTGGGGACAGGATACATCTGCAAAAGATGAATAAGTAATATAATGGTGAGAATTTGGTTAAAAACAAGCTAATAATTGCAGATTCCTTTTTGCATGATTTTATACCTCCCCCACACCAAAATA
>QLTV01002009.1:814619-829282 GCA_003457575.1 Thermophis baileyi
TAAATTCTAGTCCCGCCTTAGGTATGAAAGCCAGGTGGGTGACTTTGGGCCAATCACCAGGAGGCTGTGACTTCTATTCCCGCCTTAGGCATGAAAGCCAGGTGGGTGACTTTGGGCCAATCACCAGGAGGCTGTAAATTCTAGTCCCGCCTTAGGCATGAAAGCCAGGTGGGTGACTTTGGGCCAATCACCAGGAGGCTGTGACTTCTATTCCCGCCTTAGGCATGAAAGCCAGGTGGGTGACGTTGGGCCAATCACCAGGTGGCTGTGAGTTCTAGTCCCGCATTAGGCATGAAAGCCATCTGGGTGACTTTGGGCCAATGACCAGGAGGCTGTGAATTCTAGTCCCTCCTTAGGCATGAAAGGAGACGGGGGAATTCTGGGATTGAAGTCCACATATATTAAAGCAGCCAAGGTTGATAAACACCGGTGTAGACAATCTTGACCTAGTAGCCTATTTCATTATTATTTCCTTCCTCTATCAAAAGGTACATTTAAAACATTTAATCAAAAGCAAGATTTTCTCAGAGTCTTCCTAAAGCAGAAAAGCTTTGAATGAACTAATGTTTCCGGAATCTCAGCAACCAGATTATTTTCAATTTAGAACCAAATTTTTCCCTCAGCTTGTTAAGCTGAATATTTTTATTAACAGCCCTTCTTCAATCAGCAGTATGGCAGTTCCTTTCTCACCTCACTCCCAGAATTTCCCAAAAAACCATTAAAGTTGGCAGGTTTGGAGACCCAAAGGTGGGGTGGGGTGTTTTTTTTTAAACTTTTCTTTGTTTTTTTCTTTGAAGACATTTTGCTTCTCATCCAAGAAGCTTCTTCAGTTCTGAACCTTCTTGCATGAGAAGCAAAATGTCTTCAGGGAAAAAAAACAAAGAAAAGTCCAGTTTTTGGAAAAGCACCATTGGGACAACCATGACCTGGATGGCTGAGAATCTCCATAGACATCAAGTTTGGAGACGCCTACATTAATGTAAGGTCTTGAAGTCCTGGCAATCACATCTCTGCTGCATTTGACCAAAGGAAAATTAAATTTAGGTGTCAGGGTTTCAAGTAATAGATCCATTTCAAGCAAAACTCCGAGGCAGGTAGAGTCCTCAAGGAATAGCTTTATTGGAAATATCATATTGGCACATATCTGGTGAAAACCGGCTCTGAAGGATCCCTCGGTTTTCACCTAATTAAAAGTGAAAGTTCCCCCCCCCAATCCCAAACAATCAGTCACATGGTCCAATCAAGGCAGCATTCATTGGTCTGGTGACATCACTCCTCCTTCCCCCGGCCAGATATGAGAACGTCCTTGGTTCCCAAGAGAAAGTATTTTGTTTTGACTACACAACCCCAGCTATCTCTAATCCCCCCCCTCCCTATCCCTCAGCTCCAGTGTAGTGACACTGAAGCTCCAAGATGGCTTCGGCCAGGCCAGCTTCAGGGTTGACATTAGGGTTTTTATTTTATTTTTTTATTTTTTTTAAATCTGCTTAAATTGGGATTAGCAACTCTGTTAATGCATTACCTCCCACATGTGCGATAGCTACACTTTCTTGCTCTCTGTAAGCCCGTGTTGGTTTTCCGTTGCTCGTTGTATCGCATCTTTGAAAGCTATCAACTCAGTGCTGTGGCCATTTTTCATTCTGGAATCATTACCAAAATGAGAACATTGTCCCTATCTTTAGCTGGAGATGGATGCGCACGGGGCTCGTCCATCCTTTTGCCTGCTTTTAACTCTCTCCCCCTTTCATCTCACAAGTCGTTGTGTTGTTTTGTTTCTTTTGATACTCTCCATTTCATCCCATTTCTGGAGCTTTGAAATAGAGCCAACAGTGAAAACTAGGACACAGTTGGGTGAGCCTTCTCCTCTCTTTCCATGTCAGTTTCCATGTGAATTCACCCATTAAAGTCCTACAAATTCCCTTCCGCATCCATGGCAGTTTGTTTTTCTTTTAATGAAAGGACACAGGCTTATTTTCACATACAGGTCACCCTCAATTTACAAATATTTGTTTAGTGATTGCTCAAAGTCACAGCGGCACTGAAAAACGACTTATGACCGTTTTTCACACTTACCACCGTTGCATCACCCCCCCCTCCCATGATCAAAATTTGGATGCTTGGCAACCAGCATGTGTTCACGACGGTTGCAGTGTCCCCGGGGTCATGGGATGTGTGACCTTTTGTGACCTTGTGAAGCTGAACTGAAGTGATTGCATTGTCCTTTCAGCATCCATCTAGTTCAGGCGTGTCAAACTCAAGGCCCGTGGGCCACATCCGGCCCGCAGGGTGCTTAGATCTGGCCCGTGGAGCCGCCCTGGAAACAGCAAAGGACCGGCCCACAGTTCCTGTGTCAGCAAAAACAGAGCTCGGGAGGGCCACAACGATTGCAGGAGGCCATCGCAGCTGAAAATGGAGTTCGCAAGGGCTCAGCCCTCCTGAGCTCTGTTTTCACTGGCGGAGGGTTGCAGGAGGCCGTCGCAGTCGAAAACAGAGCTCGGGAGCCTGTTTTCGCTGGCAGAGCACTCGCGCCACCACAGGCGCCCCCGACATGAGTGACATCGAGCTGGCCACGCCCCTTCCCCGGCCACGTCCCCCATCCCCCCAAGGTGAAACACAACCCTGATGAGGCCCTGAATGAAATCGAGTTTGACACCCCTGATCTAGTTCATGGACTTACACCCCAGATTGAAGGGAAGAGAATGGGCCTTACTCACAAGAGGAGAAAACAAATGAAATACTGAAATAGGGAAATCAACCGTAGGTCCTTTGCCTTAGTGTTAGGAATTTGTGCCCAGCAAAATTATTTATGTACCCCTCAACTTCATCCCTTATCAAAGAGAGATCCAACCTAGAATTAAGGATAAATTTCCTGACAGTGAGAACAATTAATCAGTGGAAGGGCTTTCCTCCAGAAGTTGTGGGTGCGCCATCACTGGAGGTTTCCAAGAAGCGATCAGACAGCTATTAGTCGAGAATAGCATAGGGTCTTCTGCTTGAGCAGGGGGATGGACTAGACCTCCAAGGTTCCTTCCAACTCTGTTATTCCACATTCTGAAGCAGCAACACCCCATAACAGATTAATAGGCTTCAATTAACTTTTTTATAGTTCTCTCAGATCCTGGAAAGAGTGGAAATGACTTGAAAGTATATTTCATATCCAGCATGAGAAGGTTGAACACCCATTTTGTGAGACGCTTTAAGCTTGGTTTATTCTGCCATGGGGTGGGGGGGAGGATCTTCTAGGACCTGCCTCCTCTCTAGCTTTATGGTCCAGACCAGGGGTGGGCTGCTGGGGGTTCGCAAGGGTTTGGGAGAACCTCTAGCTAAGATTCTGTGCAGTTCGGAGAACCCCCAAATCCCACTCCAGGCTGGCCCTGCCCACCCCACCCTGCCCCTCCCAGGAGTTCCCACGCAGCCCGTTTTTGATGCAGGTAAGTGCAGGGCACACACGGAGGCTTGGGGAGGGCGAAAAACAGGCCTATCGGAAGTTCGGGAAGGCCGGAAACAGGCCTCCAGAGGGCCTCCGGAGCCTGGGGAGGCCATTTTTGCCCTCCCGGAGGCTCGAGGAAAGCCTCCGGAGCCCGGGGAGGGCAAAAATGCCCCCCCCAATCGTGGTGCAGGAGTCGGACTAGGCCATGCCCACCATGGCCATGCCCACCCAGAAACCAGGCAGAGAACCCCTTGCTAAAATATTGGAAGCCCATCCCTGGTCCAGACATCCTTTTAAGGATTCCAGAAGGAGGAGATCATGAGGGAATAGATGACAACAAATGTTCATTATTGAAACTTCTTTAACTATTGTAAGCCGCCCAGCATCATTGATTGAGAATCAGGCAGCATACAAGTTTAATCAATTATTGTTTTGTGGTTGTTGTTGCTATTACTTTGTTAATCGTAACACTTCACCTGGAAGGGTTAGTCATGCCCACTGTTTTTTTCCCCTTCCTTTTTGTTCATTGGCCTTGAATCACGTCTCCCCAAAAATGCCCCTTCTCTAACCACCTTCTTTCTCTCTTGTGTTTTCTAGCAACGGCACAGCTAACAAGATGAATGGCGCTCTGGATCATTCAGACCAACCAGACCCCGATGCCATTAAGATGTTTGTCGGGCAGATCCCTCGCTCGTGGTCAGAAAAAGAATTGAAAGAACTTTTTGAGCCTTACGGAGCTGTTTACCAGATCAACGTTCTCCGAGATCGGAGTCAGAACCCACCCCAAAGTAAAGGTAAGGGCATGTTGACACCCTGGACCATAGAGGGGTTCTTATTGAGTAGGTGGGCTTCTTCTCCTATTGGTGGTAAGGTTTCTCAGTGCCTCTCAGGATTTGGAAACTTGTTCCTATATCCAACCATCCGGCCAAATTGATAAGGAAAGTCCCTAATATTTGTTATTTGGTAAAACATTACCAACTAGGTACACAATGCTAGAAGGGAGTGGGGATTGCTTGGTTATTTTCTTGCATGTGTTTCATTGCCCAACTAGGTAACATCATCAGTGCTTGAAGGGAGTGGGGTTTGCGTTCAGTTTATTTTCAAGTATCTTGCCCTGTCAGTGTTTGTGGACATTGGAGAATTCCTGTAAGACTGCCACTCAGACAAAATCCGCCATCAACAGTCACATAGAGATAAACCACATCTACATACCTTTCAAAAGACACAATAAAAAAGCCAAAAAGGAAACAAAAAGAACAGAACATGTTCTTTCTAACAATCAACACCCAGATAAGCAGAGATAGTAGAGTGGAATGGAATGGAATGGAATGGAATGGAATGGAATGGAATGGAATAGAATAGAATATGGAACAGAATAGAATAGAATATGGAACGGAATAGAACAGAACAGAATACTTTATTGGCCAATTGTGATTGGACATACAAGGAATTTGTCTCCGGCGCATAAGCTCTCAGTGTACATACAAACAGTAAAGTCATATAAGGTCATATACTGTATCATAGATCATAGTTATAATCATTAATCATAAGATACAACAAGTGTTAAATCATTGATACCAATAGTAGAAATTATTAGGAAAGGTGAGAAGGTGAGAAAGATGAGAAGATGAGAAAAATGAGAAGACGAGAAGGATAATATCAATACAGCCTACTATATGGGTAAATATCTTTAGGCCTAAGACAGTGCTGTGGGAGTTAGGTGTTCAGCAGAGTGACGGCACGGGAGGGGGGGGCGTACTATATTTCTGTCTACAAAACAATACCCCAATCAAGGAACTACCAAGTCAGGCAAACAAGCTAACAGTGAACAACAGCCTAATCAAGGAATCACCAAGATATTCCCCCCAACACTGACAGGGCAAGCCACTTGTATATAGCAGAGAGCAAACCCACTCCTTTCTAGCACTGATGATGTTACCTAGTTGGGTAACGAAATGTCCGCGAGAAAACAACAAAGCTCAGAGAGCACCAAGGACCCCACAGTTCAACCCTGAGCTACAAATATTCTCTTCTCTTTTTATCTCTGGTGTCTGACCTCCAATCCTTGTCTGGTTTCTGACTTCCTCGTTTCTCAGCTAGCTTACTTGTTGTTTTCTTCTCCGAATTGGTCATTCTACCCCATCGACTTCTCCAAATAGTTTAGTTCACATCACACTTTTCCTTCTACAGCTTAGCAAGTTCAGCAGATGGAAACGGAGGGACCTGGCCGGTGCGGTCATTTCAAAGACCCGTGCAATCTTTCTCAATAGCATATCCGGTTTGTTTACACGCGTGATCAGACACGGTCCCAAGTCCCTGGCTTGCAAAACCCATGGCGATCTAAGCTTCTCGAGTCGAAATTTGTGACGCCATGCCGAAAGTCCGCTTCTTTAAATTGCTGTTTTCAATGGTGAGTCTGTGAGACAGATTCGCCACGGAGAGCATTTGAACAATTGTCAAAGCTGCGCATTCCTAATTTGGCCCTCCGCATGCCAACATCTTGAATTTCCTGCACATCTCTATTTCAGGACGTTTGATTACTTGCCTCGGTTGTGCTCAATTTCCTCCAGTTTTGCTCAGCTACTGTCAAGGAGGGAAGAAAAAGACAATATCTTTCAGAATCAAACTGCTTCTAAGGGATCTCAGAGCTTTTCCTTTGCTTTCCTGGCTTGTTCACTTTCCCTTTTCTCAAATTACCGATGCCTTCCTTCGCTTCTTGACTTTCTGCACCACTGCTAACTCTTTAGTGAAAGAGCTGAAGGAGTAGCAAAAGGCTGCATTTGCTCAACCTCTCTATCCTTTAGCATACTGGAAATCTTCAGTGCATGCTTGACTTACAAACATTCATTTAGTTCGAAGTTACGATGGCACTGAAAAAAGTGACTTACGACCGTTTTTCACACTTACAACCATTGCAGTATCCTAATGGTCACGTGATCAAAATTCAGAAGCTTGGCAACTGGCATGTACTTATGACTGTTGCAGCGTCCCAGGGTCATGCGATTCCCTTCTGCAAACTTTTGACAAGCAAAGTCAATTGGGAAGCCGGATTCATTTAACAACCCTATTGCTAACTTAACAACTGCAGTGATTCACTTAACAGCTGTGGCAAGTGAGGTCCCAAAATGGGGCAAAACTCACTTAACAACTGTCTCGCTTAGTGTTGGACTCAGCTGTAGTCATAAGTCGAGGACTACCTGTACAGGTATGGCCAGAATTTCTGTTGTTAAGCAAGATGATTGCTGTCCCAAAGGTGCTTTTTCAGGAGGCAACGGGACTTTCTGGTTTTTTTCTTTTGAAGACATTTCGCTTCTCATCCTTGAAGCTTCTTCAGGTCTGACAGGATAGTGGGGAATGGAAGGATCCATCCTGTCAGAGCTGAAGAAGCTTCTTGGGTGAGAAGCGAAACGTCTTCAAAAGAAAAAACAAGAAAGCCCCGTTGCCTCCTGAAAAAAGCACCTTTGGGACAACCATGACCTGGATGACTGAGAATCTGACTGAGATGTGCTGTGAGTCACACCTCTCCGACTTTTTTTGGAGCAGTTGTTAGTCAAATCACTGCAGCTGTTAAGTGAATCACATGAATCACATGGTTGTTAAATGAATCCAATGTCCCTCATGGACTTTGTTTGTCAGAAGACAACTCGGAAGATTGCAAATAGCAATTAATTATATGATCCCTGGATAGTGCAACCATCATAAATACATCGCAGTTGTGAAGTGCCCAATTTTTAATCATGTAACCCTGGCGATGCTTTAATGGTTTTAAGCATGAGAATTGGCTGTAAGTCACTCTTTCCAGTCCCACTGTAACTTTGACAAGTCACTATACAAATGGTTGTAAGTCGAGGACAACCTGAATTGCCAACTGAAATTGGGAGTGTAGGATTTCTTGAGAATTTTCTCATTGTTCTGAACCGATTCCCAAACGCAGTAATGATACTTCTGTTGTTATTTTTTTCAATGTGGAGAAACGTTCTACTTTTATACTGTACATTGGTTTGATAGGATTTGAATTGTTGTGATGGTATTTCATTGTCCTTTTTTGTTAACTTGCAATTTAAATGAAGATTATCAGTGAACCATGAGCTTCCCTGCCAAAAGGTGTGGGGAAAACTACTCATTTAATTTAACTTAATTCAAAAGATAATTTAAGTGCATTTACAGAGTACCTGATTTATCCAATGGCTGCTGGTGTAGAATACAGGAGGACTGTTATGTCAAGGATTACTACCAGGGGTGGGCTGCTGCGGGTTTGCAGGGGTTCAGGAGAACCTCTAGCTAAGATTCTGTGCAGTTCGGAGAACCCCCAAATCCCACTCCTGGCTGGCCCCGCCCCGCCCACCCCACCCTGCCCCTCCCAGGAGTCCCCACGTGGCCCATTTTGGATGCAGGTAAGTGCAGGGCGCGTGCGGAGGCTCGGGGAGGGCGAAGAACGGGCCTACTGGAAGTTCAGGAAGGCCGGAAACGGGCCTATTTCCGGCCTCTGGAGCCTGGGGAGGCCGTTTTCGCCCTCCCGAAGGCTTGAGGAAAGCCTCCGGAGCCCGGGGAGGGCAATAACGCCCTCCCCCCCCCACCGTGGTGCAGGAGCCAACTAGGCCACGCCCACCATGGCAACGCCCACCCAGCAACCGGACAGAGAACCACTTACTAAAATTTTTGAAGCCCACCCCTGGTTACTACTTATTATATTGAGCTTGATTTATTTTGGGGGGGAAAACCTGATTTCCAGCAGATGTTTTTCCAACTTCCTAATCAGACCTGAGACTTTGAAACTCCCTGGTCATCTCCCATCCAACAACCAACCCAATTCAACCATTCTCAGCTTTTTTTCACAGTTACCACCTGCTGTATTATTATCATTTTTTTAAAAACCCCTAACATTACTCAGAGCAATAATTTGAAGGGTAGGAATACGGATGGATTTGCATGGACATTTGCATATCAAAAGGAGGATAGTCCTCTAACATAAAACTTAGAATAGGCTGCATTCTTTGCTGATTTTTACACACGTGTAAACATAGCCAAAGGTAGGAGAGAAAATAATAGGAACCCATCTGGATGCAATTTGAACCAATTTCTGGCAAGAGGGGGAGAAAATGGAAAGAAGAGTTAAAATGCGCACGGTTTGATTGATTATGTGCCATCGAATTGATGTTAACTTTTAGGGACTACATAGATTTTTCTTTCATGACAGTTTCTCCCTAATGTCAGCGTTCCAACAAACTCCTCATAGTAATTCAGAACTCCGAGACACCAAACTTGGTCCTTCTGCTCTCTAATAGCAATACCATTTAAACTTACCGTATTTTTCAGAGTATAAGACCAGTGGTGGGTTGCTACCAGTTCGGACCGGTTCGCGCGAGCAGGTGGCAGAAATTTGGCCCCATTCGCTGAACCGGTAGTGATGGCTGGCTTGCCACGCTCCCGAACCAGTTCCCCAGTTGCCGCTGCTTGAAAGCGGCTGGCAACGAACCCTCTGCACACGCGCAGAGGGTCATTACCCAGTACTTCTGATGCAACGTGTGCACTTCCGAACCGGTAGGGAAGGTAAGACAAACCCACCACTGTATAAGGCGCTCCGGAGTATAAGATGCACCTTAGTTTTTGGGGAGGAAAATAAGAAAAAAAAAAATTCTGCCTCTGCCTACCAGCATCCATTGGTATTCATCTGGCAAGTGTCCTGTCAGTATGTGAGAGAAACTGAAACAGTATTTGCTGTGTGAGTAACAAGGAAGGAGACAGCAAGGAGCCTGGGCGTGGCTCTGAGTCTGTAGCTGAGCTGTAAACTAGTCTGCTGCTCAAAACTGAAACTGAAACTCCTCTCCTCTGCTTGTGTTTTGCACGTTGGAAAACCTGCTTTTGGTATTGTATATTTACTTCATGTGTTATATTATATATAAAGAGAAGTTATTGAATCCTGCTGAATCAGTTACTGGTGTGTGCTTTCTGGATGTGATTGCTGCTGCAAACTCTGACACGTCCTTGCAGCAAATAGCGAACAGCCAGGTCAGCTTCAGCACATTATTGCAGCCTGATTCAGCACGAGCAGCTGATTGGCGGGTGGATCTGCCTCCCGGAATACCCCCAATCAGCTGTTCCAGGCTGCAGGGATTGCCACAGACCATCGCCTCCTCTGTGCCTTGCGTTTTTGGCTACATTCGGTGTATAAGACGCACCCAATTTTTCACCCTCTTTTAGGGGTGGAGGAAGTGTGTCTTATACTCCGAAAAATACGGTATATCCCGCTTCATTGTGCTTTACAGCTCTGTCTAAGGCAGGGGTGTCAAACTCAAGGCCCGGGGGGCCGGATGCAGCCTGCAGGGTGCTTAGATCTGGCCCATGGGGCTGCCCTGGAAATAGCGAAGGACCGGCCCACGGAGGCTGTCCCAGCCGAAAACGGAGCTCGGGAGCCCGTTTTCGCTGGCAGAGCACTCGGGCCGCCACAGGCACCCCCCACCCCAACATGAGTGATATCATGCTGGCCACACCTACCCTGGCCCCCTGAGGTCAAACACAACCCTCAATGAAATCGAGTTTGACACCCCTGCTCTAAGGGGTTTACAGAGTCAGCCTATTGCCCCCAACAATCTGGATCCTCATTTTACTGACCTCAGAAAGATTTCATGATCGAACTTCAGGCTGTGGGCAGAGTTTGCCTGCAATACTGCATCCTAACCACTGCGCCCCCACAGCTCATTCGATGCACCCATCACCATTATTAATTAAGTCCATCCGCTTCGTTGCTGGTTGTTCTCTTCTTCTGTTTCGTTCCAGCTTTTCCTGCATTACAGCCTTGTCCAGAGAGGTAAACCCAGTTTAATTTTCCCCTTTCATTGGACGGGGAAAAAAATGAGTCAAAACAGACTCGTTTACGAGTAGCAGGACATCTGAATTCTGAGCAGAATTTGGGAGACTGAAAAGGGTAGTAGACTCATGGTTTCAGTGGCTAACTTTCCTTGACTTTGATGTTGTTATATCTTACCCAGGTAGTCCTCGACTTACAGTTCATTTAGTGACGGTTCGAAATTACAATGGCACTGAAAAAAATGACGTATTGTTTTTCACACTTACGACCATTGCAGCATTCCCACAGTCATGTGATAAAAAAAAATTCAGACCTTTGGCAACTGATTCATGTTTATGTCGATTGCAGTGTCCCGGGGTCACGTGATCCCCTTTCGTGACTTCTGACAAGCAAAGTCAATGGGAAAGCCAGATTCCCTTAACAACTGTGTTACTGACCTAACAACTGCAGTAATTCGCTTAACAACCAAGGCAAGCAAGGTCGTAAAATGGGCCAAACCTCACTTAACAACTGCCTCCCTTGGCAATAAAAAATTATGGGCTCAATTGTAAGGTCGTAAGTTGAGAACTTCCTATAGGCTGTATGAGAAATGACCAGGCCTTCCACATTCTTTCAATCTTCTTTTGTTTCACATTTACAGCAAATACAATATCTGTGTAGATGGCCAAGCAATCTCAAGGCAGCAACACAATTTTTTTTTCAAGGAGTAGGTCATTGTCCTGAACAAAATTCTGATTGTCGTCTCCAAGACATCCCAGCAGTATTGGAGTTAAATACTTGGACATCTCAGCCTTTGAGCAGAGCAGGGATTTTCAGACTGTTGCATCCCAGCTGCAGCCTGTTTCGTAATTGACAGAGCACAATATTGATTGTGGATTTATTAAAACCACATGCACATTTTTGTAACCAAACAGGCTGTGCAAAACAAACCCAAGCTGATCTCCACCATCAATGTCCTTGTCCTTCATTTATGCCCAATTAGTCCTATCTGTTTATCTGGTTGTAAAGAAGCCGAAAATGGAATAGAAGAGCTGGAATTTTCGGGGTTGTTTTTTTTTTTTTAAACTAGGTACAGTTTATTGCCATTCAAATTCTTTACCCTCCCATTTTTTTTCCTGGCCGATAGCTTTTAGTCTTCAAAAGAAAGAAGCTTAAAGCTTATTTTCCATTTCTGTTGAGATGGCTGTCTGACATCACTCCAGTCTTCTCTGTTTGTGACTTAGTTTCTGTTCTGTCACTGAATCGTTGCAAAGCTTGTGATTCCTCATGAAAGCGTAGCATTGCTAGAAAGAGAAAGTAAAGGTTTCCTTCTCTGGTCATCTCCAACTTTAGGATACTGTTCTCATCTCTGTTTCTTGGCCGAGGGAGCCAGTGTTGTCTGAAGTCTCTTTCCAGGCTCACGGAACGCTGTTACTTTCCCACTGAAGTGGTACCTATTTATCTACTTACATTTGCATTATTTCGAATTCTAGGTGGGCAGCAGCTGGAGCAAGGAACGGGAGCTCACCCTGTTGCACGGAATTCGGGGCTCGAACCCGGATTGTCAGCTCTCCAAGCTCAGTATCTTTAACCGCTGAGCACGGACATTAATATACAGCTTTGTTCTCCAGAAACAAATTATACTAGCAGGAAATATACAGATAGTCCTCAGTTTCTGACTATTTGTTTAGCGATTGTTCGAAGCTACAATGGTGCTGAAAAATGTGACTTTTATGACCTCACATTTATGACCGTTGCAGCACCACCACCACCCCCCAGAAGGTCACATAATCGCAGTTTGGGTACTTAGCAACAAACATGTATTTTCAATGGTTGCAGTGTCGTAGGGTCGTGTGATCATTGTTTGCGACCTTACCAGCCAGCTTCCAACCAGTAAAGACAGTGAGGGAAGATGGATTCACTTAACAACCATGTGATTCACTTAATGACTGCAGCAAAAAATATGCTCATAAATTACCTGAGGACTCTCTTAACGACTGCATCACATAGCAATGGATATTCTTGTTCCAATTGTAGTCATAAGACTGAGAACTACCTGTAAGATATGGATGTTCAGACAAAATGTACCCTGCTTATGTCCCGATTTTCCTTTTTTTCATGTGCCTTCAAGACTGGGACAGTAAAGGAAGGTCAGACTTTGCCATTTACCCACCATTGGCTTTCAAGATATTGTTAATCTACAGTTCACAACATTCTCGCCCCATGAGCCATGCCATTTATGGGTGCTGGGAGTTGTTGTTCAGGAAACTCTATATGTGGACTGCTTTCTCCTGCCTTAGACAGTTCATTAGTTCTTAAGAGTCAGTTTGGTGTAATGGTTATGTTCTGGGCTAGAAACCAGGAGATGGTGAGTTCTAGTCCCACCTTAGGCATGAAAGCCAGTTGGGTGACTTTGAGCCAATCACCAGGAGATAGTGAGTTCTAGTCTCACTTTAGACATGAAAACCATCCGGGTGACTTTGGCTAATCACCAGGAGACAGTGAGTTGTAGTCCCACTTTAGGCATGAAAACCATCCAGGTGCCCTTGGCCCAATCACCAGGAGACAGTGAGTTCTAGTCCCACCTTAAGCATGAAAACCATCTGGGTGACCTTGGCCCAATCACCAGGAGACAGTGAGTTCTAGTCCCGCCTTAAGCCTGAAAACCATCCAGGTGACCTTGGCCCAATCACCAGGAGACAATGAGTTCTAGTCCTGCCTTAGGCTTGAAAGCCAGCTGGGTGACTTTGGACCAGTCTCTCTTTCTCTCTCAGCCCAACCCACCTCAGAGAGTTGTTACACCTGAGGTTCTCTTAATATAAGGATCTTCACTGCTTCACTATCTCTATAGTAGTTAAAAACTACTATTGTACCTGACAGCCACAACCCAAATGCACAAGGATTTATCTTGGATTCCTACTCAGTGCCGTTTGACTCTTTACAGCACGAAACCACAAGAATAAAACTTCCTACAGGTTAGCAAACCCAACATAAATAGAAGCTGGGTTACTGATTTTTACTTTACAGCAGTGTTTCTCAAACATGGCCACTTGAAGAAGATATGTGGACTTCAACTCCCAGAATTCCCCAGCCAGTATACTGAAACCAGTTGAAAAACTCTGCTCTATTGCATAAAACCTACTATATTATTTTTCAGGCCCCAGTCCAAGGAGTATCCTACTTTCCAGCTCTTTGCTCTTGACCGATGAGGTTTAAACCAGAAAGATATAGAACTGCCAACCAGTCAAATAAAGTAGTTAGAGATCTGGCTGACGATCAGAAGCACATCCTATCTGACAATGGAGATCAATAACGTTTCACACTCTGAGCAAATGTCTTCTTAAAAACAGAAAGAAAGAAAATATCACTACTGCAGGCTCAGGGATGAAACAAGATGGGTTGTGAGGAGGGAAAGAAAAAAAAATCCTTGAAATGTAGGAAAAGAGTTCGTCTTAATGCTGGATAGAAATTATCCTTGAAGGAGAGTTTTTAAAAACAGAAAAAAGACGTTTCAAGGTGAAGGATGCATTGAAAAGGTTCTTTGGATTAGGAGAGCCACAGATGTCATGAAAAAAAGCCAAGCCTTGGGGGGGGGGGAAGCCCTGTGGAAGAATAGCTCATAGAAGCTGAAATATATTCAGAATAAGGCATAAAAGAAGAAAAGATAATATGGATAACGTAGCCATAGGAAAGCAAGCATAAATAAGTCCCGCCTTAGCCAAGAAAGCCAGCTGGGTGACTTTGGGCCAATCACCAGGAGACTATGAGTTCTAGTCCCGCCTTAGGCATGAAAGCCAGCTGGGTGACTTTGGGCCAGTTCATCTCTCTCAGTCCAATCCACCTAACAGGGTTGTTGTTGTGAGGAACATAAGAAGAGGAAGATGTGTCAGATATGTTGGCTGCCTTGAGTTATTTATAGAAATAATAAAGGTGGTGGTGGTGGTGGTGGTGGTGGTGTGTGTGTGTGTGTGCGGGTGACGAATAAATAAATAATCATCGGGCTCGGGGATCGGCCTCCTATGTGTGTAAATATATAAATGAAGCTCATATTTCTGGGAAGTTTTACCCATGATGAAAAACTTTGTTTTAGAAAGTTTGGAGGGAAAGAAAAAGATGGAGAGTATTGAAACACCCAAGAGCAAAGTAAGGGCAGAAATACCTGTTACAATTGTCATATTTATTTACTTATTTATATTTTGTATTTCTAAACTGCCCATTTCCCTCAAAGAGGGGCTCATTTGGTTTTATTTCAATCTCCTGGGAAGAAACAAGAATAATAAAAGTTATTCTCACTATGACAGCAAGTCATTGTTTAAAGTAGACCAAGATTCAACACAGAGCAACTTCAAGAGGGAGGGAGGGAGGAAGGAAGGAAGGAAGGAAGGAAGGAAGGAAGGAAGGAAGGAAGGAAGGAAGGAAGGAAGGAAGGAGATGGATGGGGAGGGA
>QLTV01002009.1:835849-848357 GCA_003457575.1 Thermophis baileyi
TCCCATTTTGTTTGGGTTTCTTGGATTCTTTGTGCTTGAACTCTTGCCAACTGTTAAGACGTTAATTAACAGTTGGTGCACCGACAGGACTACTTTATGATTTATAGACTTTAACCAACACGACTGCTAAGAGAGCACTAGTAGTTTAAAGAATATTAAACAAGGTTTGTTTGCACGTTGCTTGTGTTGTGTTGTTTGTTTCGGCAGCTGGGACAGAACATCCACATACATTTATATCACCCATCAGTTTCAACCGTGATCTTGGGAGAATGTTCAGAGCTGGCTATGCATACAGAAAAACCTACTAAAATCTGAACATTTGCAAAGTTTGCAGATTTTTACCTTTATAGTGTGGTGTCGTTTGTCTGGAATTTTCAAGCATGCAGACAGAGGAGACACGCAAGAGAATTCATTTGTTACTCAATAAAATTTTGAGAGATCCAGTTATTTAATTCCTAGAAAATGGACAGTTTGAAAAATCTTTTACCGAAAATTCTTTATTTTTTTTTCTTGACTAGCACCGATGATGTTACCTAGTTTGGGTATTGAAACATCTGCAAGAAAACAGCCAAGCTCAGAGAGCATCAAGGAGCCCACATTTCAACCCTGAGCTACAAATTTAAATTGTTTATCAGCTCAGAAGTCTACATTTTCCCAAGCCCTTCAGGTCTTGTTAGGCTTTTAAAATGTTTTTTTTTTTAAATTGAAAACAGAACAGAATAGAACAGAACAGAAATAGATTAAATTTAAAATAAAAATAAAAAAGATAAGATGATAAGATAAGATAAAATAAGATATAAAATAAAATAAAATAAATAAAAATAAAAAAAACATTAAAAAAAACAACAGTATTATGGAATGGATGATAAGGGCCTGAGAAGAAAAACATTTTGCTGTTGTTTTGTTTAATTTTTCCTTCCATTTTTTAAAGAAAATTCTAATCCACCAAAAGGGATAATGGCTCTTTTTTAAAATATAGAATTGACGTGAGGTGTTTTTCCCCCTTGCTTTGCAAGTGCTAAGTTCCAAAAGGATACTAGATCAGTAAATAAATCTGTATTGCTTTTTTTCCCCCTCCTTGTCACTTAAAGAAATTAAGTGCAGCATTTATGGAGGAGAGAAAAATTCTTCACAATATAAAGAGAAAATGTTCTTTATTAGTGTTGTGTTTTCCTTGAAGTTCTAAAGGGAGTGAATTGCCTCTATTCACAATATAGCCTAATAGTATTTTATAAGCTGCTTCCATCTAAACTCCTAAAACTTTAATCATCTTTGTTTCACTCCCAAATTTCCTCCACCCCTACTTTCTAAAATTCTTATTTATTCGGAAGGCATTCTGGCAAAAATTCCTGAGGCAGAATATGCCGGATTGTTACATTATGTGTCACACATAGACAGATATCCACACATTCCAGCTTAGCTAATATTGAAATAACTTGAGACAATGCATTGAAATCTTGATACATGATGTAGATTAACTTGAATCAGAGTTCAGTGCGAAGTCTTATTTAAATAGAAATGTGTGATATCTTATTTAAATGCAAATGTACGTGACACTTTGCAAAAGTTAAAAAATGTGTTGTCGCTGTGAATGGTATAAACAGAAGGTTGCAAATTCTTTTCCAAGAAAGAAACTTTTCTTTTTCTGATCTGCAATAGGTTTTCTTACAAATTTAGGATAGAAGAGCATCGGGTTCTAATGGATAGCGGTGATGCCCAGTTATTTCAAAGCCTCTGTTTTAAAATATTTGATATTTCTGAAGGCTGTAGAATATTTACCATATTTCAGAAGTCTAGCCCAATTGGGTATGCTATAAGGTTCAGCCCATGAGAAGATAAAGGGCTGTAAAAAGACCACCAGTGGACATGTGCCTGTTCTCCTTGCTGAAAATTTTGATCTGATCAGGCAGAATTACATTCTGCGATTCTACAGACCTCCTATACAAATCAAAATGAAAGTCTCTCTCTCTCTCTCTCTCTCTCTCTCTCTCTCTCTCTCTTTTTCTCTCTATCTTTGTATCTCTTTTGTGTGAGAGAGAGAGAGAGAGGGGGGGAGGGAGGGAGGGAGGGAGGAAGGAAGGAAGGAAGGAAGGAAGGAAGGAAAGAGCAGTACATTTCCATTAGGTTGTTTTTAGATTTCCCCTGAAAAAGAAAGAAGGAAGAAAAAAAGAAGGAAGGAAGGAAGGAAGGAAGGAAGGAAGAAAAAGAAAGAAAGAAAGAAAGAAAGAAAGAAAGAAAGAAAGAAAGAAAGAAAGAAAGAAAGAAAGAAAGAAAGAAAAGGAAGGGAGAGAGAGAGAAAGAAAAAGAAAGAAAGAAAGAAAGAAAGAAAGAAAGAAAGAAAGAAAGAAAGAAAGAAAGAAAGAAAGAAAGAAAGAAAGAAAGAAAGAAAGAAAGGGCTTGATTTATCTCAAATTCTGCAAGCCAGCTTTCTAATAGAAAGAAGACTGAGCAAATATTGCTTGCCTTGGCTAACTAATGGCTTTGCCATCAAGTCAAGATTCTTGGTGACTGAATAGCCATACAGAAGAAGGTGGCTTGGTGAACCACCTCCAAGGAGGATTTCCCCAAAATGAAGGAAGGAAGCAGACCAGGGGATCTTGCCTTGGGAAATCGCATAGGATTGGTGCTGTGGGATCATTTAATCCTCCAGTTTCAGGAAGCCTCTAAGATCTTACGCAAACAATCATCTCAGCCTGAGAACAGTGTGGAACTCCGTACCAGAATAGTTTCCAAACTTTAAAGAATAATCCATGTTGATCTAATTCATGGCTTCATAATTTCAGGCTTGTCCCAATGGTGTCTAGTTTCTCATATGAAAATGTTCCACATCCATGTGGAAGAAGGCCAACTATAATCATTAGACACTGCTGCCAGGCTCCAAAACCAAGAAACAGAGTTTCTTCTAAGTAATTTCCCTTATGGATCCTCACCTATTGATAGAAATCTTGTCAAACTAAAACAAACTACTAGCATCATTAAAGATATATCTGAGTACTTGTAGGGAAGTGCTGCCTTGACCCTCTTCCTCATAACCAAAATATCTAAACTTTGCTGTCTCTTATTCCTCTGGAATGCGGCCCTTCCCTCCTGGTAATCCAGACTACATTCCACTACACCATTCAACTTTTCTAAATGGTGCACTCCAGATGTTTTGGCACTGTAAGTCCCAAAATTTCTAGAATGCTACTTGGAAAAAGGTGGCCCTACTTACAGGTTCTTCCAGAAGATACCTGTCCCAAACCGTTCCAGGAATGTTTTCTATGTGTCAAAAGGCAGACTTGCAATTTCCTCAATAACTCATTTAGCTACAGGTAGTCCTTGACTTACAACAGTTCATTTAGTGACTGTTTGACGTTACAATGGCACTGAAGAAAGTGACTTATGAGCGTTTTTCACACTGACAAGCGTTGCAGTATCCCCATGGTCACGTGTTCAAAATTCAGACGCTTGGCAACTGGCATGTATTTACGACGGTTGCAGTATCCTGGAGTCATGTGGTCTCCTTTTGTGACCATCTGACAAGCACAGTCAATGGAGAAGCCAGATTCACTAGTTACTAACTTAACAACTGCAGTGATTCACTTAACAACTGTGCCAGGAAAGGTCATAAAATGAGGCAAAATTCACTTAATAAATGTCTCGCTTAGCAACATAAACTTTGGGCTTAATTGTGGTCATAGGTCAAGGACAACCTGTAAAGCAAATTACTTCATCGTTAAAGATATACTCTGAGAATGTCTAGGGAGGAGCTGCCTTGATCTGCTTCCTCCCAACCAAACTATTTAAACTTCACTGTCTCTTATTCTTCTGGAATGTAGCCCCTCCCCCCTGGGAATCCAGACTACATACCACTACACTGTTCAATGTTTCTAAATGGTACACCCCAGATATTTTGGCACTGTAGTTCCAAAATTTCTACAATGCTACTTGGAAGAAGGTCGCCCTACTTACAGGTTCTTCCTGTCCAAAGCTCTTCCAGTAATGTTTTAAGTGCCAAAAGGTAGACCTCCAATTTCCTCAATAACTCATTATTATTTAGTTACTGTCCAGAAAAAGAAAAAGAAATCAAAAATTATTTCCATGAATGTTCATAGAGGAGAGGACCCGTCTGTCCTGGCATCATTTTAAAATAGTTTTGATAGAGGAGGATCCACCAGAAACTTTGGCTGACAGGTACGCTGGCATGCCTCCTTGGCATAACTCAAAAATTAATTTGCCATCACCGTAGCACAGTGCAGTGTGCTTTATTGGCAGACCCAAAGTTAGCATTCGGTACAGTCTCCGAGAGCCACGATCCTCATCATGTAGTCAGCGAGACAGTAAACAGTCATTTCCAATCTGCTAATATTTTATGTGAACTGGCACTGTATGTTGTATATCATTTATCTTCCTAATCCTTGTTCCACATTGCCTCCCACTCGAGGCCAAAAACATTACAGCTGGCCTCACAAGTGGGTGGAAAAATAGTCTTATTATTAACTGAAGTTGAAAACATAATGGGCTTTTTATGTCTTCATTCACAGATGCAGTCAGGCTAAATACTTTTATGGATGACAAAGTCATCTTTCTGTCTGTCTTTCTGTCCAGAAGAAGAAGAAAAATCCATTGTCCACCATGTTTACCCAAGTACAGGTGGTCCCCGACTTACAACAGTTCATTTAGTGACCGTTCAAAGTTACGTCATTGGAAAAAAAGTGACTTATGACCATTTTTCACACTTATGACCATGGCAGCATCCCCAGGGTCATGTGTTCTAAATTCAGATGCTTGACAATTGCCTCATATTTATGACGGTTGCAGGGTCCCTGGGGTCATGCGATCCCCTTTTGTGACCTTCTGACAAGCAAAGTCAATGGAAGAAGCCAGATTCACTTAAGGACCGTGTTACTGACTGAACAACTGCACTGATTGATTTAACAGCTGTGACAAAAAAAAGCTTGTGAAATGGGGCAAAACTCACTTAGCCACTGTTTCGCTTAGCAACATAAATTTTGGGCTCAACCGAGGTCATAAGTCAAGGACTACCAGTAGATCCTTGCTAAAGAAATTTTTCATTTTGGGGGGGACATTATTCTGGGTCTTATTCTGTACCTTAAATGTCATCTTCTGTTAGATGTCCATAGTCTTTGGAAATTATAACACCACATCATATATAATCTATATAGTATATTGTATATAATCCATATAATATATATCATATATTGTATATAACCCATTGTCTTATATATAGTCAGTGTTTTAAGCTTTTGGGTGCATGGATTCCAGAATGCTTATTGAAGAGGTTATGGAAATATGTCTCTTGGTGTAGGAGAAGGATAGGCAGAGCCTGTGGGCAGAGTCAAGCAAGTAATCAGCCTGCAGTTATGTTCCCACAAGCAACATAAGTCCAACCCCTCTTGAATGCTGGCCGAGGAATTCTGGGAGCTGAAGTCCACAAGTGTTAAAGTTGCCAAGGTTGGACCCCCCTGATCTAGATATTCCAAATTATATGATGGTTCATGGAGGCTAACACATATGAAGAACGGTTGCAGGATTTGGGTTTGGCTAGTCTAGAGAAAAGAAGGACTCGAGGGGACATGATAGCAGTATTCCAGTATTTGAGAGGTTGCCACAAAGAGGAGGGGGTCAACTTATTTTCCCAAGCACCAGAGGGCAGGACAAGAAACAGTGGATCGAAACTAATCAAGGAGAGAAGCAACCTGGAACTAAGGAGAAACTTCCTGACAGTGAGGACGATTAACCAGTGGAACAGCTTGCCTTCAGACGTTGTGGGTGCTTCACCGCTGGAGGTTTTAAGAAAAGACTGGACAGTCACTTGTCTGAAATGGTATAGGGTTTCCTGCTTGAGCGGGAGGTTGGACTAGAAGACCTCCAAGGTCCCTTCCAGCTCTGTTTTGATTAAATTCTGCTTAAATGGTGCTGGCAATCCGAATTCTTATTTAACCTCAGGCTGTTTTAGTAGATAGGAAACCTTATTGGGAGCCAGAAAGTCTTCAGTCCCAAACCATGAAGAGCTTTCAAAAGTGGTCTGGAAATAAACCAGGAGCCTGTGGAGCTGTCTGAATCCTGGTAAGATTAATTTCTTACAAATAATCAACATGCTAACTAATCTGCCATGTCTCCAGAGGCATTTTCCCAAACCGTCTGATCCAGCCTTAGTAGAGAATGCTTAAATTCATTCCAAGTGTTTGAGCCTCAGATACTCCAACGTGTCATTCAAGGATACTGATATTATACTGATAATCCTCGACCTGCAACCACAATTGAGCCCAAAATATATGTTGCTGAACGAGACAGTTGCTAAATGAGTTTTGCCCCATTTTATCACCTTTCTTGCAACAGTTGTTAAGTGAAGCACTGCCCTGGTTAAGTTAGTAAGACAGTTGTTAAGTGAATCTGGCTTCCCCCATGGACTTGGTATGTCAGAAGGTCGCGAAAGCAGATCACGTGACCCCGGGACACTGCAACCGTCATAAATGTGAGTCAGTTGTCAAGCATCAAGCAATGTAAATCACGTGACCATGGGGATGTTGCAACAGTCATGTGTGGAAAATGGTCATGAGCCGCGGTGGCGCAGTGGTTAGAGTGCAGTACTGCAGGCTACTTCTGCTGACTGCCGGCTGCCTGCAATTTGGCAGTTCAGATCTCACCGGCTCAAGGTTGACTCAGCCTTCCATCCTTCCGAGGTGGGTAAAATGAGGACCCAGATTGTTGGGGGGCAATATGCTGACTCTGTAAACCGCTTAGAGAGGGCTGTAAAGCACTGTGAAGCAGCATATAAGTCTAAGTGATATTGCTATAAGTCACTTTTTCAGTGCCGTGGTAACTTTGAAAGGTCACTAAATGAACTGTTGTAAGTCGAGGACTACCTGTAATAGGATTCCCCTGTTGGAAAGACCTAGTCCCACTTTCATGAAAGCCAATCCTCTGCACTTCAAACTGAAGGATTCCCAATCCCATCTCCCAAAGATGATTATCTAGCCTCTGTCTGAAAACTTTCACCAAAGGAGAGGAAACCACACCACGTGGTAACCTATTCCGCTGATTGGCAGCTCTTACTGTCCAGAAGTTCTTCCTAATGTCTATTCTGTATCTACAGCCTTGAAGTGTCATCATGGTTAGTTCTCCGGAACTAACTAACTAACCAGTGAGAACAAGTCTGAACCCTCCTGCAGCCTTTCAGCCTCATTCTTTGAACCTGGGATCTTCTCTAAACATTTTTTAATTAGGTTATAAAGTATTATAAAATGCAAAATACAAAAGTAAATAAAAGAGCAGTGAAAGGGGAGGGGAAGGGGGAGAGAGAAGTGAGGCAAGGTAGGGAAAAAGAAAAGAAAAAGAAGCATTGACTTCCGACTCTCTCTGTTGCAGTAGAATAAGATCATTAACATCAAATCACAGCTTTTTTTCCCCCCATAATAATAAGAACAAGTCATTTCTATAACAATCTATCAATCTAATCTATAAAACCCAAAGTCAAAATTACATTCTTTTCCACATCCAGCACGAAATTCAGAACCTGGGATCTTCTTGAAGGAGCTTAGCAAGCAAGGTGCACCCACTTAGCAAGACGCGGGTGCTCCATCACTGGAGGCTTTCCAAAAAGAGACCCGCCTGCCCTGGCATGATATTAAAATAATTTTGATAGAGGAGGATCCATCAAAAGCTTTGGCTGTCAGGTATACTGGCATGCCTCCTTGGCATAACCCAAAAATTAATTTGCCATCACCCTAGTACAGTGCAGTGTCCTTTATTGGCAGACCCAAAGTTAGCATTTGGTACAGTCTCCGAGAACCACGATCCTCATCATGTAGTCAGCGAGGCAGTAAACAGTCATTTCAATCTTAGACCCACAACTTGCTTGCTAAGCTCCTTAGCAAGATATGGGTGCTCCATCACTGGTGGCTTTCAAAAAAAGAGACTGGACAACCATTTGTCTGAAATGGTATAGGGCAGGGGTGTCAAACTCGGTTTCATTGAGGGCCGCATCAGGGTTGTGTTTGACCTCGGGGGGGGCGTGGCCAGGGGATGTGGCCAGCTCGACGTCACTCATTGAGGCTCCGTTTTTGACCGCGAGGGCCTCCTGCAGCCCTCTGCCAGCGAAAACGGAGCTCGGGGAGGCCGCGCGTGGTCCCCGAGCTCCGTTTTCGCTGGCAGAGGGCTGCAGAAGGGTTTTCGCAGCCGAAAGCAGAGCTTGGGAGCCCGTTTTTGCTGGCAGAGCGCTCGGGCCACCACAGGTGCCTCCGACACGAGTGATGTCGAGCTGGCCATGCCCACCCTGGCCACACCCGGGCTCCGTTTTTGCTGGCAGAGGGCTGCAGGAGGCCCTCGCGGTCAAAAACGGAGCCCAGGCGAGCCACACGTGGCCTCCCCGAGCTCTGTTTTCGCTGGCAGAGGCACCATGGGCCGGTCCTTCGCTGTTTCCAGGGTGGGCCTGCGGGCCAGATCTAAGCAGATCCGGCCCACGGGCCTTGAGTTTGACACCCCTGGTATAGGGTTGGACTAGAAGTCCTCCGAGGTCCCTTCCAACTCTATTATTCTACATTCTGAGTCTCTTTCAACAAATGCAAACAATTATAGCAGAAACCTCTGAAGTTGACATTCCAGTTCCAGGAACAGAGAAGAAACAAATAAGTGGGGAGCCAATTTCTGGCAAATCATGTGAAGCTGTTCTTCATTCGAGATTCCCCTTAAGGGACAACAAAGTCTAGGCCTGGATCAGCTGAACGCCAAGAAAGTCTAATGTCCTCCAGGAATTTTAGAGGCTTCTCTGTTTAATGCGGCAACGGGAATATTCTGGCAAGCTCAAAAATATGACTGCTAGCGATCCAGCTGGTACCATGGATTTCTCCAAAACTGAGAAGATCGGTATTCAGAGCCATAATTTGACATTTTTTATGCTTTGGCAGGGCTTCGGGGTTTTTTTAGATCCAAACAATACAGAACTTGGAAGACTGAAGAAAAGCCAGAGACTCCGCTGTCTCAGTCTGTTTCACGATGTGAAGTGTGATTTCTGTTCACGATGTTAACACGTGAAGTGTTAATACCACTTTAGAATGCCTTGGTAAGAACACACTTGGAATACTGCATTCAGTTCTGGTCGCCACGATGTAAAAAAGATGTGGAGACTCTAGAAAGAGTGCAGAGAAGAGCCACAAAGATGATTAGGGGCAGGGGCGGGTTCTGACTTAACTCGCTGCCGGTTCACTTCCTCCCGCGCTGCATGGGTGCGCGTGCGGGCATGCGCAGTGCTGAAAATCCAGCTTCTGCCCGTGCGCAGAAGTGAAAAACAAGATGTCGGCGCCGTAGGCACTGCCAAGAGAGCCAGTTCGGGGGCATGTCCAGCCGGCCATCGCTGCCGGTTTGGCGAGCGGGGGGGAATTCCCACTACCGGTTCTAAAGAACCGGTTCAAACCGGCAGGAACCCACCTCTGATTAGGGGACTGGAGGCTAAAACATGAAGAACGGCTGCAGGAATTGGGTATGTCTAGTTTAATGAAGACAAGGATTAAGGGGAGACATGATAGCAATATTCCAATATTTGAGGGGCTGGCATGAAAAAGAGGGGATCAACCTATCTCCAAAGCACCTAAAGACAAGACAAGAAGCAATGGATGGAAACTAACCAAGGAGAGAAGCAACCCAGAACTAAGGAGAAATTTCCTGACAGTGAGAACAATAAATCAGTGGAATGGCTTGTCTCCAGAAGTTGTGGGTGCTCCATCACTGGAAATTTTGAAGTAGAGATTGGACAACCATTTGTCTGAAATGCTATAGGGTCTCCTGCTTGGGCAGGGGGTTGGACTAGAAGACCTCCAAGTCCCCTTCCGTTATTCTGTTATCCTATCCTTGAACATACCAAGACATTGGTTGCTTGGTGGCAACTTAAACCCAAGGCATGGAAGTCAACTATGACCTTGAGATCTCCATTCACCCCCACAGTTACAGTCTTGGTGGCCATTAGTTCTAAAGTTTTGTTTTGTTTTCAGAATTAGGGACATTTAATTAGGAAGAGAATTAAGTCCAGGTAGTTTAGTGACCGTTCGAAGTTACAACGGCACTGAAAAATAGGGACTTTTGACCATATTTCATTATGCCTGACTAATTTAGTCTCCTTCTTTCATAGTTACGAGATGTATAGGAGAATACCCCATACTTGATGCTTCTTGGTTCTCTTTAGGATAAAGCAGGGAGGAGGGAGGCATACTCAGAGTTGCAAGATTCTGTTACTATAACCTATTACAACAGTTCATTTAGTAACTGTTCGAAGTTAAAATGGCACTGAAAAAAAGTGACTTACGACTGTTTTTCACACTTACAGCAATATTACATTGCAGCATCCCCATGAGCACATGATCAAAATTCACACGCTTGGCAACTGGCTCACATTTATGACCGTTGCAGTGTCCCGGGGTCATGTGATCCCCTTTTGCGACCATCTGTCGAGCAAAGTCAATGGGGAAGCCAGATTCATTTAACAACAACCGTGTCACTAACTTAACAACTGCGGGGATTCCCTTAACAACTGTGCCAGCAAAAGTCATAAAATGGGGCAAAACCCACTTAACAACCATCTCACTTAGCAATGGAAATTTGGGGCTCAATTGTGGTCGTAAGTCGAGGACTCCCTGGAATTTGGTTTTGAATTCATGGGCTTACACACCTTGTTCCTGTATGTGTGAGAGTACATTTAATAACAGGGACTGCAGAGGAATTTCATCCCCACAGATGTATAAATAGGCAACACTCCTTAAGGCAGTGGTTCTCAACCTGTGGGTCACGACCCCTTTGGGGGTCGAACGACCCTTTCACGGGGGTCGCCTAAGCGCGCGCTAGCCCGCCATCTTGGTGCCACGTCCCCTTTGTCAATTCATCACGCGCGGGGAGGGGGAGGGGGGTCGCAGCGGCGGGGCGGGAGTCGCAGCATTAGGAAGGTTGAGAACCACTGCCTTAAGGCAATGAAAAAGCAGAGGCCCACGTCGGAATGGGTTTCTAAAAAAAAAAAATAATAGCCAGATTAAAAAGGGTGTTTTCAACATCGACAGCATTATATAAACTATCATGTGATGGATCCTGTGATATCAGATTGTTGTTGACATTCATAAGTGGTTTGTGACTTTCTGCAAGGCTCAATGGATCTTTAGGGCCATGACAGCGAACACATCAGAACTAAGCTGGGTTCGGCTGTTGTGCATCAAAAGCTTATTTTCTGTTAAGACTGACGAAATCAGAAAAATAATGAGGTGCTCTCATTTGCATAAACTTGCTGGGTTGGGGCTTAGGAATCCAATATCTGAAAAGCTGCTCATTACAAAAGTTTGGAAGAAAAATAATTAAAAAAAAAAAAAGATCGGCTGTAGATCCGACATGATTTGTCTCATCAATTTTTCTAAAATGAAAAATATGGTCAGAAGCCTCAAGTTACTTTTACCAACTGTCCTAGGCCTGACTACAGAAAGAAACAGGATGCCAAGTATTTAAAGGGCATAGGAGGAAATTGGATGAAAAATCGTTATACTCAATAAGCACTTATATTCAGCACATATTTTTCCAAGGGAAAAAAAGTGACAGGAATAGAAATGTCAGCTGTCTTGAGAAATCTCATAAATCATTTATTATCTATATACCAAAAGAAAGAAGACACCCCCCCCCCAATTTTAGGATGATTTCTTGGAAAATAAAGAGAGATTAAGTAGAAAACTCTGACTTGTGACTATGAATTGTATCATCGGGAAATCAAAGATGGACCTAATCAGAAATCTCGATACAGAGTGATGTCATAATTATATTTATTCTGAGAATTTTACCCATAGTGCAGAACAAGATCTGGAGCCCCGTTATAAAAATGAAAAGTGAGACAGTATGGTGTAGTGTTAAAGGCACCAAGCTACAAACTGGGAGACTGGGAGTTCTAGTTCTGTCTTAGGAACAAAGATAGCTGGGCCAGTCACTTTCTCTAAGTGGAGAAGGAAGGAAGGAAGGAAGGAAGGAAGGAAGGAAGGAAGGAAGGAAGGAAGGAAGGAAGGAAGGAGGGAAGGAGGGAAGGAAGGGAGGAAGGAAGGAAGGAGGGGAGGGAGGGAGGGGAGGGGGAAGGAAAAAGGGGGGGGGGAGAGGGGGAGGGAGGAAGGAAGATTATAAAATAGCAGAGAAGGGAAAAGGAGGAAGGAAGGAAGGAAGGAAGGAAGGAAGGAAGGAAGGAAGGAAGGAAGGAAGGAGAAGTTGGAGGGAGGGAGGAAGGGAGGAAGGAAGGAAGAGAGGGAGGAAGGGAGGAAGGAAGGAAGGGAGGGAGGAAGGAGAAAAATGATTCAAAATTTAGAGTCCTTGTTTTTTCTGAGCAACTTTATTTTCATGTTTCTTTCCTTCCTTCCTTCCTTCCTTCCTTCCTTCCTTCCTTCCTTCCTTCCTTCCTTCCTTCCTTCCTTCCTTCCTTCCTTCCTTTTTCTTTCTTTCTTTCTTTCTTTCAAAAGCACTGTGAAGCGGTATATATGTCTTATTGCTATTGCTATTC
>QLTV01002009.1:851188-872223 GCA_003457575.1 Thermophis baileyi
AGGAAGGAAGGAAGGAAGGAAGGAAGGAAGGAAGGAAGGAAGGAAGGAAGATTTAACGTTCCCATTAAAAAAAAAAAGAAATTAAAACACTTAAATGATATGTTGCCATTAGCCACCTGAAGGGAAGGGATGAAACAGCTTACATCAAAGGCTACTTGACAGTATAGATCAGTGATGGCGAACCTTTTAGACACCGAGTGCCCAAACTGCGCCCGTGCGCATGCCCTAACTGAAAGGTGTGCATGTGCACGAACTGACGTGCACGTGCATGTGCGAACGTGCGCATGCACGAACATGCGCAAACATGCGTGCATGCGCAGCAGAGACCCGAAGACCAGCTGGCCGGCGGGAGGCGAGGCATCCCAACACTGGCAGCGCGGCAAGAGGTAAGATCTTTTTCTTTCGTGAGCTTCTCTTTCGTCGTTTGCAGGGAAACAGAAGCTCACGAAAGAAACGCCACGGAGATCTGACCTGGGGCGACGGCGCGTGTGCCAGCAGAGAGGGCTCTGCGTGCCACCTCTGGCACGCGTGCCACAGGTTCGCCATCGCAGGCCTAGGTTCTGCGAATGGGATACAGCATCTTTTGCCCTTCGATTAGAATTCTGAATGTCTTCAGAGCAATTGCTGAGAGTCTCCCACGCAACGAATTTAGTAATTTTATTGATTATGTGTCATGAAGTCATTTTCGACTCCTAGTGACCATATAGATAGGTTTGCCCATGATGTCCTAGCCGTAACCTGCTCTTTCGGGATCTTCCAATGGTGCAGTCATCACCACTGCAATGTTTCAAATTAACAACCTTTATTCCTGCCCTGTATCCTCTCTCCCCCCCCCCCAAAAAAAAATCACGATCATTTTTCTTTTCCTTACCTTTCATATTTTATCCTCATAGCAATATGAGAGCGAATCTTAGGGAAAAATGCAGGATCGAAACTGGAAACCTTGGGCCGCTCTTTTAAAAGATCCAAAAGACCAATTTAACGGTACCGCAAGAAAAAAAAATTTGCATTCATTCTCTTCTGAGCTGCTTAGAGATGAAATTAAACCACCACAAATAAATAAAACCCGTTCCTGATGAGATCTCCAGAACAATGAGCCTTTTCCCAATCCATCTGGGTATATTTATCAAATATTCATTAATGTATTGCAAATGTTACTTAAACCGTTAAAAGCTTCTAATAACCTTCTCAAAAGAATTACAGAAAACGATCAATCACAATGTGTTTGTCTGCTTGCAATTGCTCGTATCCTGCCATTCAGAACAAGGGGAAAGTCCCAAAGTGGTTTACAAGCAATGTGGAGATTTATAAGAACCCAATAATTATATTTAAAAATGTATGAACCTCGAACATTTAGGATTCAAGTCATTTTGACAATTGGTAGCCAAGACATAAAGAGAAGGAAACAATCTGTGTGAATGAGCTTCCGTAAGGGTGGTCTTCATAATTTATTAATACATTTGTCAATATATTAATACAATAATAAATGAGTCGATTAATTGTGTTCAATGAATAAATTGTTTGATTAATTAATAGAAGAGAAAAAATGAAATCCACTGTTTCAAGTTTAGTTATGTATGCAACAGGAGATAATCAACAGCCCTTCATAGATTCTGATGATGATGATGAAGTTATAGACTTTAGCTTCTGATTACATTCTGCTCCATTGAAGCCTTTGTTCTCCCTCCTGTTATATTTTCATGGAATTCTTTGATAACAGTATACAAAAAGCACAACCCAGATGGGAGAATTGTGGGTTCGCATTAGATTCAGTTTGGAAAACTGTATCAGAAAGGTTCAATCAGAAAGACCAAGAATCATATATAGCTAATGGCTGGGTCTGCATTAAGTTAGGGTTCTTTTAATCATAGTTTGTTGAACAACCTGTAGCATTCTGGTTTAACAGAATAACAAAGTTGGAAGGGACATTGTAGGTCTTCTAGTCCAACCCCCTGATCAAGCAGGAGACCCTATACCATTTGAGATAAATGACTGTCCAATCTCTTCTTGAAAACTTCCAGTGATGGAGCACCCACAACTTCTGGAGGCAAGTCGTTCCACTGATTAATTGTTCTCACTGTCAGGAAGTTTCTCCTTAGTTCTAAGTTGCTTCTCTCCTTGATTAGTTTCCATCCATTGCTTCTTGTTCTACTTTGGAGAATAGGTTGACCTCCTCTTCTTTGTGGCATGTCCTCAAATATTGGAAGACTATTATCATGTTACCCCAGTCCTTCTTTTCTTTAAGACTAGACATACCCAGTTCCTGCTACTGTTCTTCATGTTTTAACCTCCAGTCCCCCAATCGTTTTTGTGGCCCTTCTCTGAACTGTTTCCAGAATCTGAGCATCTTTTTTATATTGTGGCGGCTAAAAGCGGATGCAATATTCCAAGTGTGGTCTTACCAAGACATTATAAAATGGTACTAACACTTCACGTGATCTTGATTCTGTCCCTCTATTAATGCAGCCTAGAACTGTATTGTGGTTTACAGAACCCAAGGGCTGAATTCATGCAACATCTTACAGATCCCCTAATTGTAGTAATAATTTTTATAAATGTCTCAAAGTTGCTTTTTCTAGAGGCAACTAACTGGACTTTCTGGTTTTTCTTTGAAGACATTTCGCTTCTCATCCAAAAAGCTTCTTCAGCTCTGACTGGATGGTGGGGAATGGAAAGATTTATATTCCTTGCAGACAGATGGTCATTTGCATCCTTTTAAGCGAGTCAATAAACCTGGAGGTTTAGCAGTGTCATCAGATAACCTTAATGACTCGCTAAAAGAATGCAAATGTCCAGCTGTCTGCAAGGAGTATAAATCCTTCCATTCCCCACCATCCAATCAGAGCTGAAGAAGCTTCTTGGATGAGAAGCGAAACGTCTTCAAAAGAAAAAACAAGAAAGTCCAGTTGCCTCTTGAAAAAAAGCACCTTTGGGACAACCACGGCCTGGATGACTGAGAATCTCCATAGACATTTTTTATAAATAGTTTTATGAATAGTGTTTATTAGTTTTAATAGTTTGGTTTTAGAAGTATTGTCTCTTTGTTTCATGATGTTTGCCTCAGCAAGAAACCTGAGAATTGGCAGTAGGCAAATTTATGTAAATAAGTACAGAAAAATAAATACATTTTCACAAAACCAAAGCAGCTGCACTACTACATAGCAGGGTCTAGGAACTCCGAATTAAAAGGAGAAGACCCTGAAGTCCACGGAGCCTGATTTTAATCACAGCAATATAGCTATTCTTACCCAGAGGTTAATTTCTGAGTTGCTTTGATTCTGTTGGCGGTTTTTAATTTAGCGGCCTACTCATCAATCATTTTCAGATATGAAGAATGCGCAAACTTCAATCTATCTGGGAATTCTCAGACCTCTGGCCAAACGTTTTTCTTTCTTCATCCCCAGTTCCCCTAAACTGATGCTCTCCAACGTGTTGAAATAGAAACCCCTGTAATCTGACTGCTAATTCCTGAAGATTACAGAGTTTAAATCATTTGGAGGCGAGCAAGGCTTCCTCTTGGTTTCAAAAGGAAGCTGCGGACTTGAGTTCACTGCAGAAGGAGCCTCAAATCCTGGCCAGGTGATTGCAAGCTTTCCAAAGAGTTCACTCGGCATTGATGGAAGTGCCAAGCGATGACAAGAATGCAAACAAGCCAACACTGAGGTGGCTTCTTTTGAGCTCCCAAAGTAAGCTACGAATGTTTGGCTCTTCGCCCGAGCTTGTTCCTAGCAACCGTTTTTTGAGCATGGGGAAGAGTTCCATTTTCATGATCCACAGTGCCTTTTGTGAAAAATAACGAAGCCCCAACCAGGGGAGGGGGTTGGGAAGATGCAACGAGGAGAAAAGGAGCCAATTCTTTGCTCGCCTCTGAATCACTTCTCTGTTCTTCCAACTTCACAGGGGTCTCCTCCGCCTGTGATAAATGTCAGCCAGGCAGAAGGGATGTGAATTTGCCTTTTGTTGCCAGCCTGTAAGAACCCAGACGCCTTTGCCGTACAAGCCGATCCGCTATAAGCCTCCCATTCATTGCACATTCGTCTTCAACGGCGCAGGAAGCCACTGGAAGCCACAATTGTCCTCTATAAGAAAAGAAACGTATATTAAAATTCTCGGGACCTTCCCCAACCTCCATATATGAGCTGTTAGGCCTCTGAAGCTGTTGAATATGTGCCGCCTTTTAGTAAGAGCCAGAGGAAGGCGGGAAGCAGGTCCTAGCAATGTCACCATTGATGCTTTTCTAGCCCCGTTAGTCAAAATTTACATAAAAATGGATGAAAGGGTGTTGCAATGAGAAACTGAGGAACGTTCCTATTTGGCTGTTCCCAGCGCCGCCAAGATTTGGGAATGCAGGAGATTTAATCTAGGTCAAAAGAGGGGTGGAGGTAGAAAAGAGACCTCAAGAATGAGATGTATGGTGTTGATAGAGATGGCATGTCTTCACAAAGACTTGGGATAAGACATCACAATTCTTTGGAAGTTCTCCCAAGAAGAGCAAAAGAATGAAGGAAACCATCTCTTCAATAATAAGCAAAACAAGGTTACTTTCTCAGGGGGCATTTAGATCTACTGATTTTTCATGGTTTATATGGAAGAGGTTGTTTTCCAGGTCAGGGACTATGAGAAGGAGCAGGAGGTGTTGTTTTTTTTAAATTTTTATTTATGTCCCACTTTTATTTTTATAAACAACTCAAGACATATCTAATATTCCTTCCTTGTTGTATTTTTACCACCACAACAACCGTATGAGGTAGGTTGGATTGAAAGAGAGTGACTGACCCAAAGTCACCCAGCTGGCTTTCACGCCTAAAGTGGGACTAGAACTCGCAGTCTCCTGGTGATTGGCCCAAAGTCACCCAGCTGTCTTTCATGCCTAAGGAGGGACTAAAACTTGCAGTCTCCTGGTGATTGGCCCAAAGTCACCCAGCTGGCTTTCATGCCTAAAGTGGGACTAGAACTCACAGTCTCCTGGTGATTGGTCCAAAGTCACCCAGTTGGCTTTCATGCCTAAGGTGGAACTAGAACTCACAGTCTCCTGGTGATTGGTCCAAAGTCACCCAGTTGGCTTTCATGGCTAAGGTGGGACTAGAACTTGCTATCTCCTGCTTTCTAGCCTCGTGCCTTAACCACTAGACCAAACTGACTCTCAGCGGTGGCCAAGCCACTTCTGAGCCACTTCTGTTCAGGAGTATTGATGCTGTAGTTTCTCTGAATTGGCTGGGCTGAGACCCAAACAGTTTATCCCGTCATCAAATGGTTAGTCTTTAAAGTGTCCCAAGAAGCTTTGTTGCTTTTAATGTCCTTGTAGAACCATTGCAGACTGTTCCCTCTGTGTGAAACTGAAAGAAACATATTTCTTTGTTTCTAAAACAAGCCAGCCCATTTACAAGCCGGTCTTTGTCCCTCTAATGGAGCTTTATTGCCACGATCAGTGAAATATGCCGTATGACATGCCCTTAACAGCTGCTTCCATCCAAAGGGCAAGACGTATTTCATTTATTTCATGAGTTCATGTATTTATTTTAGAAAACTTTCATGGCCACCCATCTTATATACCATAAATCTGGATGGCTCAGATCTCTAAAAACATCATTACAGTTTTAAAAACCAACATCCCAAAAGATTCTCGCCAAGTCTTCCTTAACCAAAAGTGCTTTTCCAAAAGGCAATCGGACTTTCTTGCTTTTTTTTTTCCCCCTTGAAAATGTTTTGTTTCTCATCCAAGGAGCTTCTTCAGTTCATGGATTCTTGGATGAGAAGCAAAACATTTTCAAGGAAAAAAAAAATCAAGAAAGTCCAGTTGCCTTTTGGAAAAGCACCTTTGGGACAACCGTGAGCTGGATGATGGAGAATCTTCATAGACATTCTTCCTTAAGCAGATAAATTAAAACGGAAATGGGATTTACAGAAATTTTGACAATTGGATAGATGGACTTTAGCACCCAACTGATCTCTTAAGATCATTAGGATAAACACTCCTTGATCCTCTTGCATTCTTATCTGTTTTAATTCACAACTGAAGGCAGTCAATCAGTTTCCTCTCTTGGCGTGATCTTGATATGATCACCAACATTATGCAAGGTTTTAAAGGAGAGTGTCCAACTTCAGCATTCTTATTCTCAATAAACGAGAATATTTGTAGCTCAGGGTTGAAATGAGGGGTCCTTGGTGCTCTCTGAGCTTGGTTGCTTTCTTCTTGCAGACGTTTCATGACCCAACTAGGTAACATCATCAGTGCTAGTGGTTGTTTTCTTGCAGACGTTTCATGACCCAACTAGGTAACATCATCAGTGCTAGTGGTTGTTTTCTTGCAGACGTTTCATGACCCAACTAGGTAACATCATCAGTGCTAGTGGTTGTGTTCTTGCAGACGTTTCATGACCCAACTAGGTAACATCATCAGTGCTAGTGGTTGTGTTCTTGCAGACGTTTCATGACCCAACTAGGCAACATCATCAGTGCTTCTGGTTGTTTTCTTGCAAACGTTTCATGACCCAGACTAGGTAGCACTGATGATGCTACCTAATCTGCAAGAAAACCACCAAGCTCAGAGAGCACCAAGGATCCCTCATTCCCATTCTTACCTGGAATCTTGCCAGATTTCAGTGACCTTACAACAACTTGTGAAATTTATGCCCCCAATACACAGAAGGGAGGATGATGTCTATAGTATCTCTTGGGGAGTTTCATAGTTTACTCATGCACCGTGCATGAGGCTAAATCCACAACTTCTGTCCTTGAGCACCACCAAGAACAATCTGATGATCCGGTATTTTTCTTCATCTACCTTTTTCTAGTGTTGCTTTGTCCCCATCCAGTCTTTCAACTGCTTTTTCCTGGAATTCCATCTCCATTTCTTCTCAAATGCCACACCGAGTCTCCAGCATCATAACCTTGCTTGCATAATTAAAGTTGTTCCTTTCTGGGATTCACTGAACCGCACAGTCATTCATATTTATTGCCAACGGGCACGGGAGGCCTGGAGAGATTTGGCCCAATTAGCAACCTCGCATCCTCTAATTTCGCACACGTTATTCCTCCCTCGGATGAAATGGTTCAGCCTGGAAGCTGCAAATGAAAAAGAGAAGAAGGAAGGAGGTGAATATGGGGTAGAGGTTCACCTGCGTTGGCATCCCTTGCACAGGTGATCCATACTATGTCTTTGGGCAAAGGACAGAATAACAGTGTCAGAAGGGAACTTGGAGAGAACTTGCTATCATGTCACCCCTAGTCCTGGTTTTCATTAAATGACACATATCCAATTCCTGCAACCATTTTTCATATGTTTTAGCTTATAGTCCCCTAGACAAAATAATGCTGTTTATTTTCCCAATATTCAAAAGCCAGTGAGATTAGAAATGAATCTGACTTAATATTGGTAGTAGAGGATCCTCCTCCATTGCATTGAAGGAGTAGCAGGTTGGCGCAAAACCTCCATTCAACATGTTGTCATCTTATACAAACCTTCAGGAACTAATGGGGAAATGATGTTTTTCCCAATTATTGGACCAGCTCATGATAACAGCTGGTTTGGGTGTTGTTATTGCTTCCATACCCTTCTCTTCTTTTGCCTTAGTTGAGATATATATATCTCATCTTTTTGAAAATCCGATGGTATCTGACCTTTGAAAAAATTAAGGGATCTTGAGCTAAAAACAATCCAAATTCCAATGATTAGTTCCCATTAATCATCCATACTGAGCTGTAAAGACATAACTCCATCCTACAAAGGAGGAGGAGGAGGAGGAGGAGGATGACGTGGCTGTAAGTTTGCCAATCTAAAATGTCATTTTGGGGGCTTGTTTGAAATATTAGCAGGTTCCTGTGGGGCAAGGCTATAGGCAAAAGGATTTCTGAATGATGCTACCTCTAAAATTTTCCAAACTGTGCATCCAACAAAAATCTTCATTAGTCAAGAGGATCAGGTTGCCTCTAGTAAAATTACTACATTCATGTTCAGAGCACCAAAGCGCTTCCAAGTTGAAAGGATTGAACAGTGACATCCCCATTGCTCAGGGGATGCCCAGTTGGGGGACTCCTTTCATGTCCCCATTAAGTTGCCCACCAAAGTGGTATCCATTTATCTGTTCATGGTGGTTTTAGAACTGCTAGGTCAGCAGGAGCTGGAGCATGTGATGGGAGCTCGCCCCATCCCGCTGCAGCAACTGGGTCTCGAACGTGAACCTGTTGATCATCAGCCCAGCATCCTAATCTCATGAGCCACTGTGCTTCTTGCATCTATCAAGATGGCCTCCAGGAACTTATCCAAGAGGCCTTCAAGAGATAAGGAAAAGCATGCCTGGATTTGGGTACCTGGCTGAAGAACTGAACTCCAGGTAAATGGAGAAACAGCCAACAGGTCACTTAGGATACTAAACCCCTACAGGTAGTCCTGTACTTACTTCTATTCATTTAGTGACTGTTCGAAGTTACAACGGCACTGAAAAAGGTGACATGACCAGTTTTCACACTTAACGATCATTGCAGCATCCCCATGATCACGTGATCAAAATTTGGGTGCTTGGCAACTGGCATGTATTTATGACAGCTGAATTTTCCTGGAGTCTTTGTAACTTTCCCAGCCGCCTTCCAACAAGAAAACACAATGGGGGTAGGCAGATTTACTGAACCATTGCATGATTCATTTGGAGTGGTGCGGTGCAGTGGTGGGATTCAGCCGGTTCTCTCCAGTTCGGGCGATCCGGTAGTGGCGACTGCGGAAGGCTCCGTCCACCCGCCCAGATGTAATGCGTGAGCACTGCTCATGTGCATAAGGTCGTGCACATGCGCAGACATGCACGCACTCACACCAGTAGGGAAGGTAAGTGAATCCCACCTCTGGTGCGGTGGCCTAGAGGTGGAGCTCTTGCCTCACAATCAGGAGGCTGTGAGTTCGATCCTAGGTAGAGGCAGATATTTCTCTCTCTGGGCACAATGAGAATATATCTGCTGGAAAAAAAACTCCGCATTGGCGTCAGGAAGGGCATCCGGCCAGTAAACACTCTGCTAGCTCCATTCAGTTGCCCAGACTCCACCCCGCAAGGGATTATGGGGTTGTTAAACAATGATGGTGATGATGATGATTGCATGATTCATTTAACAACTGCAGTGTTTTTCTTAAGAACTGTGGCAAAAAAGGTCGTGAAATGGGGCAAAAGTTGGTTACTTAGCAATGGAGATTTGGGGCTCCGTTGTGGTTGTAAGGTGGCACCTGCTGTGCTTGCAAATGTGCTTATAAAAGGAAGGCGCCTCATTTATTGAAATAAAGTGAAAGGGGGAAGAGAGAGAGAGAGAGAGAGAAAGGGTGCCAAGGAGAACATCACCCATTTACTCTTTCTCGCCTTCAGTGCTTTGATCCGCCAATCCTTGAAATTCCGAGGCAGCTTTTAAAAGAATTTTCAGTTCACACACTGACCATGTTTTGCTAAAAGAATAAAGTCGGAGAATAGTTGGAGATAAAGGAGAATATTTCTAGCTCAGGATTGAAATGAGGGATCGTTAGTGATCCCTCTGAGCCTGGTTGTTTTCTTGCAGACGCTTCATTACCAAACTAGGTAACATCATCAGGGCTAGTAAGGAATGGGGTTTGCTCTCAGTTTATATTCTAGTGGCTTGCCCTGTCAAGGGTTGGTGGGAATGGTCTTGGGTGGCTGTTTACTTTAGCTTGTTCGGCAGTTCTTTGAATGGGATATTGTTTATTTCTTGATTGTTGATCTGACGTTAATCGTGGTGCTTGGTGCCAACTACCAAACAAGCTAACAGCAAACAGCCCAATCAAAGAACACCCAAAACCGCTCCCACCAACCCAGACAGGGCAAGCCACTAGAATATAAATTGAGAGCAAACTCCATTCCTTACTAAACCTGATGATGTTAACTAGATGGGTAACGAAACGTCTGCAAGAAAACAACCTTGCTCAGAGAGCACTGTAGACCCCCTGAATTGTTGAAGAGCATTTTTTTTTCCAGCATTTGATTTTATCAGGTTTAGAAATGGAAGATGGATACCATATGATTTCCTTTTGACCACGTTCAGTAACATTTGAAAACTTGGAAAGGTATGCTCTTGTGGTCCCTTTCTCGTGTTCTCAAATTTTTAAAGCCAGATGCTGTTGTGTCCCCAAGGTCCAGATCCTGGAATAATCCACTTCCCTTCTTCTTTCCAGCTAGTGCACACGGGGAAGGACTCCAAATGACAGCTTTTAAAATGATTAGTCTGCAACATTACAATGGTTCAGATCATTTTTTCCCCTTAAATCTCAGATACCTGATGGGCTGAAACCTGACATGGTTAAATAAAGAATCTCTGTATCGGTTGCTTCAGAGATTGATGAAGGTTCGGGAGACAAATAGCTGTGTGCAAAGTCTAAGCAAGAGACAGGATGGAAAAACACTAAAATGAGCCTAGCCCCGTCACAACCCATGATGATCACAACCTGAAGTCACACTTACGAGTGTACACAAGCGGCAGAATTTGTGTTGTGACGGGGCTAGGCTCATTTCACCGTTTTGACAAAACTGTCGGGTTTTGCAGATTTCTCTGCCTGCAACCACCATTATTAAGGAGAAGATGCACTTAGCTTGCCAGTTGACAGAAAAAAAAGGCTAAATAAATGGAAAGGAGTTCATTTGTTAACGTGTATTTTTATGCCACATCAGTTCAGACAAATCTAAATGGCTTCCAGGCACAATCAAACACATAACACACTGCTAAAATAGGTAGTGGTACAATCTATAAAGTTGTAAACATTCCAATTAATTTCATCGAATCACAATACATACAGTAATAACACCGTACGTCTCCTACATATCTAATTATAACATCTCTAATTCCTCAGCACTTGGTTGAGTAACCAAGTTTTCAACAACTTTCTAAATATTAATTGTAAGGATGCAAATCTAATTTATGTCACGGAGAGACTGGCCAAGCCAGAGGGAGGAGTCAAATGGGGAATTAGTCTGGAATCTCTTGTTGTGCTTTCAATGCTTGGTCCTCTGTTGTATTTTTTTTTTTTTTTGGAGGCGGGGAGAGTGGTTTTCTTCCACCAGTTTCTGCTCCATTCATTCTCTGGTAGCAATGCCAGGGAAGAGCTCCCCTTGGGAGATGAACAAATGGGTATCCCCATCACTTACGCCACAGTGACAGTCGGGTTTCTGGTTAACTTAATTTCAGAGTCATAGCACTTTGCTGAAACAGTAGGGGTCCTCCTCAGATACGAGGCGAGGCATATGATTGAAGCTCACCTTCCTCTTCTTCTCCCCCCTTCTCGACTTCAACTATAAAACTATAAAATTACTTCTCCGCCCTTAGTGGAGGCTTAATAGAATTCCATCATTCCTATCATCCTGTAATGATGCTCCTAAACCACATTGTCTCCTCTTCCACCACCACCACCTCCTCCTTCTCCTCCGTCTTTTTTTCTTCTTCCTCCTCCTCCTCTTCCATCTCCTCCTCCTCCTCATGCTCATTGTAGTCTTCTACGCTTCCCCTTTTCCTCCTTCTCCTTCTCTCCTCTTTTCTTCAGTTTTTCTTCCTCATAATCTCTCCGCCTCTTCTTACGTTCGTCGTAGTCTCATACTCTTCCCCTTCTCCTCCTTTTCCTCTTTCTCCTTCTCTTCCTCCTCTTTTCTTCAGCTCTCCTCCTTCTCCTCAATCTTCTCCTCCATCTCCTCCTCCTCCCTGACCGCCTTCATTCTTGTTGCATCTGAGAAAACCCAGCAATTTCTGAAATCTTTTTTCAATTTCTCTCCGTAGGTTGTTGTTTCATAACGTTTTATACCAGAAAAGCGGCACTAGAAGCTCAGAATGCGCTGCACAATATTAAAACTTTACCTGGGGTGAGTATATACGCTTATTTTATTTCATTGGGGATGGAGGGAAGGAGGGGAGCCGGCCGGGGTGGGGCAGAGAGGGGAGAGGAAAGAAATAGTTGCTTTTTGCAGGAAAACGCTACTTATTAGCTCTTAAGTGCCCCAGATGGCTTTTGTCTTTGAGCAGAGGTTAATGACCTTGTGGCTGAGAGTTGGTGATCTCTGCCATCTGGCACCCAATGGTGATCTTTGAGGCTGCATTTCCAGATGTAAACCAGAGCAATGCTTCATTATAAGTGTGTTGTTTTTTTTAAGTGCCTTCCCAATTAATTGAGAGTGATAGTCCTCCACAGTTCTGTAAATGGTTATCTGTGCTAGACTGGCCTGCATAGGACCAGGGCAAGGGATGCTGGGAACTGTAGTTGAACAACTGTTGGAGACCTACAAGGTCCTTTCCAGACAGTGGTGGTATTCTACCAGTTCGCACCGGTTCAGGCGAACCGGTAGCGGCGGCGGGAGGCTCCGCCCACCCTCCCGGACATCATCACGGACGCTCTGCGTATGTGCAGAAGGGCCACGCATGAGCGAGCGAAGTGAGCGCACGTGCGTGCTCCCATGTCCGAACCGGTAGTGAAGGTAAGTGAATACCACTACTGCTTCCAGAGAAAAAAAACAGGATGGGGGGAGGGGGGCTGATTTTATTGTGATGGAACATTGATCCATTCCTTCTTGGTGGTTTGAGTCCTAAAAGGACTCAGGAAAAGCATCTTTTCTTGACTAGCTACTTCAGGGTTGGCACATCACCCTAGAATGCATTGGGTAGTGTGCAGCTGATTGCGTATTGGTAATTTTTGCCGTAGCATGTGATATGAACGCAGCAATTGTGCTAGGTCAGGGATGTCAAACTTGATTTCATTGAGGGCCGCATCAGGGTTATGTTTGACCTCGGAGGGTGGAGGGTGGGGGGTGGGCGGGGTGTGCGTGGTCATGGTGGACGTGGCCGGGATGGGCATGGGCATGGTGGGCATTTGACACAGGCTCAAGATGTGCTTTTCCCCTTCTCTTCTTTCTTTCCACAGTACTCCCCAGCCTCCAGAAGCACTCTGCCGGCCAAAAACAGGCCACACGGAGGCCTTGCGAGGCCCACGCGTGGCCCGTTTTCAGCCTCCCTGGCCTCCAGCAGCACTCTGCCGGTCAAAAACGGGCCACGTGGAGGCCCCAAGAGCCCCCCCCCGGTGGCCCATTTTGGCTGGCAGAGTCCTTTGATATTTCCAGGCCGGCCCCGCGGGCCAGATTTAAGCCTTGAGTTTGACACCCCTGTGCTAGGTTGTTGCCAGTTTTGGTTTGGTAGAACTAACTCACAAGTCTAAAGTTGCCAAGTTTGGAGGCCCCTTCCCTACACCTTATCTCTTTGGGATAATGCATGCAACATTGCAAAGAGAAGGAACTTGAATAATAATGTTCACGTGGCTGCCCCACCCCTTGTCCCATTCTATGTGCGCCCCTATTGCAGTGGTGAAATCCAATTTTTTTTACTACCGGTTCTGTGGACATGGCTTGGTGGGCGTGGTGTGGCTTGGTGGGCGTGGCAGGGGAAGGATACTGCAAAATCTCTATTCCCACCCCACTCCAAGGGAAGGATACTGCAAAATCCCCATTCCCTCCCCACTCCTGGGGGAAGGATATTGCAAAATCTCCATTCCCACCCCACTCTGGGGCCAGCCAGAGGTGGTATTTGCCGGTTCTCCGAACTACTCAAAATTTCCGCTAATGACTTTGGGCCAATGACCAGGAGACTTTGAATTCTAGTCCTGCCTTAGGCCTGACAGCCAGCTGGGTGCCTGTGGGCCAATCACCAGGAGACTGTGAGTTCTAGTCCTGTCTTAGGCATGAAAGTCAACTGGAAGAATTTGGGCCAGTCACTCTCTCTCTCTCAGCCCAATTCACCTCACAGGTTTGTGGGGAAAATTGGAGGAAGGAGTATTAAGTATGTTCACTGCCATGAGTTATTGATAAAAATAATAAAAACGAGATAAAAACGAACAACCCCCCAATGTTACACGGATCATGACATCATCATCATCATCAAAGTAGCGATGTGTCATTTGTACAGTGATGTCATCATGTCTTGTAGTGAACACCTGTGGCTGGTACCAGTTATTTGGTGCCTCTGAGCAATCCAGGAAGAAAATCAAAATGAAATCCAAAACTTGGCTGAACCAAACAGAGGAGCTTTATTTATTCTTTGTCAGATCTAAGTGAAGAGGAAAATTTCAATGATTATTCCTTGTCTCTCCAAGGAACCAATCAAGCATTCCAGGGAGACGAGAATAATCCTGCTGGCTTTTGGGTCTTCTGGAGTGAAAATGTAGGTTTTGCCTTTGGGATTAAATTCAGTAGAGGTTAAATCAAAATGGTGCCATCTCTCTTTATATAATCCTGGGCTTTAGATTAGTAGTGGGTTCTAAAACCCGTTGCTGCGCAGAAGCGTCCCGGGTGGGTGAGCTGAGCCTCCCACCGCCGCCACTACCGGTTCGCAGAACCGGGCCGAACCTGGAGCAACCCACCCAGGGGTGGGGTCTACTTACCTTCCCTACCAGTTCGCATCACGTCACATCACGCAAATGACCCTCTGCGCATGCGTAGAAGCCTCTGCGCATGCACAGAGGGTTCTTTGCCAGCCGCTTTCAGGAAGCGGCGACCGGAGAACTGGTACGGGGGCATGGCCAGCTGGCCATTGCTGCCGGTTCGGCGAGCAGGGGCAAATTCCCGCCACTGGTACGGGCGAACTGGTCCGAACCGGCAGCAACCCACCACTGAACCCACCGCTGCTTTAGATGCTTCTTGCAGCTGAATTGCTTAAAGAACTTAATTCTTCTTAATTGTCTATACATATAGTCCTTGAATTACTCTCGTAATGGAGACTGCCCATTACACTCATGACAGTCGTAAAGCAGGTCGGTCCTGAAAACCAATCTGATTTTATGACCTTTTTTGCTGTGGTCATTAAGTGAGCACCAGGGTCCTAAAGTGACTGCCAGGATCATTAAGCAAAGGTTGCGGTCATTAAGTGGTTAATTAAATAAGTCATTAAGTGGTTGTTAAATGGTTCACTCTGGAACCAGTTTTGCTAAAAATCAGAGATAAATGCTAGTCTTCCACAAAACCGTCATAAATCACAGTTACGTGACTGTGGGATGCTGCAAACAGTCATAAATGTGAGCTGGTTGCTAAGCACCTGAGGGTGCAGTCACGTGACCTCAGGAGGGCCCAACTGTTGGGACTTTGAATCCGGGTCATAATGTCCCCCCCCCAAGGTTTGTCAGAACTTTGAATGGTTGCTAAGCAACCAGTCATAGATCGAGGACTACCTGTAACAATACAGGTAGTCCTCGACTTACAACAGTTCACTTAGTGACCGTTTGAAGTTACAACTGGAAAAAGTGACTGATGACCGTTTTTTTCACATGACCGTTGCGGCATCTCCACGGTCACGTGATTTAGATGCTTTAGACTCCTCCAGAGTCCTTCGGGAGTTGGGCGGCATATAAATTTTATAAAATAAATAAATAAAATAAATTTACATTCGGATGGTTGACAACTGACTCACATTTATGACGGTTGCAGTGTCCTGGAGTCACGTGATCTCCTTTTGCGACCTTCTGACACGTAAAAGTCAATGGGAAAAACCAGATTCACTTAACAATCACATTTCTAATTTAAGAACTTCAGTGATTCACTTAATGAATGTGCTGAGAAAAGTTGTAAAATGAGGCAAAACTCACTTAACAAGTTTCTCACTTAGCAACATAAATTTTGGCCTCAATTGCAGTCATAAGTTGAGGACTACTTGTACTTTGTTCTGGCATGTTGCCAATAGCTCCATGTTCTGCTCCTTCTCTTCTTCGGGTTGTTAGAGCAGTCTTCCTTCACAGTTCAGTACTTTCCAGAGCCTATTAAACTGCAACTCCCATCATCCCCAGCCCAGATGATCCTTCTTCATGATATCTGGAAACACTTGGCGTGTGGTTTAATATCCTTCTGGGCATCAGATTGATGACGGAAGGCTGCTTTGGAAAAGAGAGGATCCCTAAAGGGAAGATTAAAGATTCCTGAATTTAGCACATGTAGGTTTAAATGTATGCTGGGGGGGGGGGAACGTCACACAGCTTGTAATTTCACACATTTTCAGGCGCTGAGCTATATTTTGAACTGTGAATAGCAGTACAGGAGAAATCTTCCAATACCCCCCTTTAATGCAGAAGTTAGGTGGGGTAAGGCTTGGTATTAATCTAACTAAACATAAAGGAACACATTTCCTTCCTTGCGTTTAGTAGGATCAGTTGCTGCACAGAGGGGGGGGAGATAGAGAAAGAGGGAGAGGGAGAGAGAGAGAGAAAGAGGGAGAGGGGGAGAGAGAGAGAGAGAGAGAGAGAGAGAGAGAGAGAGAGAGAGAGATGGAACCAGCATTACATTTCCTGATTTCCATGCATGGGGTCACCATTTCAATCCCTGATACTTCGAGAAGTAGGTAAAAGTCTTTGGTCTCCAGATCACAGTAGTGTTGGAAGAAATATCCATCTAGTTCAGTTCTAAGCCGGGAGAAAGGCACTGGAGACAAAATGGAGGCTGGAGGCTGATTGGAAAGAGGGTCCATTTATTGATGAAACAGAAGGTGGTTCTGGGCAGCTGACCACATGGAGTTGAGAGTGAGGGGGTTTTATACCTTCTCTTGGGCTTTGCCCTTGAACTTCCTGTTCCTGTGCAAGAACATGTATTCTATGAATAGAATAGAATAGAATAGAATAGAACAGAACATAGAATTCTTTATTGGCCAAGTGTGATTGGACACACAAGGAATTTGTCTTTGGTGCATATGCTCTCAGTGTACATAAAAGGACAAGATACATTCAAGAATCATAAGGTACAACACTTAATGATTGTCTTGGGCTTTGCACTTGAGCTTCCTCTTCCTGTGCAAGAACATGTCTTCTATTGGCTGTTGTCAGACTCCCATGGGGCCACGTACAAATCCTAGGAGTTTGTCTGAGCTAAGCTTGGTTGAAGTTTGGCTGATGCAATGAAGGGGCTTGCTGGGCAATTCCTATTGTGGCTGAGGGCTAACCCTACCTTTGTTCAGACCTTGCTGCAGGGAATTTTTGCCTATGAATAGAGCTAGCTATCTCTTTATCTCTTAAGTGCTGACATCTGCTGTCGGCTATTAAGGGGCTGCCTCCCAAGAGCATGTTTCTCCATTTCTCATACAGGGAAATATAATATTCTGCCTTTTTAGTATTTCTCAAAATATTTCATTCTTCTAGGAGAGGGGTGGGTGCTAACTTTCTACAGTAGGTAAAACTGGGGCAGACTCAAAGAAAGATCGGCAACAAAATACTTTCTGATGTTTGTAACTTCAGGAACAGGCCACTTGGTCAGGACTACCAAATTTGGGTAAATGATTTCCCCTTACTTGGAAGAAACTGATACAGATTCATTCATTATTTTAGGGAGTGCTGGATCCCCAACGTTTGAGAAGACCTAAACTATAATGCAAAAGTGTAACCGGGAATCCTGAGCAATGTTACGACCATAGGGGCATTGTCAGTAGGTCCTGGTTTTTGTGAATAAAATGCTGGCTTGCATGAGAGTTCAGTTAGGATTTTAGGATTGGTCGTCACCTCCTCAAATTGTGATCCTCAATCTACTTTCGTGGTGCTCAGTTTCCTTGGCCATCATCTACCAACACAACCCATGGATTGCCATCTTGTTCTTTGACTTGGTTTGGCTGCTGAGTCTAAGCTTCCCTATTAAAATGGGGGATCAAATGATTCCCAACCCATGTCTATTCCTTCTTCATTTGTTGTCATTGTCAATTTTTTTGATCATTTTTTTTATTGTGAGCACACTGGCCCACATTAAAAATGAAATTCTGGTGTGTGTGTGTGTGTGTGTGTGTGTGTGTGTGTGTGTGTGTATACACACACACACACACACACACACTGTCAATTTTGAATATGTGGTAGAAAGAGGAAACTTGAGAGTTCACAAGGTTGATGTGTTGAATTTATGTTTTACCGACAAAGAAATATAGGGAGACTAGTATAGATCTATTTCAAGCTATTTAGCTCTCATCAGCTAGCCATACCCTTCTGGGATTCGAACCCAGGCTATTTGCATATTAGTAGATGTATTAACCTCTAAGCCACGAGCTCCCCTTACTTTGTTGGCTATACCAGGGGAAAGATGAAGTGTTTTTTATCAGGGCATCCTGGTCTCCCCAATTATGGGGCGGAGCATACTGCTCTGCTTTCGCCTGTCAGCCCCAATCCAGGAGCCTTCGCATTGTCCTGTCACGAAAGCAACAGCCTGCGAAGGCTCCTGGATTGGGGCTGAAAGGCGAAAGCAGAGCAGTATGCTCCGCCCCATAATTGGGTAAACCAGGTTACCCTGATTAAAAAAACAAACAAGGTTGATGCTATGTGGAACCAAAACGTGGCTGAATCTGGATGTTCTGCTTCGGATACCACGAAGCCTTTCTCCCAGAAGGTAACAAGGAAAACAGGTTGTGAAGAGGATGTGCAGCATCCCAGACGATCCTGCGGACCCTGCTCAAGCATCGCTTATATGCCATGTCCTGGACAGAAGACTATTAGAAGTGAACTACCAATTAACTTTTCTACTGTCCTCACCACTCTCTACACCGCCGTCCTGTCTGAAGCAGAAAAGCTTCCAAAACAGACACTAATGCAATATGACAGGATGCTCTCGACCCCCACCACAAAACAGCTCCCCCAACCTTACCATGGAGACCAGTGGTTTGAGCCCCCCCCCCCCAGTCTTCATGACGAACACAGATGGAGCATCAGTGATTCTGACGTTTGGCCTCAGCAGCAAGCTGGCAGGTTTGCATGGATCGGTTTGCTTTGCATTTGGAGAATACAGAGTAACAGAGTTGGAAGGGATCTTGGAGGTCTTCTAGTCCAGCCCCCTGCTCGAGCAGGAGACCCTACACCATTTCAGACAAATGGCTGTCCAGTCTCTTCTTAAAAAGTTCCAGTGTTGGAGCATCGACAACTTCTGGAGGAAAGCCGTTCCATTGGTTAACTGTTCTCACCAGGGTGGATAAAAATCGATGATTTTTTTTTAAATCAAAAAAATTGGATTTTTAAAAAATTTAAATTGGATTTTTTTTATTTAAAATGGATTTTTTTTATTTTTATCAAATTTATTTTAATAAAATGCTTTTGGAGTAAAAAATCTATCTAAAGATAGTTTTCTATTTAAGATACATTAATAATTTAATTTATTCAGCATGAAATGGAGCTTAGTTATGTAGCGTGAGGCTGTATATTCTGCAAGATTTACATTTTTGGTAAACTCATTCAATGAATCCAAGCTCTGCAAGCTGAGATAACATGCACCGCATTGATGCATTCACACAATTTCACAGTAACCATGAGATAAATCATAAAACAAAGTTCAGGAATATTCCTTTATCCCATTGTTTTGCAAATCTATGTACACTACATGTATGATTGTTTGAAGAGAAATGCATTTGTACCACCAGGCTCTTAGTGTGAGGAGGAAGGGCAAGCAGTAAAAATGAAAGTGAAACCTTCTAAGCAGCTTATAAATATAATATTAAAGAGTACCTGTCATTCCAGATCCATCATGGCAGCGCCTGTTAGCGGGCATCCACTCACCTGCTGCTCACCACATCCCTCACCTTGTTGTGTCACTGCCGCATCATCAGCTGTCCTATTAGAGTGAATGGGACTGTCGGTGAGTCAACAGCGGGGTCAGAGGAGGAGCCGCTGCAGGACAGAGATGACAGTTGCTCTTTAAAAATTACGATTTAAATCGAGTTGATTTAAATCAAATCCACCCTGGTTCTCACCGTCAGGAAATTTGTCCTTAATTCTAGGTTGGAACGTGATCAATTTGGGGGGCACAATGGCAGACAACACTTTCTGTGTGCTTGGGGGGGGGGAGAAAATGGCTGGATCTTTTCCGCCAACTCATCCTCCAGCGAAGGGCCTACTACAGCTTGTTTTTAAACTCACAATCCAGAAAGGATCGTGATAGCCTTGATCGCCAGTTTGTGCCTTGGTTATATTCCCTCTGCTCTCAATTTCAGAAGCTTTCCACAGCTCTGCTTTTTTTTTTTTTTATGCCCACTTCCAACAGAAAAAAAACCCACCAGCAGCTTTTAACCCAATGCAAAAATCATCGGCACCCTCTCTGCTTCTTTTGAATTGGAGCCTTTTTAGTGGCCATAGATATAAGGTTGCTAGGCATGAATGATTAATGCTAGGAAGGAAATATTGTTTGGATGCCTTGCTGTTTGATTATAAGCCTTGGAATTAGTCAACATTTCCATAATTTTAAACCAATATACACCTGTTTTCCCACTGTGTTGTGAAGGCACAACTTAATTTAACAGAAGCCCTGCTGTGATAAATCTCACATTAACCACAAAGCCGGTTCTGTAATTTAAAGTTGCAGCACCACCCTTGTAAGAAAATTGTTTTGTGAGTGTTTGTGTGTATGCTTGCGTGTGTGTGTGTGTGTGTGTGTGTGTGTGTGTGTGTGTGTGTGTGGTAAAATTAATAAGAAGTTAATGATGCATCTTGCTTTTCCGGCTCTCAAAACTTCCAAACTCCCTCAAAAAATAATTAGACTCTTACATATGCATAATAGCATTAAACCCCACCAGGACCCCATTGGAAATGGATTCTGATTGAGGTTAAAAATCAGAAAAAAGGACATAAACTTTTTCCAGGCTGAGGATCGGCCTCGGCTATTGACAGCATGTGGAGGCTGAATTCCAAAAAGGTTAGGGATTAGAACAAGGCAAAAATGGAATTTTTGAGAATTGTTATTTTATAATAGCTTCCCCCCCCCCAAAAAATGGCTCTGAGATTTAGGACTTTTGGGGGGTTTATGCATCTCTGCATACCAACAACAATAACAGTAACAATAAAATCAGAAGTTGGTGGGAAACAATGGGTACACCATGGTGCATCCATGGGGGATTTGAAAAGTAAAGATGGTAGAATAGAATAGAATAGAATAGAATAGAATAGAATAGAATAGAATAGAATAGAATAGAATAGAATAGAATAGAATAGAATAGAATAGAATAGAATAGAAAAAAAAAGAAAAGAATAGAATAAAATAGAATAGAATATAATATTAATGAAAAGGAGACCACAGAAATCTAAACAC
>QLTV01002009.1:876292-887033 GCA_003457575.1 Thermophis baileyi
AGGAAGAGGGGGGGAGGGGGGGGGGGAGGGAGGAAGGAAGGAAGGAAGTACCAACTCTTTTTTTTTTAAAGCTACATGGATTCCTCATAGTAGTTAACGCTGAGTTACCATAAAATGGTAATGGATATTAATACTTCACTTTTATGAGCTTACACAACCAAAAACCAAGTTTAATTCTCTGTTGAAGTCTGTTTCACTTTAGATTTGGGTAGCCTCTTACAGATAAATTCTTGTTTATTGCTGCAATTTGGGGGTTTGGTGACTACTTGATTCAAGATTTGTGGCTCCGGTGCTATTCTCAGTAAAGACTTTCCTATGTGAATTTCATTAAGGGTATAATAACTGAGAAATATTGTGTTCAGAATGCTCCTTTAAAACTGCATCTGCAAAAAAGGGAAGAGGAAGGATCCTTGTAAAATATTAATAGCCTCTTTCGGATATCATCTACCAACATACTTTTTTTTTTTTAATTCTTCCTTCCACTTGTCCACTTCCACTTAATACACACATTCCGGTTTTATTAATTAAAAAAAATCATTGTCGGTTTTATTCAATAAATGTTACACTTAGCTTGGGGAAGCAGTGGCTTTCCAGGGAACCTGTGTTAAGAATATTCCATTTTAAATTTAAGAGGGAAGCAGGATTTTCCATGAACATCTATCATCATCTGTATGGAGATAGTTGAATTATACAGTCTGGTAAGCATGGCAATAGTAATTACACATCATCAAGGAATTTGATATCTAGTAGTTAGCATGAGCTAACTGGACTGGAAGTAAAATGGAAAACCTGTATCAAAACAGAGAGCAGTATACTAAAACGACTAAGCTATTTTCATGAGACAGTTGAAATCTCATGATAGCCTTTTCAATGCAACTGTTGCATTGGTCAGGGGTCTGGCTGGGGAATTCTGGGAGTTGAAGTCCACAAGTCTTAAAGGTGCCAAGTTTGGAGACCCTTACTTTAGGCCTGGGTTCTCAACCTTGACAACATTCAGATCAGTGGTGAGTTCCACTTACCTTCCCTACCGGTTCACATCGCGACGGAAGTGCACGTTTTGCACGCATGCGCTTGCTTCGCTCACGTGCGTGCCTATGTCACATCGGGGAAATGACCCTCTGCGCATGCGCAGAAGCCTCTGGCATGCGCAGAGGGTTCTTTGCCAGCCGGAGCGACCGGAGAACCGGTTCAGGGGTGTGGACAGCCAGCGAGCGCATGCAAATTTCAGTTCGGCGAGCGGCTGCAAATTTCCGCCACCAGTACGGGAGAACCGGTCCGAACCGGCAGCAACCCATCACTGATTCAGATGTGTGGACTTCAACTCCCAGAATTCCCCAGCTAGCACACTCCCCAGCCACAATCTTAAAGTTGCCTAAGAAATATTGCTTTAGCACTAGCAATAGCACTTAGACTTATAGACCGCTTCACAGTGCTTTTACAGCCCTCTCTAAGCGGTTTACAGAGTCAGCCTATTGCCCCCAACAATCTGGGTCCTCATTTTACCGACCTCAGAAGAATGGAAGGCTAAACCGACTCCCTGATTGAGTTTTCCCAGAATACCAAGCCAATTTTCGTTAAATAAGCCAGAATTGGCTGGATTTTCGCAATACATTAGACCTGATTTACAAGCTATAATGACGGGCTTCATCCAAAGGGGAGCCATTTCCAAAAAAACCCACCAAATTATGACACACTCCCTCTAGCAGTCATAAAAACTTGCAATGTTAGCTGATCTCTAAAAGCTAAGCAGAGTCCTGCGCTGGATGATTAAGTGGATGTGTCTACAGGTAGTCCTCGACTTACGACTACAGTTGAGCCCAAAATTTCTGTTGCTAAGCGAGACATTTGTTAAGTGAGTTTTGCCCCATTTTATGACCTTTCTTGCCTCAGTTATTAAGTGAATTACTGCAGTTGATAAATTAGTAACCTGGTTGTTTAAGTGAATCGGGCTTCCCCATTGACTTTGCTTGTCAGTAGGTCGCAAAAGGGGATCATCTGATCTTTGGACACAGCAACGGTCATAAGTATGACCCGGTTGCCAAGCGTCTGAATTTTGATCACATGATCATGGGGATGCTTCAAAGGTCATAACTGTGAAAAATGGTCATAAGAACGGTCACTAAGTGAACTGTTGTAAGTCGAGGACTACCTGTAGTAGTTACCAGAGCTGAGCTTGACTCAAAGAAAAATTACTTTAGTTTCGTAGTAGCAGCAGTGAATATTTCTTACACTTTTTAGTATCGTGGATGAGAACTGGTTGCCTTCAAACAGAGGCCAGCGAGGATGGGACAGGAAACATTATTTTGGCTCTTCATTCATGCTATTCCCATAGCAGCAATCAAGCATATTTCCTTCTGCCTATGCGGCATAAATTACAACTGCTAGTAAATGTATTCTTAACATTCCTTTGAAGTATTTAAAAAGGCACAGAGTGTGTATGAATCAATCAGTCACTTCATGCTTATCGTTCTTCTCCTCCAGTTTATCGTGTATTGCACCAGCTCTAATTTTCATGCATTTCCCGTATAGCTGGGGTTTTTTCTTCTTCTTCTTCTTCTTCTCTTGGGAACGGTGGAATTCTAAAAATGTATAACGTTCGGTCTGCAGAGTTCCTGGCTACTGCAGACATCAGGTGATTATTATTTTTTTAAATTCAGGATGCTCAGAAGAAATGTATTTTGGGTTCACAGAACACCTGACATTTTTCTCAAGTATATGTATGATCAGTTCGGAGAATCCATGAAGGTTTTCCATGGGATTAAGTTATCGTCGTCCCAAATTCTGGTCGAATATTAAGGGAACTTCCCAACAATAAGGGCTGTTGAATACAGGTAGCCCTCAACTTACGACCAAAATTGAGCCAAAAATTTTGGTGGTTAAATGAGTTTTGCCCCAGTTTACGACCTTTCTTGCCTCAGTTGTTAAGTGAATCGATGCAGTTGATAAGTTAGTAACCCGGTTGTTAAGTGAATCTGGTTTCCCCATTGACTTGGCTCATCAGATGGTCGCAAAAGAGGATCACCTGACCTTGGGACGCAGCAACGGTCATAAATATGAACCAGTTGCCGAGCAGTTGAATTTTGATCACGTGATCATGGGGATGCTGTAAAGGTCGCAACTGTGAAAAATGATCATAAGTCACTTTTTTCAGGGCCGTTGTAACTTTGAACGGTCACTAAACAAACTGTTGCAAGTCAAGAATTAACCTGTACTGGAATCAGCGATCCAGATGACTGGGGTATGGGTTCCTATTCCTATTCACTTTCTTGAAACTGATTTTTGACCAGACATTTATTGATAATTGTGATGACCCCAGAACAACAGAATGTGGATTGTTACAAGCTAGATCTACACTTTCATATCTGTCTTGCAGCACAGTCCGTAAATATATAATAGCAATAGCACTTAGACGTATATACTGCTTCACAGTGCTTTACAGCCCTCTCTAAGTGGTTTACAGCATATTGCCCCCAACAATCTGGGTCCTCATTTTACCGACCTCGGAAGGATGGAAGGCTGAGTCAATTTTGAGCCATGTCAGGATCGAACTCCAGACTGTGGGCAGAGGTAGCCTGCAATACTGCATTTCAACCACCAGGACTCCATAAGGGATGGAGTTTGCAATGGGATGTTTACTTGATCTCTTGTCCACCTCATAGTCATCCGTGTCCTAGAGCAGGATGTCAAACTCGATTTCATTGAGGGCCACATCAGGGTTGCGTTTGACCTCGGGGGGGAGTGCAGGGTGTGTGTGGCCAGCTCGAGGTCACTCATGTCAGGGGCACATGTCGTGGCCCGAGCGCTTTGCCAGTGAAAAGGGGCTCCCGAGGTCTGTTTTTGGCTGCGACGGCCTCCTGCAGCCCTCTGCCAGTGAAAATGGAGGTCAAGAGGGCTGCCCATGGCCCTCCCGAACTCCGTTTTCGCTGGCAGAGGCACCGTGGGCCGGTCCTTCACTGTTTCCAGGGTGGCCCCGCGGGCCAGATCTAAGCACCCGGCGGACCGGATCCGGGCCTTGACTTTGATACCCCTGTCCTAGAGAGAGAGCCTTCTATTAGGAATGCAATTTGCTGGATTCTGTGTCCTACGTTGCTTACTAGTTCTAATATTCTATCATTCTAAACTCTGCAAGATTAGGAATGTTGCATCAGTATTGATTTACCCGGCATACCCTTCCTTTCTGCTGAAGGCAGGACTCATCCACTAAGAATAAAACATAGATAAGCACAGCATCGCAAGTAAAATATAAATCAAACAAAATGCATCAATTTAAAACAAACTAAAACACATGGGCAAAATAAAATCACCAATCCTATTAAAACCAACTAGAGCAACCCAGTCAGCCTAGAAGGCAAAAAGTGTGTGATTGATTTTGTTTGTTTGTTTTTTGCCTGTTGAAGTTTTCCAAACACATGAGTGTGTATGTGTGTGTGAGTGTGTGTGTGTGAGTGTGTGTGTGTGTGTGTGTGTGTGTGTGTGTGTGTGTGTGTGTGTGTGTGTGTGTGTGTGAACCTATTTTCCAAAGCACCAGAAAGCAAGACAAGAAACGAGATGGAAGCTAATCAAGGAGAGAAGCAACCTAGAAGTAAGGAAAAATTTCCTAACGGTGACAACCATTAACCAGTGGAATGGCTTGACTTCAGAAGTTGTGGGTGCCCCATCATTAATACCACTTTATAATGCCTTGGTAAGACCACACTTGGAATATTGCATCCAGTTTTGGTTGCCATGATGTAAAAAGGATGTTGAGACTCTAGAAAGAGTGCAGAGAAGAGCAACAAAGATGATTAGGGGACTGGAGGCTAAAACATATGAAGAATGGTTGCAGGAACTGGGTATGTCTAGTTTAATGAAAAGAAGGACTAGGGGAGACATAATAGCAGTGTTCCAATAGTTGAGGGGTTGCCACAAAGAAGAGGGAGTCAAACTATTCTCCAAAGCACCTGAGGGTAGAAGAAGAAGCAATGGGTGGAAACTAATCAAGGAAAGAAGCAACTTAGAACTAAGGAGAAATTTCCACTGGAAGTTTTAAAGATGTTGGATAACCATTTTTCTGAAGTGGTGTAGGGTTTTCCTGCCTAGGCAGGGGGTTGGGCTAGAAGACCTCTAAGGTCCCTTCCAACTCTGTTATTCTATTCTATTCCTATTGCTATTCCTATTCCTATTCTTCCCCTTAAGGTTCCTTCCAACTCTGTTATTCTATTCTATTCTATCATTAGAGGCTTATAAGAAGAGACTGGACAGCCACTTGTCTGGAATGGTATAGGGCAGGGGTGTCAAACTCGATTTCATTGAGAGACGCATCAGGGTTGTGTTTGACCTCGGGGGGGGGTGGAGTGCCCGATGCCGTGGTGGGTGTGGCCAGCTCGACGTTACTTGTGTTGGGGGCACCTGTGGTGCCCAAGCGATCTGCCAGAGAAAACGGGCTCCCGAGCTCGGTTTTCGGCAGCAATGGCCTCCTGCAACTCTCTGCCAGTGAAAATGGAGAGATGTGGCCCTCCCGAGCTCCGTTTTCACTGGCAGAGGCACCATCGGCTAGTCCTTCGCTGTTTCCAGGGTGGCCCCGCAGGCCAGATCTAAGCACCCCGCGGGCCGGATCCAGCCTCTGGGCCTTCAGTTTGACACCCCTGGTATAGGGTCACCTGCTTGAGTAGAGGGTTGGAGTAGAAAACCTCCAAGGTCCCTTCCAACTCTATTATTCTATGTCTATGTCAACTGATGTTCATGTCCCAGGAGGTCAGTGGTCCTAAACTTCCTTCTTTTCTTTTAAACCCTATGCAACCTTCCTGGTTTTCTTCAGCTAGCAACTTTTTATCACTTCTGTATCATCATATCCATTTTGTTCATGGCATCGATGGGATAAGCTTGCCTGCGCTATAAAAGATATTCTCTTATATCATTTTTACAACCCTTCGGTAATGAGACATTAGTGGATCTACCCTCCAGAATAATATTGCTCAGTAGAGGGGAAATTACAGAAAGCGAGAGGTTGAGTTTAGAAGAGAGCAACTAAAATAACTCTGTTTGGAGTCTCTGATTCATGAAGAGATATTAAAAGAATTTATCATCTTTGTGAGTTGCCAAAATGTTGACTGAAGGAACTATCGGTAGATTAGAGAATGAGAAGAGAGCCGTAGTCTAAGGTGAAACAAAGATTGATTTAAGTGACCCGTGGCTGATTTTTATGATGTAGTAAATTTCCAGTCAATCGGTTCCTTCATTATGTTCTTTTATTGGCTAGGATGTGGTCAATATTTTTAGTCTGTATCCTTCCTTGTCTTCTCGGGAGCTTTAAGCTGCATAAATAAACTCCTTCACTTCCTACTAACTGTTTCCCTTCTAGCCTAGCATCCCCATGGTCACATGGTCAAAATTTGGACGCTTGGCAACGGATTCATATTTATGACAGTTGCAGCGTCCCAGGGTCACGTGGTCACCTTTGTGACCTCCTGACCAGCAAGGTCAGACACGGGCAAACAATAGATAAAAACTCAAGGTAAACCGCTCCAAACTCGATTGCAGAAAATACGACTTCAGCAACAGAGTGGGCATGCCTGGAATTCTCTACCTGACTCCGTTGTTACATCCTCTAACCCTCGCAGCTTCAACCTTAAACTGACTACCGTGGACCTGACCCCATTCCTAAGAGGTCCGTAAAGGGGGCGTGCACCAGCGTGCCTACCGTCCCTGTCCTACTGTCCCCCATTTATTTGTATCCATTTCTTTCTTCATATCCATGTTTATATTTATACCTGCTATCTTGTACATGTTTGACAAACTAATAAATACAAATACAAAGTCAATGGGAAAGCCAGATTCACTTAACATAACAACAACAATAATTCACTTAGCAATTTGGGCAAGAAAGGTAATAAAACAAGGCAAAATTCAGCAACTGTCTCGCTTAGCCACAAAAAAATTCGGCTCAATTGTGGTCTTTTGTCAAAGACTACTTGTACTGGAAAATCAAGGTCATAGAAAGGGGGAAGTAATGAGCTTGACCGTTATTTTGAGCATAACTCTTAAGGGTAGAAGAAGGATAATAAAAGTCAGAGCTGAAGAGAAGAGAAGAGAAAAGAGAAGAGAACAGAACAGAACAGAACGGAATTCAATTCTTTATTGGTAAAGTGTGATTGGACACACAAGGAATTTGTCTTCGGTGCATAAGCTATCAGGGGATTCTTCTCCAATCTAGCCATGAAAAAAATGCTTTTCTCCAAGAGGATCTAGAACATTTAAAGTCTGGCCAGATCCTATGGTACCCCTTAGCCCTAGCCAATCCACTGCGATGAGCCCCTGAGATAAGCCCCTTTATTTAACTAAACTACCTAAATTTATTTATTGATTTATTTATTGCATTTTTATGCAGCCCAACTCCCAAGGGACTCTGGGCGGCTTACAACAGAAATATAAAAACATTAAAACAATATAAATATTAAAAAACAATTTAAAAAGCCATACATACCATTCGTGGCCAGATCTCACAGATTATAACATTGAGATCAGCAGCCCCAGGCCTGCCGGAAAAGCCAGGTCTTCACAGGTTTTCGGAAGGCCAATAGGGTGGGGGTAGTCCGGATCTCAGGAGGTAACTGGTTCCAGAGAGCTGGGGCAACCACAGAGAAGGCCCTCCCCCGCGGGCCCGCCAGCCGGCACTGTTTAGCTGACGGGACCTGGAGGAGACCAACTCTGTGGGATCTTACCGGTCGCTGGGAGCTATGTGGTAGAAGGCGGTCTCAAAGATAACTAAATAACTAAACCATATGAAGAACGGCTGCAGGTTTTGGGTCTGGCTAGTCTAAAGAAAAGAAGAATTAGGGGTGACACGATAGCAGTATTTCAGTATTTGAGGGGCTGCCACAAAGAAGAGGGGGCCAAATTATTCTCCAAAGCACATGAGGGCAAGACAAGAAATAATGGTTGGAAACTAATCAAAGAGAGAAGCAACCTGGAATTGAGGAGGAACTTCCTAACAGGGAGGACAATTAAGCAGTGGAATAGCTTGCCTTCAGAAATCGTGGACGCTCCATCACTGGAGGTTTTTAAGAATAGACAGTCACTTGTCTGAGATGGTATAGATTCTCCTGCTTGAGCAGGGGGGGTGGACTAGAAGACCTCCAAGGTCCCTTCCAGCTTCTATTCTATTCTGTTCTGTTCTATTCTGTTCTGTTCTGTTCTGTTCTGTTCTGTTCTGTTCTGCTCTGCTCTGCTCTGCTCTGCTCTGCTCTACTCTACTCTACTCTACTCTACTCTACTCTACTCTACTCTACTCTACTCTACTCTACTCATTTGTCGTCAAAATTAGGGAATTTTGTCTCCAAATGAATTCCATGGGAGATGGTATCAAATTTGCTCTGCCTATGAACAGAATGTGAGGTAGCCATCTTTGATGTTCCCACTGATTCCTGTGCCAACTACAGGGAGATTAGAAAGGTTAACAGTAAACATTGTCACAAGCATCAAGAACAGCAAAAGAAAATTTAGAGAAAAAGTCAATTAATAATTAAACCAGGAATAGTGCTAATATGAACAAGGTAGTTGCATTCCAGTTGGCATGGAACCACCAGATGCTCTCCAGATGAAAGGAGGCATTGAACTGAAATCGGTTGAAATGATGCCTTCTGAAACTTTTAATCATAAGAGATATGTTGAGTGGTGGCTACTATTGGAACTGGAGTCTAAAGTGATCCAGAGGACCTCAGAGGGATGTTGGCATAGAATATGCAAAGTGAATTCATTTATTCCTCTCCCGTTTTCTGCAGTATTGCCAATTCTCTATCACACCTATCTGCTTTTTAAAAAAAACCTAGAAAGCATTGAAATTTAATGTGGAGAAAAGCAAGGTTTTACACTTAGGCAAGAAAAACCGAAGGTACAAATACAGATGAAAAAACCTGGCACAAAACCAGTAATTGTGAGAGAGACCTTGGAGTCCTAGTGGACGATCACTTAAACATGAGCCAGGCAGTGTGCGGCAGCAGCCAAAACAGCTAATACAGTCCTCGGTTGTATAAACAGAGGCATAGAATCAAAATCACGTAAAGTATTAGTACTGCTTTATAAAGCCTTAGTAAGACCACACCTGGAACACTGCATCCAGTTTTGGACACCACATTACAAAAAAAAGATGTTGAGATTTTGGAAAAAGTGCAGAGAAAAGCAACTAGGATGATTAACGGCCTGGAGACTAAAACATATGAAGAACAGCTGCAGGAACTGGGTATGGCTACTCTAGAGAAAAGAAGGACTAGGGGTGACATGATAGCAGTATTCCAGTATTTGAGAGGTTGCCACAAAGAAGAGGGAGTCAACTTATTTACCAAAGTACCTGAAGGCAGGACAAGAAACAATGGATGGAAATTAATCAAGGACAGAAGCAACCTAGAACTAAGGAGAAACTTCCTAACAGTGAGAAAAATTAACTGGTGGAATGGCTTGCCTTATGAAGTTGTGGGTGCTTCATCACTGGAGGTTTTTAAGAAGAGACTGGACAGCCACTTGTCTCAAATTGTATAGGGTCTCCTGCTTGAGCAGGGGGCTGGACTAGAAGACCTCCAAGGTCCCTTCCAGCTCTATTCTGATTTTGATTCCCACCCCTAGCCCTAAGCCCATCCTCTATTACTCTGCTGTTCTATGCTGAGTGATTTTTCTGGCACATTTCCATGTGCATCGGCAATTAACCATTCCTCAGCATGGTGTTCGGCTATGCTGTGCCACCGGAGATGCTACATGCCAGAGGAGAAATAGAGTTTTGGTTGTGTTCATTTGTTAGTGGTTGTTTAAGGTCCCCTAGTGCTTTTGAAAGGGCAGAGGTGTTTAATCCCAGCTTCCTGTTTTCACTTCTATTTGGGGTAATTAAATTCTGCTTCTTTTCACTCACCAACGTCCCTAAGATATGTGTCTCGGCTCCCAGCACAAAATTGATGACATCTCCAATTGTAGCAAATGAATCACTGTTAGCTCGCTACGGCAGGTAGATTCCGGAACACGGCTATTTAGCTGGTCTGTTCTTGATGCAACCAGACTATGTTTTTTTTAAAAAAAAAAGAAAATAAAATGTAGCTTTTATACTCTCAGAAAAAGTGGGGAAAGCTGCTGAACAGCTAGGTGGCTGTCAGGTGTGAAAGACGTGTGAAGGTCCAATTAAACTGATTTATTGCTAAAAATCAATGCATAGGAATCTTCTCAATTAAATGCTGGCACCTGCTTGGAATTAGATAAGAGTCAATGGATTTCAAGGCAGGTTGGGTTTAGTCTGCTTGTGGCCATGTAGGGATTCTAGGCTGATCCCTCTTTTAACTCCGCCCCCAGATTCTGACCTTCCTTCTCGTACATCGGCAGAGAAAGAGAGAGGCAAGTAAATAAATGTTTACAAGTGAGCTGGAAAAAATTACACAAGGAATCTATAAATCTAGCCAATGAACATAGCATGACTTTATGGCACTAAAGCAGAATATGAATGGGTTTGGGTTTGGCCAATTAGTTTAACAGATTAACAGAGTTGGAAGGGACCTTGTAGGTCATCTAGTCCAACCCCCCGCTCAAGCAGGAGACCCTACACCATTTCTGACAAATGGCAGTCCAATCTCTTCTTGAAAGTCTCAAGTGATGAAGCTCTCACAACTTCCGAAGGCAAGCTGTTCCATTGGTTGATTGTTCTCACTGTCAGAAAGTTCCTCCTTATTTCTGGGTTGAATCTCTCCTTGATCAGTTTCCATCCATTATTCCTTGTCTGGCCTTCAGA
>QLTV01002009.1:887149-897333 GCA_003457575.1 Thermophis baileyi
TTACTTATGCTTTATTTAGTTTTATTAGTACCTCACTTGATCTTGTTTGTATCCCTCTATTCATGCAACTTAGGATTGTGTTGGCTTTTTTGGCTGCCGCTACACACTACTGGCTCATGTTTAACTGGTTGTCCACTAGGACTCCAAGATCCCTCTTACTGCTATTAAGCCTGGTTTCACCCAGTTTATATGTATACTTTTGGTTTTTCTTACCTAAGTGTAGGACTTTACTTTTCTCTCCATTGAATTTCATTTTGTTAGATAGGGCCCAGTGTTCAAGTCTGTCAAGATCCATCTGGATCTTGAGCCTATCTTCTAGGGTGTTAGCTATACCTGCCAGCTTAGTATCATCTTCAAATTTGGTAAGTTCCCCTTCTATTTCCTCATCTAAGTCGTTTATGAAGTTGCATGAACCCAAACAATCTGTTATATAAATTGCTGGTATATTGCTGTGTTTGATCCATTATTGCTTATCCAAACCATGTTTAAAAGAAACCATGGCTTAGCTCAGTCTGTGAAGCCAGCCATTGTGTTTAATGTAATCTTCATATTGGCTGCAAGGCTGTATTTCTAATAATATCATACTTGTCACTATACAGGTAGTCTTCGACTTATAACCACAACTGAGTCCAAAATTTGTTGTTGTTAAGTGAGACAGTTCAGTGAATTTTGCCCCATTTTATGACCTTTTTTTGCCACACTTGTTAAGTGAATCACTGCAGTTGTTAAGTAAAGTAATGTGCTTGTTAAGTGAATCTGGCTTCCCCATTAACTTTGCTTGTCAGAAGATTGCAAAAGCTGATCACATGACCCTGGGACACTGCGACGGTCATAAATATGAGTCAGTTGCCAAGCATCTGAATTTTGATCATACGACTAAGGGGATGCTACAACAGTTGAAAGTGTGAAAAACGATCATAAGTCATTTTTTTCGGTTCCATTGTACCTTAAAATGGTCACTAAATGAACTGTTGTAATTCCTGTATACATGAAGCTTGCATGGGGAGGCAGCAAATAAAGATCATAAGGAAATTAATATAATAGTGGAAATGGCTTGGGATCTAACCAATCTTCTCACCATAGTGTCAGCTGGATATTTGGAATTATAAAGCACATAAATCTCAGCCAGATGGATGAAAATCTACTTTGCATAGACACTACTCCAACCCCAAGGCACCAATCGGTTCAAATTTTTAATTTTTTAAGCAGTCTTTCCCCCAAGTAAAACAGTTCATGAATTAATTCAGATTGATTCCATAAAGCAATCGATTGGATTTAGATGGTTGTCAGATTCCAATAAGTTCCTAAATTTGCCAATCTTCCCAATCATTAGGAATGGCCTTGACCCTCCACTGTTTTCCCCTCTTATTGAGATAGACTGTACATGGAGATTCTCAATCATCCAGGTCATGGTTGTCCCAAAGGTAGTTTTTCCAAAAGGCAACTGGACTCTCTTGATTTTTTTCCCCCTTTGAAAATGTTTCGCTCCCATCCGGGAAGCTTCTTCAGTTCTTCAGAAGCTTCCTGGATGAGAAATAAACGTTTTCAAAGGAAAAAAAAACCCAAGTCCAGTTGCCTTTTGGAAAAACCACCTTTGGGTCAGAGACAGACTATTACAAGATGAAAAGCAGGAAGAAAAGGGGAACTGTGCAGTGTATGCAGGGATGGTTTTCACTTACCTTCCCTACCGGTTCGCAAATGTGAGCGCGCGCGAGCCTTCCGTGCATGCGCCCAGCCTCAAAAACGTGCACAAATAGGATAGAATAGAGCCGGGGCGGGTGGGCGAGCCCACCCGCAATTTCCGCTACCGGTTCGGTTGAACCGGTCCAAACCGGCTGAATACCACCTCTGGGTGTATGGTGATTCTTCCTTCCAAGAGTCAAATACAGGCATGGCAGAATCCATTTGTCAAGTCACCAGACCAAGAGAGAGAGCAGCCCCTATCATTTCTCTGTTCTCAGTGACAACAGAAGCCTGTGGAAACAATTAAGATCCTTGTAAAATGCCAGGAAAACACTTTAGATGAAAACAGAGGGCTGAATTAGATATAGCAGGTCCATTTTTTTTTTAAAAAAAAAAAACCCTCCTGAACAACAGATATGCCACCTCTCTCTTGCCGAGACTATTAAACTCCTTACTTGCAAAATTCGAATGCTAAAAAAAAAAAAAAAAAATTAAAACAAAAATAAGGGGGAGACCATTCAAGATGGTCACTCACATCCTGGTCCATTCGTGGTTTGACTGTTGCAATGCATTCTACATAGGGCTGCCATGGAAGACCACCCCAGAATCTTCAACTGGTCAAGAATGTGGTGGCACAGGAAGTAATGGGCATGCTTCGGTATGCCCACATCACACCTGTGCTTTGTGAGAGATGGAAATCAGTTTGCTTCCAGGTGCAACTCAAAGTGCTGGTTGTTATCTATAAAGTTCTACATGGCGTAAGGCAGGGGTGTCAAACTCAAGGCCCAGGGGCCGGATCCGGCCCGCTGGGTGCTTAGATTTGGAAGAATCCTGGAAACAGCAAAGGATCGGCCCGTGGTGCCTCTGCCACCAAAAACAGCTCAGGAGGGCTGCGGGCAGCCCCCCCGAGCTCCGTTTTCGCTGGCAGAGGGTTGCAGGGCGCTGTCGCAGCTGAAAACCGAGCTCGGGAGCCCGTTTTCGCTGGCAGAGTGCTCGGGCCACCACAGGCGCCCCCGACACGAGTGACATCGAGCTGGTCACACCCACCCTGGCCACGCCTACCCTGCCCCCCCCCCGAGGTCAAATACAACTCTGATGCGGCCCTCAATCAAATCGAGTTTGACACCCCTGGTGCAGTAGTGGGTTCTAAAACCCTTTACTACCGGTTTGTGCGCACGTGCAATGCTTCTGCACATGTGCAGAAGCTTCTGCGCATGCGCAGAAGTGTCCCGGGCGGGTGGGCGGAGCCTCCCGCCGCCGCCGCTACTGGCTCTAAGAACCGGGCCACCTCTAAAGTAGTGCCTGGAATGAGGTTTCACCCCAAGATCCAGGAGACACTCACCCTGCTGGGTTTTGGAGAGCTTTTACACCCAGACTTTTGAAGCTTCTTTCTGGGCAATGTGGCTCTGCTTCTTCTTTCCCATCTTTTGTTCCTTGTTTTTACTATTCTACTATTTTATTGTGTGTTTTTGGGAGGGGGGGGGTTCCCTGTGAAAAATCCAGAATCTCTAGGGGTTGGGTAATGTCCAATGCTTTAAACAAATCAGCCAACAAACCTGAGTTAGGATAAAGCTTCTATACATTAGATTCTGGATACGGTCAAAGCCAATTTGGCCTAGTGGTTAAGGCACCAGGTTAGGAAGTGGGAGACAGTGAGTTCAAGTCCTGCCTTAGTTATGAAAGCCAGCTGGATGGCTTTGAGCCAATCACCAGGAGATGGTGAGTTAGAGAAGTTAAGAAAGTCAGATAAGCAGACCTGGACCCCAGGTCAAGAAAGTAACGTGAATAAACATCTCAGACAAGCCCCTCCCTAGTTCACATGAAAATAAAGGGTGGGAGGGCGAAGCCCATTCAGACTTGCAAGATTCTGTAACTGCAGATATCAATAGCAATTAGACTTATATACCGCTTCATAGTGCTTTACAGCCCTTTCTAAGCGGTTCACAGAGTCAGCATATTGCCCCCAACAATCTAGGTCCTCATTTTACCCACCTCGGAAGGATGGAAGGCTGAGTCAACCTAATAAAGTGCCGCATAAAGTGTAGCAGGCCAAAGTCTCTAATAAAATATGGCTTCGGCCTGACACCTTGAGCCTTTCAGAATCGAACTGCCAAACATACTGGCATCCAGCAGTCAGCAGAAGTAGCCTGCAGTACTGCATTCTAACCACTGCGCCACCATGGCTCATTAATAGCAATAGCCCTTAGACTTATATACCGCTTCATAGTGCTTTACAGTCCTCTCTAAGTGGTTTACAGAGTCAGCATATTGCCCCCAACAATCTGGGTCCTCATTTTACCGACCTCGGAAGCATGGAAGTCTGTTACAATAAATGTAGTCGTGACTTTCTTGACCTTGGTTTCTTGGTCTGGTCTACCTGGCAGGGCTGACATCAAATCAAAGCAGACGTATGGATAGCCACTCACATTATTTACGTGTCTTCCAAACCTGTTGTTATCAGAACATGAAGGTGTAGTATAAACCCCGTCTCCAATATCCCTGGCCAAAAAAAAAGGAATGGCTCTGTATCTTTGCGTTTTAATTAAATGGGTTTATTTTCATTTCCTCAAATGGCCAACAGAAAATCTCACCATCTGGCCTTCCTTTCCTTCATCTTCGCGCACCATCCAAGCCACGAAGGGGAAGCTGCCGGCTTCTCTTCGTGCCTGTCAAAATGAGCAGCCCTCCTCCAGAGCATTCCTCAATAACTTTGTCGCCGTATCCTGACAATCCCTCCCTGCAAAGGTGTTGCTGGGATATTACAGAGTGCCGCGTGCTTCATCCCGAGATTTATTAAAATCAAAGCGATGAAAACACCAAGCAGGGAAGAGCCGGACTTCGTAGCAGCAAAAGCGCCAATGTCATAGTCGTTTCCCTGAGGGATGAATTTATGTAGCGCCACCTCCCCACCCGTGAGGGACAAGAACTGGGCTTGACTGTACTTGGCGGAGGCATCGATGATTTAAACACCAAGCAGGTTTCACCGCTGAAGGAAATGAAAAGGGTGCCATGCCTCGCTATCCAAAGAAGCTGTTGGCTTTCATTTGGGCTGAGGAGAATTCAGCATGCATTTTGATTTCGCTGAAGGAAAGTCACAGCTCAGGGTGAAGCTCAGCAGAGAACATGTTTTGCATGCAGAAGACTCGTATTAAATCTCCGGAGTTAAAAGGAGAGAACAAAGGTTATCTAGATAGAAGGTTAGGTTTAGAGACAGTGAAAGAGATGATCCCTGTCACCAATTCCTCCCTAACTAGCATCCAATAAACAGTTCAGAAGGTCAAACCTGAGGGCCTGTCTATGCTGAGGACTCAGCCCTGAAGAAGTCCTTCAGCTGAAGATGTCTACTTTGGTCTCATTTGCAGAACACCTCAAGAGGTCTCTTTCCTTGCAGACTCTTTGATTCTCTCCACACCACACACCGAATCAGTCGAGTAAAGGTTTAACAGATGAATTTTCACAACATGTTGGTTAATGTTAGTCTTGGTTCGGGGTTTTTTGTGGCTTAATATATCAGCTGAGTCCAGCATACTGGATTAGCTTGTGGTCCAGTGTATTGCCCAAACCCAGAAAATTTATTTAGGCAGTAATCAGCATGTCCCAAAGGTGCTTTTTTTTTTTTTTTTTTTTTTTTTTTATAGTTGTAACTGGTTTTTCTTTGAAGACGTTTCGCTTCTCATCCAAGAAGCTTCTTCAGCTCCGAATGGATGGTGGGGAATGGATGTTGGGGAATCTAGTCAGAGCTGAAGAAAAGTGGGGGGGAAGCACCTTTGGGACAACCATGACCTGGATGACTGAGAATCTCCATAGACAGTAATCAGGATGTATGCTGAGTGAACACAGCCTCACAGTTTCATCCTTCTCCTCTTTTCTTCCCTCTTTGTTTCTTTCTGAAAACCTCTTAATTTTGAAGGATTTGAAAGAAATCAAGATGGCCTCTGTACTGTCCAGATTCACTTGGCCACTAAGAGGTGCGATTTCTTTTAATTTCCTCCTAATACGACCCTCCAGTTAATTACATTCCACTCTGGTGGACTAATAGCCTCTTGAAGGACCAATGAGTGGTGATAGACATTCATTTCTGAACCTATAAGCATTTGAGTCTTGACCTCTTTCTGATTGTCCTCTCCAGTACAAAACCAGAGAGGTCACAAAGTTCACAAAGACACAATGCTACAAGGGACATCTGTCTGTTTAGGAACTAACAACTCTGTTGCCTTCTCAGCAGGTTTTCAAGGTTAGAAGCAAGCTTTTTATTTCAACATGTTAACTATGACCCGTATCCTTGTTGGAAAATGTTCCTATTTATAATTTACATAACATTCCGACAACAGTTTGGCTTAGAATGTACTATGTTGACATAGGAGGACAGACATTCATAGATTATTAAAACAGCTCCCTTTAATAGGTCTGTAAGCCTCTCCTGGCTTTCAAGGAATATAAACAAAATCAGATTTCCCATAGCCCACTTCATTTACTTAATGATGCCACAATATGAATAAAATTTTCACATTCTGACCCTAAAGGCAGAAGAAAATAGGAGAACAAAAGTTGGTGTGTCAGCCTTTCCAAGTAGACCAAGCAGAAAACATGAGCAGATGAGATAATCCTACTGTATTGTAAAGCTACATTAACAGATTCTTGCAACAGATTCTTGAAAGGACAAATCTCCCACCATCCCTTTTACAGCCTTAGCAGCTAGGGAGAGTTTCTGAGCCACTTTCTCCTCCCATTATGCAGCTGTGGGCTATGCCCTCTATTATCTAACCATTCCCTAAGGAGAATGTCTGTGGAGATTCTCAGTCTTCCAGGTCATGGTTGTCCCAAAGGTGCTTTTTCAAAAGGCAACTGGACTTTGTGGTTATTCACTTAACAACTGTGGCAAGAAAGATTGTAAAATGATTTAACCACTGCAGAGGTGGGTTCCTGCCGGTTCGGACCGGCTCTATAGAACCAGTAGTTGGAATTTTCCCCCGCTCGCCGAACCGGCAGCGATGGCCGGCTGGACACGCCCCCGAACTGGCTCTCTCGGCAGCGCCATAGCCTCTGCCATCTTGTTTTTTGCTTCTGCGCATGTGCAGAAGCTTGGTTTTTAGCGAAAAAGGAAGCGAACCGGCAGCGAGGTAAGTCAGAACCCACCCCTGAACCACTGTCTCGCTTAGCAACATAAATTTTGAGCTCAATTGTGGTCGTAAGTTGAGGACTACCTGTACCATTATATAGAGGGACCAAACAATCCATCCATACTTTATAATCCACAGATTCTGGTTCACAATATAAGCCTCAGAAGCATTCTGAACTGTTGGTAGACATTATCAAAAGGTCTTGTTGCTGTGGTTGGAAAAAAATAATATCTGTGATACCATGTTTAACTCTCTTGTTTTTAATGGGTTTGCATATGGAATCGCCTGGAGACATTCTTTCCAGCAAGATTGTAGAAAACCATCTGAATATCTATGTTAGGATTAAAATGAATTTTGTAAAGGCTCATTTGTTTGAAGAAGTGATAGTTAATCAGGGGTGTTTACACACGAATGTGAAGTGGGGAATTTCACCATTAATACCATCAGCCAGTTCGGTACCTCTCTCACGCCTGACCTGCCTTAGAGCCCAAAGTGTTTGGGCAGGAGAGAAAGAAAAGATTAAATGCCTCAAATATGTTTGCTTAATAGAGCAGTGTAAATCATTAAACGAGACTGTCATTTTTCAAAGTCAAGACAGTTTCTAAAAAAAACAGAGAGAGGGAGGGGGAGGAATATCTGAATGCTGCATTTCTACTTACAAATGCAATTCAAGCTCTATCTTTCTTTAAATCAACTAATATGGGAAGAAAATGGGGAAATGGCAAGCTTTTGAATTCCTGGAGTCTGGTGTTGGGGGAAAAAAACAGCTTTTACCAGGGTTATGTGAGTTCCTTTCCTCAGTTTTGGACCATATTTTGCTGTTCAAAGATACGATCCGAATGATAACAGAAGCTGCACAATATTGCTATCAGTGACTCCGGTAGCTCCAGAGAGGTTTTTAATGTTGTGATAGACAGCAGCTGGAGCTCAGAGGTAAAAGCTTTCCATGTAAAAGGTTGCAGGTTTAATCTGTGGCATTTCTAGTTAAAAGGCGCTTGACAACAGGGGAAAGACCAGCTGGGAAGGATAGATACAGGTTTTGGGATTTAGGATAACACGGGCAATGAAACCGGTTTAACGACGGAGCTCTGAAAGCATTGAAGCGTTAGAAGTAGTCCTCGACTTACGGCCACAACTGAGCCCAGAATTTCTGTTGGTAAGCAAAGCAGTTCTTAAATGAGTCCATTTGTGCTGGGAGAAGGGGAATTCGGCTCTCTCACAACCAATCCCCCCCCCAAAAAAAAACCTGGAAAGAGAAAATATGACACTATTTTCAACAAACTATATGTGTGGCATATACCTAGCATCCATTACTATCTTAATGGATGCCAGGTATTTCCTGGTCTAATCAAACTAGCTTACATCCAGGCTACCATTTCAGGCCATAGTTCTGAGTACATTTGCAGTTCTGTTTGGATTGACCGTGGTTCCTATTCGTTGGGCAAAGTAGCTCCATTGGGAGGAACAGCCAGCTGGAAAACACCCAATTTATTTATTAAATTTACATGCCACCCATTTCCCCTAGTGGTGACTAGGTCAGGGGTGTCAAACTTGATTTCATTGAGGGCCGCATCAGGGTTGTGTTTGACCTTGGGGGGGCCGGGGTGGGTGTGGCCAGCTCGATGTCACTCATGTCGGGGGCGCCTGTGGTGGCCTGAGCGCTCTGCCAGTGAAAATGGGCTCCTGAGCTCCATTTTCGGCTGCGACGGCCTCCTGCAACCCTCTGCCGGTGAAAACAGAGCTCAGGAGGGCCACCGGCTGGCAGAGGCACCACGGGCCGGGCCGTCGCTGTTTCCAGGGTGGGCCTGCGGGCCAGATCTAAGCACCCCACGGGCCGAATCCGGCCCCCGGGCCTTGAGTTTGACACGCCTGCTCTAGATGACTTACAACCAAGTATTCGTTTAGTGGCCATTCGAAGTCCTCAAGTCACAACTATTCATTTAGTGACCGTTCGAAGTTACAATGGCACTGAAAAAATGGACTTGGGACCATTTTTCACACTTACAACTGTGGCAGCATCCCCACGGTCACGTGGTCAAAATTTATTTATTTATTTATTTATTTATTTACCGGTATTTATTTATTTATTTATTTATATTTCTATGCCGCCCAACTCCCAGGGGACCTTGGGCGGCTTACAACAATATAAAAAAACATTATTAAAATATAAAAACTATTAAAAAGAAACATAATTAAAAACATTTAAAAAACAACTAAAAACTCATACACACCGTTTCATGGCCGGATCTCGCCAAATCACAGAGGCGAGATCAACGGCCCCAAGCCTGCTGGAACAGCCAGGTCTTCACGGCTTTCCAGAAGGCCAGCAGGGTGGGGGTAGTCCGGATCTCAGGAGGTAACTGGTTCCAGAGGGCCGGGGCAGCCACAGAGAAGGCCCTCCTCCGCGGGCCCGCCAGCCGGCACTGTTTAGCTGACGGGACCTGGAGGAGCCCAACCCTGTGGGATCTTACCGGTCACTGGGAGCTATGTGGTAGAAGGTCTCGAAGATACGGGAGCTTGGCAACTGGCATGTACTTATGGCGGTTGCAGTGTCCCAGGTCACGTGATCACTTTTTATGACCTTCTAACGAGCAAAGTTAGCAAGAACTTCGTTTGATTATGACACAATTTGATAGTTTGATTATGACACAGGCAGATAGTACCTTGGAGTACTCATCTCTAATGATCTAAATGCCAGAGCCCACTGTAACAACATTGCCAAAAAAGCATTAAGAGTTGTTAACCTAATCTTGTGTAGCTTCTTCTCTGGTAATATTGTACTTTTAACTAGAGCATACAAAACATTTGCTAGACCAATTCTCGAATACAGCTTATCTGTCTGGAACCCGCACTATATATCGGACATTAATACAATTGAGAATGTCCAGAGATATTTCACGAGAAGAGTCCTCCACTCCTCTGTTCGCAACAGAATACCTTATGCCACCAGACTTGAAATTTTGGGCTTAGACAATTTAGAACTATGCTGCCTAAGGTCTGACCTAAGTGTAGCACATACCATTATCTGCTACAATGTCCTACAGCTTATCTGTCTGGAACCCGCACTATATATCGGACATTAATACAATTGAGAATGTCCAGAGATATTTCACGAGAAGAGTCCTCCACTCCTCTGTTCGCAACAGAATACCTTATGCCACCAGACTTGAAATTTTGGGCTTAGACAATTTAGAACTACACCGCCTTAGGTCTGACCTAAGTGTAGCACATAAAATTATCTGCTACAATGTCCTACCCGTCAGTGACTACTTCAGCTTCAACCACAACAATACACGAGCACACAATAGATACAAACTCAAGGTAAACTGCTCAAAACTCAAAAACAAAAAATACTACTTTAGCAACAGAGTGGTCAATGCC
>QLTV01002009.1:921553-941079 GCA_003457575.1 Thermophis baileyi
GGTCCTTTCTCCAATTTTTTTTGTCTTTCTTATCAACAATTGATAAATCTGGGACATTATGTCACAGGTGCTTGTCTGATTCAATTCTAAAGTCTCCGAGCACTTTAGTCTCTTTTTTTTCCTTTGTATGTTTTTCTACCCTATTGATTATGGATCTTTCAGAGAACCTTTAAAAACAAAGATATACTATATTTTTAAAGGTATCCCAAATTTCCAGAACAAGCTGGAAGGGACCTTGCAGGTCTTCTAGTCCAGGCCCCTAGTATAGCAGGAGTATAGCAGGAGACCCTGTACCATTTCAGACAAGTGCCTGTCCAGTCTCTTCTTAAAAACCTCCAGTGATGGAGCGCCCATGATTTCTGAAGGCAAGCTATTCCACTGGTTAATTGTCCTCACTGTTAGGAAGTTTCTCCTTAATTCCAGGATGTCACATGGTGGCCACCATGGCATGATTGAAGGCCCACCTTTTTCTTTTTTTTTTAAACACGCAACACATACCAAAAGGGGACAGGACTTAAACTGCACGTTTCTGGCTATCATTTTGATTTCTTTGGCAACTGCAGTATCTCGCCGCTTGGCAGTTCTCTTATTTTACAATAATAATGTGCATGCATGTACATGATTCAGAAGCAGATGAGCCATAAAATCAAACTGTGACATTTCCCCTTTTCTAAAAAAAAAAAAAAAAGCAAACAGTATAGCTTTGGAACATGTTGTTTCTTAAGATTGCTGGTCCGTTTAATAACAGAGTTTTGGCAGAGTTGAATCTGCTTATCCAGTGGGGCTATCTCAGTGGTAGGCTGCTGCCGGTTCGATGGGTTTGGTCGAACCAGTAGTTGCAACCTGCGGGTGGGCCCGCCCACCCGCCCGGACGCAATCCCGTCCTATATCGCTGTGGTTTTTGACGCCGCACGCATGTGTGGACGGCACACGCGAGCGAATTGCCGTGTTTTTTGATGCCGCACACATGCGCGGACAGCACGCACACAAGCAAAGCGAGCGTGTGCACGTTCACGCTCACATTTCCGGTGCTGGGCGAACCGGTTGTTACAGTATGTGACGCCCACCTCTGGGCTATCTTGGGAAGTTAAAAGTCTCTGTTAAGAGACTTTATCTAAAATGATGGAGACATGGACAAGATGACAGGCCTTCTCTGTGGTGGCCCCCACAGTTAGGTCCTTAAAGCGCCTTCCGTTTTCAGAAAACCTTTCAAGATCATTGTATTTTAATTGGGCCATTAACCCTAGCTCAATGTTGTGGTCCGCCAGAGGCCTGCGGAGCTGGCAGCAGAGTTGGACAGCGAGGAGGCTGGGGAGGAACCTGGGCCAGTCCTGGAGTCTGGAGAAGCCTCGGTGCCAGAGGCAGGGATCCAGCCAGGGCCATTGGGGAGGTCTGTCCCGCCTTCAGAACCTCCAGAGACTGACATGAGCGAGGCAGAGGAACAGCAGGAGCCTGTTCTCAATGCGCATAGGCGCAGAGCTGCCAGAAGGCAAGAACAGTTACAGAGGAGAAGGACTACTCGGGAGTAAGGCTTGGGGATCATTGGCCCCTCCCATAGGAAATATAAGAGGAGAACACGAAAGGGCTTGTTGCAGGAAGATTGCAACTCGGATTCAGTTTTTGTTCCTGTTTGAACTTGCCAAGTTTTTCCTGCAAATTGGTCTTTGGCAGTTTGCCAAAGAAGAGCAAGGTTCGTGTGTGTTATCTGCCTTTCTCTGAAAGACTTTAGTCGGACTTGCTTTACTTTGTTTGGACTTATGACGACTGCTAATGAAAATTAGCAGCCGTTACAAATAAAAGAGGTTTGTGAGACGCCGTTTGTGCCGTGTTATTTAATCAGGAAGCCTAGGTCAGAACACTCAGTTTCATTGATTTCTGGATGTGGATATATTAAAAATTATTTTTGGTATTGTTGATTCATTCCTATTGTTGCTGTTCTACTTTTCCCATGTTATAACCTGCTCACGGTCTTTGAGTTGGCTGCAAACACTGTAAAATAAATTGGATCTCTCTGTCCACCCAAAGCAATTTTACCTTATAATGATAGGCAAACGTTTTGTAAGAAATTAGACAGGTTGAAAGGGAAATTTTTGGAACATGTCTAGTACACAATATATTTAGGAAATGATGGGTTATATCAGTGTTTCTCAACTTTGGGAAGGTGAAGATGTGTGGACTTCAACTCCCAGAATTCTCCCTGGCTGGAGAATTTTGGGAGTTGAAGTCCACACATCTTCAATTTGCCAAAGTTGAGAAACATTGGGTTCAATCAAGGGCCATCTTGGCATGTCTTCCGCGACACAGCTGCAACTTTTAAACTCTTCTTTAGCATTCCACACAATGGCAACTACAGAAAATTTAGGGTGGGTGGGTAGAGAACTTGAAATGTGCTTGATTTGAGGTGATTCCAACCCATTTTGCTTTCTCTTTCCCTCTTCGTTGTCTGTTGTTTCTAGATGCATCATCCCATTCAGATGAAACCTGCAGATAGCGAAAAGTCCAACGGTAGGTGGCGAAAGAATTTCTTACCTAAATATTTATTCATTAATCCGTTTTCTACCCCACTGCCCTCATAGAAGACACTTAGAAGGAGGACAATAATACGCCGAACACAATAATCAAACAAAAAGCTTACAGATGAATTAAAACACCCCAGATCCTAAGAAGCCTCTGAAAGTGCTCTGTTTATCAGAAGGCCAATATAGGTAGTCCTTGACTTACACCCGTTCGTTTAGTGACCGTTCGAAGTTACAACGGCACTGAAAACAGTGACTTGGGACCTTTTTTCATACTTACGACCGCTGCATCATCTCCATGGTAACGTGGTTAAAATTCAGACACTTGGCAACTGGTTTCTACAGGTAGTCCTCGACTTACGACCACAACTGAGCCCAATATTTGTGTTGCTTAGTGAAACTTTTGTTAAGTGAGTTTTGCCCCATTTTATGACCTTTCTTGGCACAGTTGTTAAGTGAACCACTGCAGTTGTTAAATTAGTAACTCGATTGTTCAGTGTATCTGGCTTCCCCCATTGACTTGGCTTGTCAGAAGGTCGTAAAAGGGGATCACATCGCCCCAGGACAGTACAACGGTCATAAATATGAATCAGTTGCCAAGCATCCGAATTTTGATCACATGACCATGGGGATGCTGCAATGGTTGTAAGTGTGAAAAACGGTCATCGGTTACTTTTTTCAGTGCCGTTGTAACTTTGAGCGGTCACTAAATGACCTGTTGTAAGTCAAGGACTAGCTGTATTTACGACGGTTGCCCTGTCCCGGAGTCATGTGATCCCCTTTTGCGACCTTCTGACCAGCAAAGTCAATGGGGAAGTCCGATTCACTTAACAACCGTGTTACTAATTTAATAACTGCAGTGCTTCACTTAACAACAGGGGCAAGAACGATCGTCAAATGAGGCAAAACTCACTTAACCATTGTCCCACTCAGCAGTGGTCGCAAGTCGAGGACTAGCTGTATAAGGGGCCTTGATTCTGACAGTTTTGCTAAGAGAAAGGAGAAGAGAGAAAGTTCAAAAGGAATCTCTCATGTTCCTTCGAGCGTGAGAACTTATCTATTCCCGCATGGAAGAATTGCTCGCCGTGGCTTTTTTCCAGGATGTGTCTTTGCTCCTCATTGATTATTAATCAGGGCAGAAGCCGCGCACCTGGAGATTTAAATACCTGCAAATGTAAATGATGGCAGGGCCCTGTTTCTCTCTCTCTCTCTCTCTCTCTCTCTCTCTCTGCAGAGATAGCCAGGTTTCGTTTTTGTCCCTTCTTCTGTTTTGAGTTGTTGTTCTTTTTAACCTCTTTTGGAGAGCTGAGGTCATCATTACCATGCATCCTGATGTCTCGGTTCTCCATGGATTCTGCACAGCTTTGAAAAGAACACAAACGCACTTGGCTTATTTACCTTCTAAAAAGGGTGCATAAATGACCACAGAGAACACCACAACCAAGCAGGCTTGGGCTAAGACTGTCAGACCTGCCCCAGTTTGATCTCCTAGGAAAGTAAAACCCCCGACTCCATTTGAGGGAATCGAAAAGGTACTTTCACTAAGAGATGCTGGTTGCAGTAGAGTCAGGCGGAATCTGAAGTCACCGCGCATCGGTACAAAACTAACCCCTTGGTTGCCCCCCCCCCGTCCCCGTCCCCCCCCCCCAATAGTCCGTCCATGTGTAGCCAATCCAGCACCGCTGAGATGTTTTGGGAAACACTGAGGTGTTCAGCCTGGTGAAATTCCATTCTCAGGGTACGTGGCCTTGAAGATGCCAGCTTCCAAAACGCTCTGTTCTTCCTCAACTGTCAATTCCACCTCCCAATTTCCCATCAGAGAGCCGAGAGTGGTGCAGTGGTTAGAGTGCAGCACTGCAGGGTACTTCAGCTGACTGCTGGCTGCAGTTCGGCAGTTCAAATCTCACCAGGCTCAAGGTTGACTCAGCCTTCCGTCCTTCCGAGGTGGGTAAAATGAGGACCCAGGTTGTTGGGGGCAATAGGCTGACTCTGTAAACCGCTTAGAGAGGGCTGTAAAGCACTATGAAGCGGTATATAAGTCTAAGTGCTATTGCCATCATAAAGGTGTAAATGTGTTCTTCTCTCTCCCTTCCCCTGTTGATGGCAGGATGCCAACAATGATTGACACCCCTTCACACAAGAGAAGGCTTTGTCAAACCAGAGGTATTCTTGAATAGAGGAAGCCACAATAGATCAAGATGCATATCTTGCAAGCTGAAGAGATCTTATGGGTTTAAGAATAACCCTTGCACCACACCATTTGGGTTCCAAGATCTTGTTACACTAAACAGGTAGTCCTCGACTTACAACCACAATTGACCTCAAAATTTCTATTGTTAAGTGAAACATTTAAGTGAGTTTTGCCCCCTTTTACGACCTTTCTTGCCATCATTGTTAAGTGAATCACTGCAGTGGATAAGTTGGTAACCCAGTTGTTGAGTGAATCTGGCTTCCCCGTTGACTTTGCTTGTGAGAAGGTCGCAAAGGGGATCACATGACCTTGGGACACAGCAACAGTCATAGCAATAGCAATAGCAATAGCACTTAGACTTATATACCGCTTCACAGTGCTTTCCAGCCCTCTCTAAGCGGTTCACAGAGTCAGCATATTGCCCCCAGGAATCTGGGTCCTCATTTTACCCACCTTGGAAGGATGGAAGGCTGAGTCAACCTTGAGCCGGTGAGATTCGATCTGCCAAATTGCAGCTAGCAGTCAGCTGAAGTACCCTGCAGTGCTGCACTCTAACCACTGCGCCACCATGGCTCATAAGTATGAACCAGTTGCCAACCATCTCAATTTTGATCACATGATTATGGGGATGTTGCAGAGGTCGTAACTGTGAAAAATGGTCATGTCACATTTTTCAGTGCCATTGTAACTTCGAACGGTCACCAAATGAACTGTTGTAAGTCCGTAAGTCCTCAACTTTCAACACTTTGTTTAGTGACTGTTCAATGTTACCACAGACTTTTAAAAAAACATTTTTCACACTTACGACCATTGCAGCATTCCAGGGGTGGGTTCCGGATTCTTTTACTGCCGGTTTGCTCAGGGCTGTGCCGCGCGGGCGGGGCGCACGCATGTGCAGTACTTAAAAAAAGGCTTCTGCGCATGCGCAGAAGCAAAAAACAAATGGCGGCGCCTATGGCGCCACCGAGAGAACCGGCTCGGGGGCGTGGCAGGCCTGGGTTGCTGCCGGTTCCAGTGACCCAGGCCGCCAAGTTACTAACGGCTCTATAGAACCAGTCCAAACCGGTAGGAACCCACCTCTGCAGCATTCCCACAGTCCACATGATCAAAATTTAGACACTTCCAACTGACACATATTTATAAGGGTTGCGGTTTCCGGAGGTCATGTGATCACCTTTTCAATCTTCTGACAAGCAAAGTCAATGGGGAAGCCCGATTCACTGAACAACCGTGTTGTCACACCTGCAGTGGTTCACTTAACAACTGTTGCAAAAAGGTCATAAAATGGGGCAAAACTCGTTTAACAACAGTTTTACATAGCAACAGAAATTTTGGGCTCAGTTGCTATTTAGCCTACAAGGGAAAACTTTAAGAGGGGACTGTGTAATAATACTTGTAAGCTTTCCCTATGGGCTAAATAATATTTAAAAGTGGCCTTTCCGTTTGTTTGTTTTTTTGCTTTTTCTTGAAGAAATTGTGCAGATGTAAAAAAAAAAAATCAGGTTTTCTTCTGTTCCAAAATACCAGCTCAAGTTTCTCATCTTTCAGCCCGCATTTTTGTAAATTATCAACAGGTCAGCTGATACCCTAGGAAAATATAAAATATTGAAATGGAAATTCATCCATTTATTTATATGTTATTTTAACAATCCAGATTTAGTATAGATTATGCATCATTCTACACGATGATTTCTACAAGGGATCCATTGGCTGTTTAAACACCTTATTGTTCACATCTTTTGAAAACATTACATTTGAATGATTCGCTTTGCTGATATCTCTAGGGGATTGGCGCAGACTGCAAGCCACGTATAATTCAAGTGAAATCAACAATTAATTTATCTGCCTTTGCTTGATCATGTGCTCAAGCAATTAGGTATTTAAATCTATTTGAAGATTAAAGGATGGATGGCAGATACCTGTTATGTAAAAAAAGGAAGAGTTAAGAGCTTTCACATAAATGAAGGCGTTGTTTATTTTAAAATATACTTTTCACAGATGAAAAAAGAAAGAAAGCAACAGGGGTTGGAGGAGAAAGGAAGAAATCCTTAATTCTATTTTACATAGATACTTCCTGCCCTTTTCTGTACTCTTGCAATCTGCCATAGTCTACCTGGATGCAATGTTGCCTGAATTAATTAACAACTTCCCCTGCCATGTATTAATGCTAAGATATGGCATTTAATTACTGCTACCAACTCAGCACTTTGTCCTTTTAAAATTTCCAATCTTTTCTTCCAAGTTTCTGCAAAGTCACTTTCTGCTGGCCTTTCTTCGTTTCCTTTTTCTATGAGTCATGAGTTTTCTCTGAGTTGTTTACAAGAGACCAGACAGTGTAGCTATTATTTGATACCACTATAAAGTGTTGCAGATGCTCTCATAAAATCAGTCATAAAAGAGCTTTGCCAGTCCGAAAATAGCCAGTTTTTAGAAATATTTGTTAAGCGCAAGGAGTCAGAACAATACATTGCAGTTGAAAAGATTTATTGATCATGCCTATACACAAGAAACTAGTCAACTAAAGTTCAATACTAAATTGGCACCAGATAAGGATCAAAGGAATTCAAGAGAGATTTGACTTAAATATTTATGGGAACATAACAATTCTAGGCTAGTGACTCATTTAACTCGGCCCCCTAGCTCTGCCTACTCTTCTCTTAAAGATTCTTTGCCAATCCCTTTAATCCCTATAGGATGCTAGTTTCCACACAGGTAATTTGGAGGTAGGTTCTGACCAGATGGACGTACAGGTAGTCTTCAACTTACAACAGTTTGTTTAGTGACTATTCAAAGTTAAAAAGGCACTGAAAAAAGTAACTTATCACCGTTTCTCACATTTACGACTAATGCAGTATGACCGTGAACATGTCATCAAAATTCAGTTGCTTGGCAACTGGTTCTTATTTTTGACCTTTGCTGTGTCCCAAGATCATGTGATCACCTTTTGTGACCTTCTGACAAGCAAACTCAATGGGGAAGCCAGATTCACTTAACAACCAGGTTACTAACTTATCAACTGCAGTAATTCACTTAATGACTGAGGCAAGAAAGGTCATAAAATGGGGCAAAACTCACTTAACAAATGTCTCACTTAACAACAGAAATTTTGGACTCAATTGTGGTCGTAAATTGAGGACTGTATTTTTCCCTAAATCTCCAAATTGCAGCATCTTCCATCACAATGTTTATGAGAACTAGGTGGAATTTAGAAACAAATTAAGGGGAAATCGCCTGGCACTTGAACTTGCTGAACTTGACATTATGCTAATATGGTGCTCTGTATATAGATTTAAGTATAAAAGGATGTAACAGTTCAGGTATCGGCTGAATTCCGGCTTAATGTTTTTTTAAAAAAATAATAATTTGGGTTAAAAGATTTTACAAAGATTTTAAAAAAAAAACTACGGAAAGATAAAGAGGTAGAAAAAGAAAGAATTTGTAAAAGGTTAAAAGGAAAAGTGAAGGATAACAAAAAGGAAAGAAAAAGAAGCAACTTCCAATCTTATTTGCAACATTTGCAGGATTAATATTTTCAAAACCTTGAGAGTTCATTAAGGGTAAAGGTGAAGACTCCCTCGAACCAGTAGTGGTATTCACTTACCTTCGCTACCGGTTCGGAAATGGGAGCTCGCGTGCGGCGCTTCTGCGCATGCACAGAACCTTCTGCGCATGCGCAGAGCGTCTGTGATGACGTCCGGGCGGGTGGGCAGAGCCTCCCACCACCTGCGCTACTGGTTCGTCTGAACCGGTGCGAACCGGTAGAATACCACCACTGCCTCGAACCAAACTGAAGTGATAACTTCATAGACCTGAAGCTCTCTTGGCAACAAGATGGAAGGGTTTCATCATATATTTATATATATTTATTATATTTGTATGCCGCCCAACTCCCAAAGGACTGGAATATTTGTTCCATGTCTCAATCTGTCCTATATTTGCTAGTTTGTGTTCGCTTACCTTTGTAAGCTCAACCAGGTTGGCAAGGGACTTCCACCAAGTTGGCAAATTAATTAGTAGACCTGCAGAACCAACTTTGTCTCCATAAATGTTCCAACTTAGGTTTAGAAAAAGGCTTGAGGACCGATCTCGCAGCTTATCCATTGTATTCTAAGCTTGGCGGTGTTCAATTTTGTTTCCCTGATTACTTAGGTGTGTCTTAGTCAGTGAATCTGGCTAGGATTCAGATCAATGGGAACAGGTTGGCCAAGAAGAATTATGGTCCAAGATTTAGAAATCATGGTTTTTAATACCAGATTAATAGGAGGGTTAAAGAAATCCTTGTCATGATGCCTTGTTCTGCAGGCCCAGGAATGCTAGTTCAAAATCAGGGTCTCCCTGTTCACATATGAAGAATTTAAGACATTATGTCAGATTAAAGTAGCGGTTGGTTGTTCTCCTTCACTGAAAACAAAGGCAACATTTTTGTTGACTCAAGAAGATGTATTTGCAGTCACCAATACTACCAACTGTTTCCAATTGATCCTTCAGCTGCCTTTGTAAAGCAAGCGAGCAGATCCAAATATAATTTTTTTTTAGGGTTGTTGTTTTTTTTAAGCTCTGAGTCAGTTCTTTCGATGTTTAATTTACTATGAAATCAGCCTCCAGCTAAAAAACTGTGAAATCATTTTAGTTAATTTGCCATATTTATCAGTTTACTAGTGGAACTTGAGCAGACCAAGAGGGAATCTGTCACCGACAGCAGTTTGGAAAATTAAGGACAAAACCCTTGGGTTGTTTTGTTTTGTTTTTGGTGGTGTTTTTTTTTTTTTTTGTTGCGCAGGGGGGGGAACAGCGGTGGGTTGCTCCCGGTTCGGCCCGGTTATGTGAACCGGTAGTGGCGGCGGCGCGCGAGCGCGAACCGGTAACAACAGGATTTAGAAACCACTACTTATGGGGAAGGAAAGCTAAATGAATGGTTATTTAAAAGCTTTACATGTAAACAGGCCTGAAATAAAAAAAGAAAGAAAGGAAGCTGAAATTGTGGATTATTCCTTGACTTTTCCTGCCCCCTCCCCCTTCTGCATACACTGTACATACACTTTTAATAGAATTTATCATAAGGCTTGTTCTGTTTAGGCAAATTGTTTACCTTTGAAGTACAGGTTAGAGCTGAGTTGTGAGTTGAATTACACAAAAAACTCTGTATTATTTAATACAGTAACGTATTTACCTAGCTGTAATTATGGGGCCCAATAAAAAGTTATTTTCCTCAGAAATGGCGTGAATAATATAATAATGGGGAGTGAATACAGGTAGTCCTAGACTTACAACCGTTCGTTTAGTGACAATTTGAAGTTACAACAGCACTGAAAACAGTGACTTATGACCATTGCAGCATTCCCATGGTCACGTGATTTATATTCGGATGCTTGACAACTGACTCACATTTATGACGATTGCAGTGTCCCTGGGGTCATGTGATCCCCTTTAGCGACCTTCTGACAGGCAAAGTCAATGGGGAAACCAGATTCACTTAACAACCCGTGTTACTAATTTAACAACTGCAATGATTCACTTAACAACAGTGGCAAGAAAAGTCGTAAAATGGGGCAAAAGTCACTTAACAAATTTTTTACTTAGCAACATAAATTTTAGGCTCTGATCGTAAGTTGAGGACTACATCTCCTCTGCCGCAGTATATATTCTTGCGAAAATGTGTTTACTAATTTTCCGGGGTAGGTAAATTAATGGGAAGGGGTCCTGAAGAATATTTATTTTCAGTCCCTTCTCCTTTCCTATAAATTGTAATGGAAAGAGCTCCTTCATTCCTAAAATAGCTTGCACATTAACAGAAAATAGAAGGCTGTAACTAATCAAGGAGAGAAGCAACCTAGAACTAAGGGAGAAATTTCCGGACAGTTGGAACAACTAATCAGTGGAACACAATTTGTCTCCAAAAGTTGTGAATGCTCCAACAACACTGAAAGCTTTTTAAGAAGAGATTGGACAACCGTTTGTCTGAAATGGTATAGGGTTTCCTGCCTGAGCAGGGGGTTGGACTAGAAGACCTCAAGGTCCCTTCCTACACTGTCATTCTATTCCATTCTAAAGTCTGTGGAGCAACAATTGCTCTGTGTTTCTCTACAATTTCTGTGTGCTCATTAACAGCAAACAATATTGCCCTATCTTTTCTGGAACCATGACAGGAACCAAAGAGTTTCCATATAATCCATGGTTACAGTTGCTCAAAACGCAACCGGTTGTCACCTCTTCCACAATTTTTGAAGCCGTCTATCATGGGAAGGTCCAGCTACTAGACTTCTGTTTTTGTTGGGTTTTTTTTTTAAATCTGACACCTGTCCCTTGCGGTCAAGCTCCTGACCTTCCTTTTTAACTTATTTATTTATGAGCCACATGGCCTGCAACGCATTTTCTAATCCAGGGCAGCCTTTCACCCTCCAAACGTTGTTAAGATGCCAGCATCATGGGCCCCAGCCCAGGTTTGACCTCTGGAGGGCAGAGGTTGCTCACATTTTCTTGTAGAAAATTATGGGACATGGTCTCCGGCATATTAGCAGCTCATTCAGGCCATTGGCCAGGTCTCTTGAGTCTCATATTGGCCTTCTCAAAATGAGAGCGAAGCGCGGAAAACAGTATGTTTTCTTGGCAACATGCGCCAGAGAACAACAGGCAAACGGACTCTGGGGAGAGCAGGGTCTTAATTGAAACTCTCAATCCAAGAAACTCACGATCCTGAGGAACAAAGCCCACAAGTCGCTACGCAGGTAGTCCTCGACTTAAAACCGTTCGTTTAGTGACCGTTCGAAGTTACAACGGCATTGAAAAAAAGGGACTTATGGTCGTTTTTCACACTTAACGACCGTTCCAGCATCCCCACGGACAAGCAATCAAAATCCAGACACTTAGCGACTGGCTCATATTTATGACGGTTGCGGTGTCCCGGGGTCGTGTGATCCCCTTTTGCGACCTTCTGACAAGCAAAGTCAAGGGGGGGGGAAACCAGATTCACTTAACCAACCGTGTTACTGAACAACCACAGTGATTCACTTAACAACCGTGGCAAGAAAGATCGTAAAACGGTGCAAAACTCACTTAACAAATGTTTCACTTAGCAACAGAAATTTAGGGTTCAATTGTGGTCGTAAGTCGAGGACCACCTGTACGCTGGTGAGCAAAACTCCCAAACGCTCTCAATCGTACATTGATGATCCTGTAATCCTTTTGGATTGGATGGCACTGAGGATCTCACAGCATGGCTGACCATTTAGTGTACCTTGTTCTGATTAATGAAAACAAGTGATAGTCCTTTCAAAAGGCCCTGGTTTTAAATGAAAGATCCCAAGATAACCCAGTTGGTTTTTTGTTTTTTGCGATGCTATCCATGGACAAGGCAGGAGTGGTGAGGTATGTCCTCCCCTATCTAAGAAACATGAAAGCCAAACATGACAGGAAGCTGGGGGATTCTGGGAGTTGAAGTCCAAGCATCTTAAAGTTGCCAAGGTTTAAAAACACCACCTAAGGAATGTCCTTTCAAAGTTCCACTTAGTTTTCAAGCCCCATGTCAGTGAGGTGCTGCCGGACACGTTCTGCACCAGTAACAAATATTCAATTAATTCAGTCCTTGCTTATTTCCAAGCTCTGTAAATTTAAAGTTTCTGAATGTGCATTTGCTGAAGCTTGCCTGGACGCATAGAGCTATCGCCTTGACCTAGTTTTTTGTTTTTTTTTCCCTATTTCTTTTTCCCTTTTGGCTTCTTTATATCAAGTGAAATAATCTAGCAGTAATTTAACCCCACCTAATCCCACTTTTCTTTTTGCCAGTCCAGCATCGCAAATCTGCTGGGATTTCATTTACCCTGAAATAATTTTATAACACTTCCTTGAAGTGTTTCTCTGGTCTAATGAGTATACTTGCTAACAACGTCTGCATGAGATAAGAATAGCTGGATCGTTATAGGTTAAAAAAAAAGAGGCTGCCTTGAGATTCTATTAACCTGTTTCATTTTGAATATTCAGACATCACTTTTTGTTCCTGATTTCTCTTTCATACATGCATAGGAAAGATGGGGTGAGATAGCAATAGCCCTTAGACTTATATACCGCTTCACAGTGCTTTTGGAGCCCTCTCTAAGCGGTTTACAGAGTCAGCATATTGCCCCCAACAATCTGGGTCCCCATTTTACCGACCTCGGAAGGATGGAAGGCTGAGTCAACCTTGAGCCTGGTGAGATTCGAACTGCCAAATTGCAGGCAGCCGGCAGGCAGCAGAAGTAGCCTGCAGTACTGCATTCTAACCACTGTGCCATTGCGGCTCTTGTGGTGGCTAGGTTAGAATAGGCTCACTCTCTGATCCTACTCACCAACATTTAGCCTTGATTATTAGATGGATTTTCTGTTTCAATGGTGAAATGAGAGGTAGAAAAGCTAACTGCCTCTCCTAGCCTATAAATCGCCCAAATAGCAAAAGATGTCCTAGTTGCAAGCTATGGAACGCTCTCCAGGGAAAGGCAGGTGATTCAAGAGAAGTGTTGTTGTGTGTGTGAAGTGTTTTCCGCCCGCCTTCTCACCCGGGGACAGCGCCACGCTCACAACTCTGTCGCTTGCTTTTGATGTGGTAATAAGCATTGATCACAGATGAGGAAAGTGTGAGCGAGCGAGCGAGCGAGCGAGCGAGAAAGATGCCTTTTGCCGTTGTGGATATTATTAGTATTATTATTTTAATCTTCTAGCTGTGGAAGACAGAAAATTGTTCATAGGAATGGTTTCGAAGAAGTGTAATGAGAACGATATCAGAGTGATGTTTTCTCCATTTGGCCAGATAGAAGAATGCCGAATCCTTCGGGGACCAGACGGACTCAGCAGAGGTGAGCATACACCGTCTCATAAGGCCCTCTTGTTTTAAAAGGCGAGGTAGAGTTGGGGGTGGTAGGTGGGGTGGGGGGGGAAACAGAACTGGTTGATCAAGGTTGAGCTCAGATGTCGTGGGACAAGCCCTTTTTCATAGAACTTCAGCAGAATTTTATTAAATGTCCACAGAAATTCCATGGGGATCCTCTTTCCCACTGTTTAGCCATACAGTTCTGGATTGAGGGGGGTGGGCAGTAATTAATATCCGTATACCTTGCATTCCCCTGTGGGTTGTTTCCCTCTTTCTCTTCAACCCAAACTTTCCAAAGAAGAGTTAGAAGACAGGTTTTGCTTTCCCCGTTGTGTGTATCCCCAAGTCCCATAACTGAGCTTTCTTGATAGGGATGGAAAGAAGAGTAGGTCCTTAAAGTATTTGTTTTTCTGAATTTGTTCCCCTGCCCTGTTGACCTCAACATTTCAATATAGCTCTGTCTGCTGGCTGAACATCTTCATCTGACCACCCTGGCCCCGAGTATTGCTTCTTGATCACACCTGAGAAGCAAGCAATATCCTGAGCTAATCTTTAGGTATCTCCAATGGACAACTCCCCTGTAGATTTGTAACTAGGGACAACAAAGAACCACTTGTTTTCTAAGCACATCTTGGATAGTACAGCTGGGTCCTGACCCTAGATTTAAAAAAAAGAAAAAATAGGTGGCCCTCAAGGGATAATACAGTGCAGATCTGAAGTTTGAAGAGACTGGGAAGAACCACCTGGGTGACTATATGAAGGTTCTCAATATGAATGATTAACAACACAGTCTTATTCAGGTCTCACCGAGTTGTTTGTTCAGCCTTATTCCCAGTTTCTTGAATAAGATTACAGCTTTAGCTACCTATTCACATTTAGTCTGTTAGAAAAGAAATGCCATATTCCATATCTAGGGTAAGGTTCCTGCATATATCTTTTACACAGAGAGAGAGAGAAAGAGAGAGATTACAGTCATGTATGAGCAATCTTTCCTCCAGGAACTCAAGCTAACAAGTGCAATTCTTTCTCCATGTATACATTTTCTTCCGATCCTTTGCTTTCACCCTTGCAACATCCCTTCTGTAAATTAGGCTGAAATAAGTCATCTAGGGAATTTAATGATTAAGTAGGGATAAAAAAAAAAACCTATCAAAGCCCCAACCTGGCTCTGGAAATACCCCACAAAGAATATTTGCTACAATAAACATTTAAAACCCAGTGGATATTGACATTTACTGCTTTAAGGCTGTGGTAAGCTGAGAGAGAAACGATCCTGACATTTTCTGGTGAGTGTTGATGCTCTATAGGAGAACACCCATCTGATCATTTACAGCACAGAAATGCAACCAGCAGGAGTTCAATGTAGCTTTAGAAGTCTTCTGGAGGTAATCAATTCAGGACTGCTACCTTCCCTTTAGTAGCCAAGATGAAAGCAAGAAAAAAGGAGAGAGAGAGAGATAAAAAATATTGATTCCATCCATCTCTCACACACTACTACGGAGCCCGTCATCATCACCATACCTTAATTAAATTATCCCCAAAGGAATTACAGCCTTCATCCAATAAAATTTCCACCTTCTTGATTTTTAGGGAAGGGAGATGCAAAACAGGGTCATGTCTCAAAATCTTCTTAAGGCTCACTGAGAAATATCAAGTATCAACAGGTTTTTGACATTTCACTGTAATTTGGTAGCCATCTAAATATAGACTGAGCATTTTTCACAATGGGCAAACGCATCAAAGGCCAAGTTACGTATTGGTAAGCCAAATATTTGATTCCATAACAATTTATGTCCTTTGTTTTAAAAGAAAGCACATTCCTGTATTTAAAAGGAAGTGTGCACGTTTATTTTTTATTTTTTTTTAAATCTGGCCTCCTTATGGATAAAAAAACACTCAGGCTAATTATTTAAACTCTTTTGCAGACGAATGTTTATTTCTGAGTTATTTATTCTGCTTTAGTTGACATGAGTCAAGATGTCTTGACCATTCGCAACCCACCTCTGCTCCCTTCTGCTTTCTCATTCATTAGAGATAACAGAATAACAGAGTTGGAAGGGGCCTTCGAGGTGTTCTAGTCCAACCTCCTGCAGTTTCTAGTCCTTCTTAGCACGATAGATTTGAATATGTCCGGACATGTTCAAATCTATCGTGCCAATAAGGGCTAGAAACCTGAAAAGCTGAAATTTAATAAATGCTGTGTTCCATGTTTATGATAACCATTTGATCGCCCACATTGACAAAAGCTATTATGTAGGAGTCCAGGCAATAATATACTTAAATCAATTATAAACCAATTGTGAAAGTCTAAATCAGAAGTGATTCTATTGTTGAATTCAAACAATCCTTCTAACCCAACTATCTCACTTCAAAAGGCTCAGAGGAATAAATAGGAGAATACGGAGTTAGCAGGCTTAAATATCTTGAAGTGCAACAAAATTAAATCAATATAATAGAACCACAGTTTACATATCCTGTATATATTCAACTAAATCATGCTGAAATCGTTTCTGAAAACACCAGCATATTATATTTATTTTTATATATTTACAAAAATAATATGCTGGTGTTAATATATAAATACATTACCTACACACAGAGAGAGAATATATGCATATGTATATATGCACACATAGTGTGTACATGCATGTATGTACATACACATACACACACACACACATTCATTCTAGAAAGGGAATTTTTTGGTCTGTTTATGGATACAATGAGCATTGTTTAAATCAGAAGTGAAGGGAGTTTTCTGCATATTGTGTCTTTGGCGGTATCTGTGTAACTTTATATTTTATGTATTTCATTGTCAGAACATTGTCAGAGGTATAAAACAAGCATTTGTGAATTAGAGTGGGCAGGGGATAAATAATGGGTAAAATGCAGTGCATCTTAAATGAAAGCTTGTATATTGGGGGGTAGGTTGTTCCTTATTCCTTCTTTCTTGAATAGTGTTTCCTTTTAAAATTATTCCCAAAAAAAACCTATGCTGGATTTCATCTGGAACCAAAGAGACCTTGAGTCTGCCAAAAGAGATCTATGGCTATCAGAAAGCAGACATTACAAGAGAGCCAGTTCCCCATTCAAAGAATAGGATCACTCTGGAAAGCCCATAACTATGAATTCAATGGGGAGATGTAAAAGTTGAATTGTGGCAATTGGTGTCCATAATCCTTATTCTTTGCTAATATTGGCTCTGGCACTCCGTAACCCATGTTGCCAAGAGTTCCTCTATAGAGAAACTATATAAGTGAAGCCTACCCCCCAAAATGCAATTCCAGGATGAATTATAGATGTATATCATTGGAACTTAAGCCCAATGGGTTCAAGAATTTGATCCAGATTCAGATTACTAGATTCAGATTTACCTCCAGAAATCCAGCCTTCAGGTGTGAAATGATAGTGGGAGGAATATTTATTTGTTTAATCTTTATTTATTATTATTCTTTCAATAGCCAGGCCCAAAGCAGCCCACAAATAAATTGAGAATTTAATACCATGTCAAACAGCCCTTCCCAACTCTGTGTCTGACGGATATGTTGGATCTTTATTCTCCAAGGCCATGCTCCCTAGAACTTCCTAATACATCCCTACAATCTTAGGTGGGTGAAGGCTGAGATAAAATACTAAAAAATTATAAGGCCATAGCACAATCCAATCATATTTTTTTAAAAAAAGAGAGAGAGACCAATGAATATATGTTGCAGAATAAAAATATATTCTGTCAGTGCCCCAGGAATCATAAAAATGATGGCAATCAAGGCTGCCCAGGAAAATTCTTCCAGAAATGGAGCAGTTTATTTGAAAAACTTCAAGGGGAGACTTACCTACCTCCCCTACATGCTTTTTACGTGGTAGATCTTCATAGGACTTCTCCCAACAATTCTGCGTAGATATTCAGCAGTTTGGGGAAAAGAACTGCAGCACCAGAGGTGGTATTCAGCCGGTTCGGACCAGTTTTCCCGAACCGGTAGCGGAAATCGCAGGTGGGCCCGCCCACTCGCCCCAGCTCTATGATATCCTATGTAGGGACGTTTTTGAGGCCGGGCGCATGCGCGGAAGGTAGGCGCGCACACGGCGAACCGGTAGTGGCAAAATGGGAAACCCACCCCTGTGCAACACCCAAAAAAGCCAGGAAGTTGAGAAATTATTCCGAAGTATGTCTTCAGGAAATGGACATTTTAATTAAGAACTATCATAAAATATAGTGGTTTGCAGCATCAACAGTCACTGAAAGGTCCAGGAGAATTAGGAAGATCTCATTGTTACAGTTCCTCTCACCAAGCAACCCTAGAACAGGACTGAAATAAATAAAAGATCATCATTTTCCTCCAGGAATGACAGAACTGGTTGTCCCAAGGTAGCTTTCTTTGAGAACTGTCAAATAATAGCTTCTTTTATGAATCGGAATGCAGAAAGTAAGGCATTTAATAACTTTCTTAAACAGCGGTTCTGGATTGAATAATGAAAATTGAATAATGAAAATTTCTGGATTGAATAATGAAAATTTTTTAATCTTAAATTAATTCTGATTTTAATGTTCATTTTATCAATTATATTGTACACCACCCAGATCTTCTCTCTGAGGGAGATGGGCAGTTAGGAAAATTGATTGATTGATTGATTGATTGATTGACTGACTGACTGACTGACTGACAGACAGACAGACACCAATGTGCGAAGCAGAAGAAAGCAAGGCAGAAACTAGAAATAAGATTGTGTGAAGCCACGCAGCAGAAATAGTGCTGATGTCCAGGCAATATGCCAAAGCCGTAACCAGAAATTAGATGGGCTAGTTAATTAAAGCTCAAGCAGTTTGCCGATTGACTCATTGGCAAGCATGAGTAGTTCACAAGCACAAGGATAATCTTAGTAAGGTTAGCCAAGCCCTGAGTAGATAAGCCAGGCAGAGTGCTCTTGATGGTAAGTCAGAGCAATGTAGAATCTCAAAATAACATCTACTGAATTTGATCAAGGAATACAACAACAACAACATGCAAAATGGGAAGCTTAAGAAATGTAAAAGCAATCAAGGGATTTTGAGGGTAGGTACTAGTTTTAGGATCTGTGGGAACGCATTCAAGTTCAGTTAGGAGGAGAAATTATTGCAGGTGTTATCTAAGGATTAGGGTTAGGCCTAAAAGTGACCTTTTATGTCTTGCCCAAGATCATAGAGGCTATGGAAGGAGGAATTACAGAATTACAGATAAGATAAACAGAGTTGGAAGGGACCTTGCAAGGTCATCTAGTCCAACCCCCTGCCCAAGCAGGAAACCCTACATCTGCCTCTACCTAGGATCGAACTCACAACCTCCTGATTGTGAGGCAAGAGCTCCACCTCTAGGCCACAGCAGCTGGGCAATTATAATTATATATATATATTATAATGTAGGATGAAGGACTGGGAAACTTTTGATCGTTGGATTGTCCAGTAGGTAGCCGGTGGCTGAACTATGATGTTGTTGGAAATCAGATTATGGTTAAAAGAATGGAATTAAGGTGCCTCCAAGCCATCCTTCCTTCAGTTCTAAAACTTTCCTGATTACGCTCAGAGAGAACCAAATTGAAGTGTTATGAGTAGTCTTTTCCGATATAAAAAAATAAATAAAAATAAACCTGGAGCAATTTCACTTTTGCAGTTGCAGCTGAAGCTATATCGCAGGCTTTCAGTACCAAGGAGAGCAAAGCAAATTAAACATTTTAATTTTCCATGTTAATAGTACTAATTGGATTAACCATGCAAGGAGGAAATGGGAGAGTACAGGTATCTGGGCAATTAGTGAAATAATACACAGGGAAGCTAATGAAGAGCTGGGGGTTTTCAGGCTGGCAAGACCTATTTGAGTCTTCCTTGCATAATTCGGAAAGACAAACACTATTCTGGATAGAATGGAATGGAATGGAATGGAATGGAATGGAATGGAATGGAATGGAATGGAATGGAATGGAATGGAATGGAATGGAATGGACTAGA
>QLTV01002009.1:963586-980615 GCA_003457575.1 Thermophis baileyi
TTCTTTTTCCTTCCCTCTTCATTCTCCTTTCTTCTTCTTCAGCTTTTTCCTTATTTTTCCTTCCTTGCTCTCTTCCCATCTTTCCTTCTTTTTCTTTTTCTTTCCTCTTTCCCTTTTTCCTTTCCTGTCCCTTCTTGCATGCTCAAATGCAAAAGGGGAAACTTTTCTCCGTTTGTTTTGTTTTTTTGTTTTTCCAGGGTGGCCCCACGGGCCAGATCTAAGCACCCCATGGGCCGGATGTGGGCCACGGGCCTTGAGTTTGACTCCCCTGTTTTAAACCATTCTGTGGCACATTCCTAAGCAAAGGTCCTTGAAAATTGCACTAAATGCAGCGAAACTCATATATTTATGTGTGTATGTATGTAAATGTATATATACAGTATATAATGCATATATACATACACACACATACATATGCATATTCAGGTAAAACTTCATAGAACTGTAAAATTTTGATTTATTTTAAAATAATGGAGTGATCAGTTAAAGGTAAAACTTTGCAAAGAAGAAAGAAAAACTCATAACAGTTCCCAACATTCACTGAGCAACAGTTTATAGGTTACAAAATTAAGCAAAAGTTGTTAGGTTTGGTTGATCCTTCCCCATTTCTCAACTTACAGTTTCTTGCCTGCTTCTAATACCTAACCTCTAGACTAGAGCTGTCTATTAAATCTGGCCTGAAAGTACTCTGCTTAGATCATAGTCAGGTTAGAAAGAAGACAAGTTGATAAACCAAGTTTTGATTTTAACTACAAAATCTGATTAGCATAAAGATTTATTTAATATTCAGACTTGGAAAATGTGGAGAAATATGGGGAAAAAGGAGAAATCTTCCTTGTTTCCTTTTTCTCTTCCATCCTTTCTTCCTTCCTCATTACTCAAAGCCAAAACAACTTAAGACCAAAAAAAATAAAAATTAACCATTAAGAGAGACCAATGCCAAATTAACAGATGCATTTCTAAGCTAAAATGTCACCCAAACAGATTTCTGAAATTGGCATGCAGTTTGAGCCTCTTTACATACCATCCTATCCAATGTTTTGATCTGCTTTGGAGGTTCCCTCAATCTCTGGAGCAGATTTGGGGGATGTTGCAGGAAGGGATGGTATGGAATATATTGGGGTGGAGAGGAAGGGGTGAATTTCCCAAGCAATGAGGGTTAGACATCATGCTAACCAGGAATGTATGCAGCAGATGAGGCTTGGGGGCCAAATATGTCAAGGTGGCAGCCACAACCACAACTACCATTTTGACTTTTGGGATCCCCTCTGCAATGCTCCATGAGATTCTGAAATCTTTTGACTATCCACATGTTGTGGGTTCTATAATCAGTTGCAAAATTATAGAACATCTCAAAAAAATAAAAAGGAACCGTGAAAAAGACTCATGCAGATGTATCAGAATTATTCTAACATCTCATCTGAGTCAAACTTGATGCTTGGTAATTTATCCCATCTAGCGCTAACCAATCTGACCTCACATACCAGCCAAAGATGGCTAAAGCATCATGTAGCCCCCGGTACTTAAAAATGATTGTGAATGGAAGTTTTCTTTCCAAATCAAATAAAAGATACAGAGACCAAACTAAATTAAATAGTAAAGGTAAAGGTTTCCCTGTCCAGTCGTTTCCGACTCTAAGGCACGGTGCTCATCTCTGTTTTTTGGCCTAAGGAGCCAGCGTTGTCCAAAGGCATTTTCTGCGGTCATGTGGCTAGCACGGCTGTATGCCAAAGGCACACAGAACGCTGTTATTTTCCCACCAAAGTGGTACCTATTAATCTACTCGCATTTACATGCTTTCAAACTGCTAGGTGGACAGGAGCTGCAACAAGGAACGGGAGCTCACCCGTTGCGCGACGCTCGGGTCTCGAACCCAGACTGTCAGCTTTCCAGCTGACAAGCTCAGTATCTTTAACCACTGAGCCATCGTGCCCTCTTCTAAATTAAACAAGGGGCCCAAAAGTGTCTTCAATCACATAGTAAATACTCCCACCAATCAAGTTCAGCTCCTGATGTCTGCCTCAACGCATTCGTGAAGTTTTCCAGACAACAGCACAGAAGTGATCTCCCAAGATATTTTTGTATTTTTGACTTCTCAGGCAAGTCAACGCTGCTAGTCAACCCCCAATGGCCTTCTCTCTTAAGTACTAACCAGAGATCTGAGATCAGCCAAGGTCGGCTAGGTGCTGCCACCTAGCTGGAAATGTGTGATAGACCTTTTTCCCCACCAATCTGTCCAACCACAGGGCTGTTCTTCACCAATTGTCGTGAAGTTTGCTGATACCCAAAAGGACAAAGAGCAAAGACGTTTACAACAGCAATTGGCACAACAAATGCAACAGCTCAATACTGCCACTTGGGGAAACCTTACAGGCCTTGGAGGATTTACCCCACAGTACCTGGCTGTAAGTAATCATCACATTTGTTTACAATATTTTCAAAGCAAGCTTGCCATGCTGGGTTAAGTGGGCATGGTTTAAATAAAGCAGGGAGCGTCTCTCTTGTTAAAGGGTTGAGGAAACTAATTCATTGCATCAAATTGTCCTGCAAGGGATGTGAAAGAATATCTGAGATTAAGATAAAAATTGCAGTGAGATTTCCTCCAATTGATGCTGTCACATTTTAATAGATGAAGTTTCTGGGTGAATGATTGTATTCTGAGGATGTCCCTGCAAGCATGCAGATAGAGATGTTTGCATATTTAACTGCAGTTCTGAGCTTTACACCACTCAAAATGTTTTAGACATTGATGTGAAATCTACATTTTTGTCTTTTTCTTAGCAATGGATTCTGTATATTGATCTCTTTTAATAGCTTAAGACGCTTTAAGAACATGTGTCACTGAAAGTCGAATCTCTGTCTTTCAGATAAAGGTTGTCTACACCAGGGGTGGGTTCTAACTTACCTCGCTGCCAGTTCACTTCCTCCCACGCCGCATGGGCACGCCTCATGGGCGCGCTCACGCGCATGCACAGTACCGAAAAATCCAGAAAAAATCCCCCCCCCAAAAAAAGCCAAAAACAAGATGGCGACGCATGCGCAGTGCCAGAAACTCGGCTTCTGCGTATGCGCAGAAGAAAAAAAAACCGGAAAAAATTCAAAAAAAAAATTCAAAAAAAGATGGCGGCGCCCACAGACCGGCACCGCCCAAACCGGATCCGTGACATCACTGTGACATCACCAGTGGGTCGCTACCGGTTTGGGCGAACCGGTCTGAACCGGGAGGAACCCACCTCTGGTCTACACCAACCAGCTCAATTTCAAATTTTAGAAGCTGCCTTCACATAACATGCTCAGCTGGGTTAATGGCTCACTTACTTGCTACATGGCACAGCGTGTTGTATGAAAGCAGTGGGTTTATTCATTCTTTGATGCAACATATAATGCAAAATTAGAAAACGGGTTAATTCAGTAACCAGGTCAAGCGCATAGTATGAAGAATACAGTTCTCAGTCATCCAGGTCATGGTTGTCCCAAAGATGCTTTTTCAAAAGGCAGCTGAACAAAGGAAGTCAAGTTTTGAAAAGGCACCTTTGGGAAGAACACGGTTGAAATTCAAATACAGGTAGTCCTCGACTTATGACCACAATTGAGCCCAAGGTTTCTGCTGCTAAGTGAGGCAGTTGTGAAGTGAGTTTTGCCCCATTTTACGACCTTTCTTGCCACCGTTGTTAAGTGAAACCCTGCAGTCGTTAAGTTAGTAACAGGGTTGTTAAGTGAATCTGGATTCCCCATTGACTTTGCTTGTCAGAAGGTCGCATCACCCCAGGGCACTGCAACCGTCATAAATATGAGTCAGTTGCCAGGCATCTGAATTTCGATCATGTGACCATTGGAGTGCTGCTACTGTTGTAAGTGTGAAAAACAGTCATAAATCACTTTTTTCAGTGCCGTTGTAACTTCGAGCAGTCACCAAATGAACTGCTGTAATTTGAGGACTACCTGAATTTGGAGCTGCAGTCTGCATCTCTCATTACCCAGAAATAAGGCCCATTGATTTTAATGGGACTTGTTTCTAAGTAGACATGTTCAGTTTGTACTAAAGGGTTCAATAAAGAAGCCATCAATTCTCTCTAGTTTTTGGAATCCTGACCCGGAAGCATTTGGTGGAAGCTCTGTGTGCGCTTTGCACATTCTCATATATCAGAGGTCTTCAAACTTGGCAACTTTAAGACTTGTGCACTTCAACTCCCAGAATTCTCCAGCCAGCATAGCTGGCTGGAGAATTCTGGCAGTTGAAGTCCACAAGTCTTAAAGTTGCCAAGTTTGGGGACCCCTGTCATATATCATCCTACTTTTCTTTTTGAAATTTGTCCACTCCGCAAATGGCTGCTTCATAATGGCTGTGTTCACACAACATGCTTCCTCTTTTTTGGCTCAGCACCATCTGAAACTGTCCTGATGCCAAAGGAACATCACACAAATGCCACCATCACACACTGTCTGTTTCGTCTCCCCTTTCCCACAACCCTGTTTTCTGGACGTGCTGTCAAGGCTCTGACTAACGAACCCAAGCAAATGAGAACTCTGACACTTGGCTCTTTCTCACAGGTCTTCTTTAGTGAGTACATCATATCGGCACAGCTTCAATGGAAAACCAAATCTAAATATTTCCCGCGGTTTCAGTATAATTAAACTAGGAAATAACCCCATCCCCAAGTGTCACAGGTCAGGTTGGCCAATTGGGTTAATTGGCGGGCTCTACAGGCACTCCTTCTCCAACCTTATCGGTTGCCAGTAGAGACGACCTTGGTTCTCAGGAGAAAGCACTCTGTTGGGTCCAGTAATGCATTCCAACCTCCTTCCCCCCCCCCTTCCCCATCTGTGTGGCAACTGAGGAACAGAAAGTTGGCTGCGGCCAGGTTCAGTTCGAAGTTGACAACACTTCTATGTCAAGCAACCAAACCTTGAGTTGTCAGCAAAAATGCAAGTTAGAAATGCATGGAATAAATAAATATTGGTTTGCATTTGCACAACACGTAACAATTAGCACTAAGCAAGTGCGAATCATCATGTGAATGCAACCTCTAGTGTTATTACTGACTTGGTTAAGAGTGTTGGATAGACAGGCAACATTTTTTATGAAATAAATTAGAATAGTTTAGTTTAGTTTAGTTTAGTTTAGTTTAGTTTTTAGTTTAGTTTTTAGTTTAGTTCAATTTTAGTTTTAGTTTTAGTTTTAGTTTAGTGCCCAAAATGTATTCACACAACACTTTATTCTCAGTGCTTTAACTAATACAACACAATCCCTGTGTTCACATACTGCATGCTGAGAAAAATAAGTTACTGTATATTCTGGCTTCATATGATAGCCTAATTCACCCAGTATGGCAGGATTTTTAGCACATGCTAAGCCACTAACTAACTCGATTGCAGGAAATACGACTTCAGCAACAGAGTGATTAATGCCTGGAACTCACTACCTGACTCTGTGGTTTCATCCCCAAATCCCCAAAATGTTAACCTTAGACTGTCTACTGTTGACCTCACCCCATTCCTAAGAGGTCAGAAAGGGGTGTGCATAAGCGCACCAGCGTGCCTACCGTCCCTGTCCAAATGTTCCCTTTTATTTGTACCCATCTTATGTATTCAAATAATGTTATACTTATGTATATTATCAAACACATACTTGACAAAATAAATAAATAAATAAAATAAATAACCTCATTATAGCTTAATCTAGGCTGTTATGTCAGAACCTTTTTTGCATTAGATAAAGCAAGTATATAATTTCTATTTTAGTGTTTTTGGATTTCGTAAGAAAATGTAAAAAAAAAATGAATGAAAAATCAATTTGCAAGCTTTTTGTCATATGGAGATATTCAGTGGCTGGTATATTTTTAGGAGAGGGTTATTTGGATTATATTTTAGCTGTGTCCAAACCTAACCAGGTCAAATGAAGACTGACTGGCTGCATTCACACGACAATCTAAGCTTGATTTCTTTACTTACTTTGTGCGTGTATGTGTACCCAACTTAATAAATTGTAAAATTATTTGGTTAGTTTAGGATTGATTATTGCACAAGTCCACAAAATGGGCAACTTAAGAATCAGTTAAGTGCATTAGGTGAAGGCAACCATTGTTTTAGCATGTATGTAGACAGTGGGGGAAAACCCAGTTCTTTGGCAGATAAATCTCTTCTACAATTGGTTCAACAAGATAGTGTACAAAGATGTTTGCTTTTCAAATGCAATGTAAGAAGTGATGGAGTTAGAGACCAGTCATTGCAGGATGCCAAGATGTCTGACTGCCTTCGCAGTGTTTATTGCTTATATACAGTTTTACAAGCAGCAAAAGGTAACAAAGAGCAACAGCATTTTCATTGGTGAATTCTCCTTGCCAATCCTTAAGAACATCCTACATCCTGTTAATACAACCTAGATGAGATCACGTACCAGCCAGAGATAGTGCCCTGCTTCATCCAGGCAATATGAACGGGGTGAAATCATGGGAACTGGGTGAGATCATGTAGGTACTTGAGGCCCTTCTGAGGTAGGCAGTTTGCTGCACACAACCTCCAAATGACCTCCATCTCTACAAAGAAGCAGGTATTAAACAATATAATTAGAGCTGCTTTGCCAGAATGACATTATCCTAAGCAACATTTGCCAGTTTACTTTTGGCAACCTGGTGGCAAGGCCATTTTTTTTTAAAAAAATTCCCATTTACATGTGCAAACCACATCTTGTAAAATGCACTAAATACAACACACTTAATCAGATCAACTGAAGACTGACTGGCTGCCTTCCGAAACCCAGATTAACAAATCACAATTCCTGCCTTCACATGACCTGTGACAGCCAAACAAATAAGCCATCATACAGCTTTACATCAGAGGTGGGTTCCTACCGGTTCTAACCGGTTCTTTAGAACCGTTAGTAAATCGGTGAGGACGTCACGGAGCCGGTTCTGTCGGTGTCTCCGTGGGCGCCGCCATCTTGGATTTTGCTTCTGCGCACGTGCAGAAGCTATTTTTAATTGCTGCGGGCATGCGCGCGTGCACGGCGCAATCCTGAGCGAACTGGCAGCAAAAGGATCCAGAACCCACCCCTGCTTTACATGGTTCACCTGATGTGCAAAGATATGGACACAAACGCATCACTTCCCTGCGAAAAAACAAATATTCAAGATTTGATCCGGGAGAGAGGACCTCCATAGCTAATCCAACCTACATTAACTATGTAGGAGCCGCGGTGGCGCAGTGGTTAGAGTGCAGTACTGCAGGCTACTTCTGCTGATCACTGGCTGCCAGCAGTTTGGCAGATCGAATCTCACCAGGCTCAAGGTTGACTCAGCCTTCCATCCTTCCGAGGTCGGTAAAATGAGGACCCAGATTGTTGGGGGGCAATATGCTGACTCTGTAAACCGCTTAGAGAGGGCTGTAAAGCACTGTAAAGCGGTATATAAGTCTAAGTGCTATTGCTATTGCTATTGCTATTGCTATTCTCAAAACATGCTGGAAGTACAATTGCAAGAATTCCCAGCTGGGAATTATGGAAACTGCCATCTAAATTCAGTGGGAAGGTTGGGAAGGAGACCTTGAGACCAGTGGTGGGTTTCACTTTCCTTTGCTACCGGTTTGGGAACGGGAGCGCCCAGGAATTAATGAATATGAAAATGCTCAGTGGCAGTCTTCTACACAGGAAGGAAAAAATAATTATCTAAATTTCTCAATGATCTGAATTATGTTGTTTGTCACTTCCCCCACCTCTGTCGCCTTTCCCTGCTGTGCATTTAGATAAAAGGGCCCAAACTCCTCAATTATATTTTCTGAATGCAGCATCAGTGCACAGGAGTGGCATCGTGGGCTTTCATTCAATACAGCTACTTTAAATTTCATAATTGGATGTCAATTTGAAAAGATTTCTTTTCCCTTGGCGAGATGGTTCAGGTTTCCAGTTAACCAATGCATTTTTACAGCATCTTCTTGCCTCCCCTTTCCACTCATGTGTTAAGCTGCATAAGTAACTGCCTGCTTTGATCAAACTGCGATAGTTAGCTACAGTATATTGCGACCAGGTTTTCCATGAGGCTTGCAACTTAGAACGACAGTTTGGTTTGAAGGATCAGTGCAACAACATTAGAATGGACCTTCAGTATTCATTGGGGCATCAGTCAGGATAAGACATTTTACAAAGCTTAGGGTAAGCTTTGATCTCCACTGTTGGACATGCAAGTCTCTTTAGGCAAAAGAAACGGGAAGCAGAAGTTAGGGGAAAAGAAAAGGATTTATTTATTTTACATGAACATCCACAATGTGCACATCCTGGCTTTGGTCCTTGAAATTCTACACCTTTCTGCTTTTTTCAGGATCTCCTCCATTCCACCCAACCATGGTTTCCTGTCTTCGCCTTTCTTTAGACCCGCAAACTCTTCCTCCATGTATTACTTTTGTAATTTTATTCTCAGTCATCCTCTCTGTATCACTGAATAATCTCATCATTTTTTCTCTCTTCCCGGACATTTGATCCCATCTCTTCCTGTTTTTACTGCATGCGCTTCTAAACTAACCCATTTCCACAGAATTCATCTTATTTTGTGGTTCATCTGACATGCCTAATTCTCACGTCCATGTAATGATGTAGATCAGGAGTGTCCAACCTTGGCAACTTTAAGATTTGTGGACTTCAACTCCCAGAATGCTGAGTGAGGAAGTCTGGGAATTGAAGTGGTAACTTTAAGACTCATAATCTTCAACTATCCCATGCTGGCTGGGGAATTCTGGAATTTTTGAAGTCTACAAGTCTTAAAGTTGCCAAGCTTTCAACAAGCTTTCATTGTTCATACAAATCACACACTACTTATTATAATTTTACTAGCATTTGCAAGTCTTGGCTTTCCTTCCTTCCTTCCTTCCTTCCTTCCTTCCTTCCTTCCTTCCTTCCTTCCTTCCTTCCTTCCCTCTTTCCTTCTCTCTATCTTTTCCAATCACTCTCCCACACATATTATAATTTTACTAGCATTTGCAAGTCTTGGCTTTCCTTCCTTCCTTCCTTCCTTCCTTCCTTCCTTCCTTCCTTCCTTCCTTCCTTCCTTCCTTCCTTCCTTCCTTGTCCCCAACTTTAGCAATCACTCTGCAACACACACAGATTCATATTATATTTTGCCATATTCAGATCCATATCCTCTGTGCATCATACAGTTTAATATTCACTACAATCATTTGGGTTTTTAACCTCTAATACATCATTTGCATGTAAGGATACACACTCATTCTCATGCCCACCCAAAATACATCTAATGTCATCATAAGCTTTCCATATATATTTGTTATACTAATAACTAAGTCCCTAAGTCAAACATCCAGGTCTTAATACATGCTTGATCTTGAATCATTCAAAATGATTAGTTCTGATAGTCAGCAATTAATTCCATAACATGAAGATTCAATGAATGTTCAACATTCAACTATTCAAGTTTATATGTGTTCTTTAAATCCACAAGGGTACTATAAGCTTTCTTACATTCACATTTCTCAATGATCTGCTGAAATCCAAAAATCTGGACAGTACATATGTTGTCCAGCATAAAGGCATTTCCCAAGTTTTGTTCATCTCTCATAACTATTCACCAAATTCATTTCCATGCTTAGCAAACTGATACCTTATACTTTTTAAATTCACTGATACTATCTTTTCCTTTGAATAAGATAACAATAATGGCATTGTCCAGTTTATCAAACATAGATGCTCTCTTTGCATACAAGTTATACAAATAGATAGGCGCACCATAACAAATCAAGCCCAGTTATACCATTTATTAGCCATACATTTTTCAACATTTTCCCAGTATTTACAACTTTCTTGTCATCATTTTTCCCTTCGGCACAGAGATTTATAGCATTAATTTCAGTTCCGTTCTTTGACATATTACTCTTTCCTTTTATTTGCTTTTTTTTTCATCCACAACCTCCCTAGCTTCATCATCACACCCACCATCCTTTTTCATACTTCTCATTAGTGCAACTCTACAGATTTCTGCAGCCCTTTGTAATATAATTCATTTCATTCTGTTCCAAGCAGATTCCACATTCTCCTCCTCCTCTTTTCCTTCCTTTAATTCTGTTGGGGGATTAATCTGTCTTTCCCCCCCCCCTCCCATTCATATCACCTAGCAGATTCTCTCCTGCATCTCATTCATTCAGAAAAGTGGACAACTTTTCCCAAAATGCTCACCATAACCCTACTTCCTCCCTAATCCCCATTCATTGATAATTGACACTTTTTCATATACATTTAAGCTTTTCATTCATAATGAAACCTTACACTAGGAGGCTACCTCTGTTATTACAAATTCTATGTCACTTGGAATCATCACTGATCCAATGAAAAATGGTTCCGTCTTTCTGTAGCTTTATTCACACATTACAATATGCTCAAATGTGGTTTGACTCGTTTTAACATGTTATGCGAAACCAGCCATTGTGATTTGTAAGTGATGGTTGGTGTCCTAGCCTATGTTGTGATCTCAACCAAATGTGGGTTATCAAGGAAACCATGATTAAACAAACCAAGACTTAGCCAATGTGGGAACTAGATTATGTGTATGACCAGGAACTGGTTCCAAGGTTGTCCCCTACAGCATCTCAAATGATGATTGGCAACTGAATATATCAACTGCCTCCATTAAAAATCAATCAGTTGCGCCTAGGTGAATATTCTATACAGTTGGATTACCAAAATAGTGCACTGACAATGCAGATCACCTTTGATTTCCTGTGTGAACACAACTCTGTGAAAAAGAACAGCCCATTGTGAGGTTATGCGTTTTTCAGGACCAGTCCTACAAACCATTTTAAGGAAACCAGCTTCTCTTTTTAAGTGGGGAGGTGGAAAATACTCTTGTGATTAACCAGGATGAGTTATGCTAACTGCTAGACTGCAGAGGGCAATGATTAGTCACACTATGTTGGGCTGAAATAGATTTAGCACCTGGCAGTTAAAAAAGAGTAAATTGATTAATTGTTTTAAAGCAGCAATGTTATTGAGTTTCCCCAGTGTCTGTGTGTTTCTTAATAGAGATTAGACATTAATATGGATTTACAGCATCGGCTCTGGGGACCTTCATTCCAACACCAGACAGAAGCAAGAGACTGTATAAATGTAAAGGAAACTATAAGTATCCCAAATTTAATTTGATTCAGATAATTTTGCTTTAATCTTAACTTGTTGCGTTATTAACCCCATTGATGTTGTTACTGTTAATTTGCAGCTTCTGCAGCAAGCAACATCCTCCAGTAACTTGGGTGCCTTCAGTGGCATTCAACAAATGGCCGGTGAGTTAAAGCCTCTTTATTTATTCCTTTCCGTCTTTTTCCTCCTGTGGCTGAATTTTAGCCCTTTTCAGTACAAGAAGATCCTTCTTCTAACCGTATGGTTTAAGGGGTGAGTATCAGAGGTGGGTCCCTCCCGGTTCGGACCGGATCGCCTGAACTGGTAGCGACCCGCTGGTGACGTCACTGAACTGGATCGGTTGGTGCCGGTCCGTGGGCACCGCCATCTTTTTTTTGAATTTTTTTTGAATTTTTATGCGCAAAGGCTTCTGCACATGCGCAGAGGGTCATGTCCGTGAAGTGACATAGGCGCGCGCGTGAGCAAAGCTCACACGCGCAAAATGTGCACTTCCGCCGCAATGCGAACCGGTGGGGAAGGTAAGTAGAACCCACCCCTGGTGAGTATATGCAAAAGTAGAACATCTTGGATGTTGCATTGGTTCAGTCAGATTCAAAGGCTTCCTTGGATTATGTTCTACATAATTTGACTTTGGTTTCCAAGTTCCTGTTTTAGAATAGAATCATAGCCATCAGGGGTGGGTTCCACTTACCTTCCCTACCGGTTCGCATCGCGACGGAAGTGCGCATCGCAATGGAAGTCACATCAGGGAAGTCACATCAGGGAAATGACCCTCTGCGCATGCCAGCCGCAGCAACCGGAGAACCTGTTCGGGGGCGTGGACAGCCAGCCATCGCTGCCGGTTTGGCGAGTGGCTGCAAATTTCCGCCACCGGTACGGGCGAACCAGTCTGAACCGGCAGCAACCCACCACTGATAGCCATCCAGATTATACTGAAAACATCTTGCTCCATGGGCCAGCCATGGGTCTCTTCATGAAGCCTACAAACACCAGCCTTTTTCTACAATTGCTCTTTCAACAACTGATACTCAACAGTATGATATTTTATTTATTTATTTATTTATTTATTTATTTATTTATTTATTTATTTATTTATTTATTTATTTATTTATTTATTTATTTATTTATTTATTTTGCAAAATTTGTATGCCGCCCAACTCCCAAAGGACTCTGGGCGGCTCACAGTATATAAAAAAGAAGAAGCCCCCCCCCCCACGGTCCCGCCAGCCGGCACTGTCTGGCCGATGGGACCTGAAGAAGGCCAACACTGTGCGACCTCACTGGTCGATGGGAGGTATGTGGCAGAAGGCGGTCACGCAGATAAACTGGTCCTGAGCCATGTAGGGCTTTAAAGGTAACAACCAACACCTTAAATTGTGACCGGAGCACAATCGGCAGCCAGTGCAGCTCGCGAAGGATGGAACTCATGTGGGTGTACCTTGGTACACCCACAACTGCTCGCGCAGCTGCATTCTGGACTAATTGTAGTCTCCGGACACTCTTCAAGGGTAGCCCCATGTAGAGCGCATTGCAATAGTCATATGCTGCTGAACTGTTTCTTTGAAATTATGGTGACTTTCTACAGCACATCAATTTTATCCCCTACAAATATATCAACAAAGGAGAATATTTGTAGCTCAGGGTTGAAATGAGAGATGCCGGTGCTCTCTGAGCTTGGTTGACCCAAAGGTGCTTTTGCAAAAGGCAACTGGACTGTTTTTTTTTTTCCTTAAGGAAGAAGACGTTTCACCTCTCATCCAAGAAGCTTCATCAGTTCTGGTGGATGGTGGGGTGATGAAAGGATTAGTTCTGACAGGATGGTGGAGGGGGAGAATGGAAGGAATATGTTTCTTTGCAGTCATCTGATTATTAGTACTCTCTCTAAGAGAATCTCCATAGACATCTGAGGTTGGTTGTTTTCTTGGAATTTCATTACCCAAACTAGTGTTAGCACTGATGATGTTATGTAGTTTGGGTAATGAAACATTTGCAAGAAAACAACCAAGCTCAGAGAGCACCAAGCACTCCTCGCTACAAATATATGTGTCACACACACACACACACACACACACACACCATACACAGTCTTTCTCTCCCAGACTCCAAGCCTGCTTAGTTTTTTTTTAGATGAGCCAAAATTTGCAAAATAAAACTGAATGCTTGGTCATCATGATTAACATCCACTGAACACTTGGTCTTCTTGTTTAATTTCTTCTCACAATCTTTTTAATGAGAGTTTGTTGCAATTTTCCAGCAGCAAACCTCTCAGAATTTACAGTGCCACCATCTTAGATGATGAATACCCTTCTGATTTACAGATCTGACATATCTCATTACATAGAAGCTGGATCCTAGATGAGTGTCTTAGGGATACTTCAGGCAAGCCCAAAGCCTGGACTTGAAGGAGGTCAAGAAAGTCAAGATGGCAGCCACAATCCTGTGTTTGACCCGCCCCCCCACACTCCTTTTTTACATGTCTGAACTGCTTGACATGCTTTTAGCTGCACGGCTGTGGTTACCTTTTTAAATTTTCTTCCCCTACCCCCACCAAAAGACATTTAGCTGAATGGCCTCTGGGTGAATTTACTAAGCAATTTATTGTTAATAATAAAAGCTCATTCTTTGCCCTGCCCTGCTGATTCCTGTCTTGCACAGGAGGTACAAGAAGAACAACTCTAAGCACGGCCGTTACGTCTGTCCTGCGATGCCGTTAGTAGCCTTCCCCTCTTGCTTGATATTCTTCATTTCTCATCAAAGCAGCAGCCTCTCCTGCACTGTTCTTGTCATCAAACTGGCATGTGAATTTATTTTTAATTATGCTCTGACCACGTCAGCAAATTGGTGGCGCTTTTATTCACTCTTGCCACACTGAATGGCTTCAGCTCTATCCATATGTCGTCTTCGCGTCCTCTTTCTTTTCTTCCTTTTTTTTGGGGGGGGGGGGTTCCTCCCTTTTTAAAATATTATTAATGCTTTGCTCTGAATGGATCTTGAAGAGCATCTATGAAAAAGAGATGAGGGTATCCCCATAGGCTGTCGGTGTTTTATTCCTAGAATATGCCATTACTGCATTGGCTCCAGAGACTAATGCAGAATCCGCTTTCTGACAATATAAATTGGCCCGCAGGTGACGATATCGCTGAGTTATTTCCTCTGGTGCAGATCTGTTGGCAAGTACTTGCCGCTCGTATTATGTGCCGCTCATAATCTGGCACGATTTTTTTTTTTATTCTCCTCTCATGAAAAATATATCTTAATGTGATAAACAACATTTTCACAGTGATGGTTTTTTGGAACCGGCTTTGCGTTAAGAAGCCCAACTTCACCCTACAGAATAAGAAATGCAAGGACCAGAAAGAAGAGAGAGAGAGAGGGGGGGGGGGAGAGAGGGAGAGAGAGAGTTTTGTTTGTGTGAGGGCAGTGAGAGATTTTTCTGCATAGCACAGTTAGAGATGTATTATGTCTCTGCAATTATGATCTATTGGTTGAGACAGCCCAAAGTCATGAGTGCTCCCTCAACGTAAATTGGATCCAGACTTAGCCATTGCATCAGTGAAACCAGCTGGGAGTAAAATAAGCCTTAGCTATTATTTTTCCCATTAATCTAAATGGATCAACTCTACAAATGACAAATCCGAGATTGTCAATAGCACTCAAGAGCCGTGCAGTTTCACACATTCTTCAACCAGAAGCCTTGATAGCCAGTCTGCTGGGAAATATTTAGAAATATCTCTCAGCTTTGTCACCTCTGCCTAACTGTAAACTTTTGAAGTATAAAACACTTAGATATTGATTTTTGGGGGGGGCTTCTCTGGTATTCTTTCTTTTATATACAGATGGTCCTCGATTTATGGCCACAACTGAGCCCAACATTTCTGTTGCTAAGCGAGATAGTTGTCAAGTGAATTTTGCCCCATTTTACGACCTTTCTTGCCACAGTTGTTAAGCGAATCACTGCAGTTGTTAGTAACACGGTTCTGGCTTCTCTATTGACTTTGCATGTCAGACAGTCACAAAAGGACCCTGGACACTGCAACAGTCATAAATATGAGTCAGTTGCCAAGCATCCGAATTTTGATCATGTGACTATGGGGATACTGCAATGGTCACAAATGTGAAAAATGTCATAAGTCACTTTTTTCAGTGCCATTGTAACTTCAAATGGTCACTAAATGAACTGTTTTACACACATATATACATGTATATGTATCAATACACGAACAGAGACATGTATAGGCATACGCACATAAAACAGCTCAGATTAATTAGTTTATTTTAATTGTGAATGGCAAAATTGAAGGGCAGAATTGGAGCTTAAGATTGATAGAAAGGTGATCAAGGAACACCTTGCTACAATTAATGAGTTTAAGTCTTCAGGACTAGATGAATTATGCCCTCTAGGGTACTGCAGGAAGTCTTCATTTTATCCCTATATTTTAGGAGGTGAATTAGCTGCTTTGACTCTGCATAAACTTTGTCCTTCGAAGGAAACTTTCCTCTACCCATTGAACCTGTAATGGGAATGGTGCCATGTAGGCTTTGAAGCATCCCCTCAGAAGTTTACAAGGTGGCCTTATGTATCCAACCTTCTCATATCTTCAACCTTAATGAAAAAGATGCTGATACCCACCAATTTTATGGGGTTCTTGTCAAATTACCAATAAAAAATATTTCAAACCATTTAATGCTCAGTGTAAATCCCAAGAATGGATTTAAAGCTTATCGTTTATACATTTTCCTGGAATTTGTGTGGCTGGAGTGGGTCAGGACTGTCATAAATAAGCAAGCAAGTAAACAAACAAACAAACGTGTTTTCTTTTTTTTTTCTTTTTTTGTAAATGCCTCTAATAAGAGAAAACCTAAATCGCAAAATGGACTTCTTCAAAAATTAAAGCAATATTGGCTATTTGGTGTCCCTCTCTTGAAAAATAATGAAATGCGTTTTTCATTTCTTTTTGTTTTTCCAAGCTGACATCAACAGTAATGAGAAAATCCCCCCTTTAGTTGGGGACTGGTCAGTCCCCTCTTTCTGTGTGTGAAAGTTTACCCCGCAAGCTTTACACCCTGAGTTGTGACATGGAAACCTCAGGTCTCCAATTTATTTGTGTTTTAACAGGACTGCATGTGTCACTGCAAGGGTACTACACCAGTTTCCTGCAAATGTGCTAATAGGCCATATGAGAGAATTCTACAAGCATCCATCTGCCGATTTTTAACAAGCCTGATTGGCAAGTGGATGTAACAACTGACATCTGTTCTTCCTTATTGATATGTAGATTTATGGTAATTGCTGTGAACAATAAGACACCAAATTACCTAAGGTGAACATTAAATTAAATTTTCATAGCCCCTCTCCTTATAAATACATTTTATAAAAAGTCTTACATTTTAAGCAGACATATTGTACATCCATTATAAGCATAATTTAATTGTATTTTTAATCTGCCAAGCAATGAAAATCTAAGTTGCGATTCTTGCTGTACAAAATATTACCCTATTTTGATAACTGAGCAGTTTATATTATTGAAATCAATTAAATTCCATGTTTATTCTCAGCATTTTTTCTCCAGCATAAAAACTAAGAAGCATATCTAGAGGCTTGTTTCTCCAAAGGGAACCTCTCTTCCTTCTCCCCCTCCTTCCTAATGTAAATAATTAATGTTTCTTCCAAAAGTACTGTGTTTGTAGAATATTCAGTGGTTTCATCAGAAGATTATCAGATTATTTTTCATTTCATTTTAGAATAGAATAACAGAGTTGGAAGGGACCTTGGAGGTCTTGTAGTCCAACACCCTGCTTAGGCAGGAAACCCTACACCAGACAAATGGTTATCTAACATCTTCTTAAAAACTTCCAGTGTTGGAGCATTCACAACTTCTGGAGGCAAGCTGTTCC
>QLTV01002009.1:988930-1002779 GCA_003457575.1 Thermophis baileyi
AAAGAGAGATCTAACCTAGAAGTAAGGAGACATTTTCTGACAGTGAGGATGATTAATCAATGGAACATCTTGCTTCCCGGAGTTATGGGTGCTCCATCACTGGAGGTTTTCAAAAATAGTCTGAACATCTATTTGACCGGGATAATATAAGGTCTCATGCCTTGAGCACGGGATTGGACTAGAAGACCTCCAAGGCCCCTTCCAACCCCATTGTTCTGACCCAGCCTTAGCAGAAGCAAGAAACAGACTCCTTGTCACGAAAAACCCCTCTTTATTTACCTCTTGTGAATTAATTGCATTCACCCACCGAAAAGTCCAGGCAATAATCAACCTCCTCATCGTCCGAGTCTGTCGCCAGCTCTGCTGGCAGCTGGCGGGCCACAACACCTATGATTCTATATTCTATGTTTTCTGTCCTATTCTGGGTAATCGTCCATAGAGATGTAAAAGAGAAAAAAAAAAGCACGAGCAATTCGGAGACAAGTTGAGCATAGAAAAATAAATGAGGTAGCCATTTTACAAAGCCAAATCTAACTTTGGCCAGCTTCTGTGGGTAAAGAACACACATTTGAAGTCAGAAACTTTATTGGCACAAGATTTTATCCTTCAGGGGACAAGGCAGTAGAGTGCAAGGAATATTGCAGCCGGCTGGGGAATTCTAGGAGTTGAAGTCCACACATTTTAAAATTGCTAAGGTTGAGAAATACTGATCTGAACCGTTTTTCCCCTAGCAACAGCCCTCCCTGAATACTGCTATCAAGCAAAAACATCGATTTAATAGTCTTGTTCCTCCTTACAAACTCTACATCTAAACTGAAAACAACCCTTGTTAAGATGTTCTTTTGATTTCAACTTTCTTATCTAGTGCTAAATTTTCCGGTCCATTAAATACTTTGTAAACCTGAATAAAAGCTTTCCCTGGCTGTTCTCGGTTCCATGGGAGAGCTCTATTTAGCTCTATAAAAGCCACGTGTTCCATTTCAAAGCATTTCCATTTAAATCTAGGCTATAGTGCAGCATTTATATTTGCTTTTTAGGATGGGGAAAATAAGTGCCCCTTTTTATTATTATTATTTTTTTAAATTGTCTGTACATTTTTGCAGTTGCAAGAGTACTGGGGGAGGGTCTTCCTTTTTTTTTAAAGTAGTAATCTCGAAAAATCAACTTCCCATCGTCTTTTATTTACAATTTCCCTGTTGTCTTTTATCTACAAACCATCTTATTACAAAAATGGCAATGCACTTGAGGGAAAATCGCTTCCCGACTATCTAATTTAATGACGTTAAATGAACTGTGATTAATGAAGCTATGCAAGTAAAATGCAGATTTATACCATTTATACTTATGGTCGACTCTGCCAAGACTGCACCAGGCGCACAGGATTGATGGTTACAAGTAAGAGGCAACCGTGTTCAACAACCAATGAAACTTTTTTTTCAAGGTGCCAAATGTGGTAGTTGACACCATTGGCTCTTGAGTACTGTGAAAGTTATAGTTTTGCAGAAAAAAATTACACCAGGGTGAAAACAAGCATCTTTCTTTGCCATTTTTCCCTCCACGTTCTCAGGGAGGGTCGTAGATATATCAACTAGAATAGGGGTGTCAAACTCGATTTCATCAGGGTTGTGTTTGACCTTGGGGGGGCTGGGGGGCGCAGCCAGGGGGGCGTCGCCCTCGACATCACTTGTGTCGGGGGCGCCTGTGGTGGCCCGAGCACTCTCCCGAGCTCCATTTTTGGCTGTGACGGCCTCCTGCAACCCTCTGCCAGTGAAAACAGAGCTTGGGAGTGCCGCCAGTGGCCCGCGCGAGCTCCATTTTTGGCTGTGACGGCCTCCTGCAACCCTCTGCCAGTGAAAACGGAGTTGGGAGGGCCGCACACAGCCCTCCCAAGTTCTGTTTTCGCTTGCAGAGGCACCATGGGCCAGTCGTTCACTGTTTCCAGGGTGGCCCTGTGGGCCGGATCTAAGCACCCCGCGGGCCGGATCCAGCCCCCAGGCCTTGAGTTTGACACCCCTGAACTAGAGGAAAACACGTAGCGTTTCTGGTTTTCCTTCCTTTGTTAGGTTGCTAAGGCCACCCACAGCTATTCTTGCTACCTTTTATTTTAGCTCTTAGGGCTCTAAGCAGAAAGGGGATAATGGGTACGGTACAGCTAGTCCTCGATTTACGATTACAATTTAGCCCAACATTTCTGTTGCTAAGTGAGACAATTAATTGAGTTTTGCCTCATTTTACCACCCTTCTTGTCGTAGTTGTTAACTGAATCACTGCAATTCTTGCTACATCAGTAACATGGTTGTTTAGTGGCTCCCCCATTACCTTTGCTTGTCAGAAGGTCACAGAAGGTGATCACATGACCCCAGGATACTGCAACTGTCATAAATATGAGCCAGTTGCCAAGCATCTGAATTTTGATCACGACCATGGGGATGCTGCAATGATAAAAAGCGGTCATAAGTCACTATAAGTTAAGTGCCTTGTAACTTTGAATGGTCACTAAACAGAAGGTTGTAAGTCGAGGAGTACATGCATAGCTTCATCAACAGGACAGCAGTGGGCAGAGAGTGGGAGTTGTTGGAGCCACGTTTGATTCTCTCGTGATCTATAACAGGGAAAAAAAGTACATCTTGGCAGCCACATAAAAGCCTACATTCTTTTTTGGTCTCCCCAAGACCCCTCCCCAAATAAGTTGGGTAAAACAATGGGCCCATTTTTGCATATTTGTGGACGTTGGGGTGGTTTAAGGGACAAAATGGATACCATTAAGGCTTGCAGTTGGTACTTTAAGGTCTGAAGGCTCATTTTCTTCTCCCTTAAAAAACATCACCTCCAGATTGGCCCATGTGGATTCTGGGATGGCCTTCCTGACTTAATTCATCTTTGACTTATAGCCACCATGTGAGAACTGCAATGGAGGAATAGGAAGCACTACTGAATTTCTCTCTCTGCTCTGAAAATGTTTTACATCACCTTTGGAATTACTGGCTTCTTCTAAATGTGTCAAGTCCAACGTGAGGCCAGCTTCGTTAGCATCAACTCGTCAACTGTCAGGCTTTCCTGTATCTTCTAGAAAGATGTTGATTTATTTATTTTGTCAAATTTTGAAACTGCCCATCACCCTCGCAGAAGGACCATGTTCATTTTCTAAGCCTGGCTGATGATCAATATAGGATTTGAATTCACAGATATCTCTCTCTCTCTCATTCTCTCTCTTTTAAATACCTGGTCTGCTTGGCAGCTATTTTTAAGCTTTTGTTCCACATTAATAAAAGAAGCCGTTGGCTGCTTCTTTTATTGTTAATTCACTTGATCTGCCATACAAATGCAAAAGATGTAGCATTCTTGACCAGTTCGGCTGCTTAAGAGAAAAGAAACTGTTTGCCTGGGTAGCGTTTCTGTTGTTCGCTCTTGGGAAGCAATTAAATGAGTTATGGGTCACTCATGATGCTAACCATACCACAAAGGATTTGCCTTTGTTAAGTAAAAGCATTCATTGCTTAAAGCAGAATTGTTTGAAACTTGAGCCATTTTTATAGAACATTTAGGATGCTTTTCCAGAGAAGCATCACAAAATCTTTCTCTAAGCCTAGTAGCATCTCTTAAAAGCTTTCTATATTTGTTCATTTCAGAACAATACACATCTCTCCAAGAGGCAGTTGAAGCCTGTCGGGGTGACATTTTGTATAGTCCAAGTACCCACTGTGCTATCTGTAATGTGCTTCCAGAAAGAATCCCAAAATAGCTGCACCTGTATGAGGGTTTTCTAAATCAGCCAACATAGTTGGTTCTTCTTGGAGTTTGGGCATTGACAAAAGCTGCATCTTCTCCTTTTAAATATTTAGAATATATTTTGCTTCACAAAGAAGTATAGACACTTACTATAAATGGATGTGACAATTGTGGGTAAAATCATCTCGTTCAGCTCATGTGAAGAGGCAGAAAAACATTTAGAATCCACACTATCTTCTGAATGTTACAAAAGCACAACACAATTATCCCCTACTTTTTGTCAAATTCCGAGAAAATATTCATGCATTAAAAAAAAACATTTTCCTTTTTCCTATTTTCTGTTTTAAATTTTATAGACCATCTAAAGCAGGGGTGTCAAACTCGGATTTCATTGAGTGCTGCATCAGGGTTGTGTTTAACCTCGGTGGGACCAGGGGAGCATGGCCAGGGTGGGCGTGGCCAGTTCGACATCACTCCTGTCGGGGGCGCCTATGGTCAACCGAGTGATCTGCCAGCGAAAACGGGCTCCCAAGCTTCGTTTTCGGCTGCCACGGCCTCCTGCAACCCTCTGCCAGTGAAAACGGAGCTCGGGAGGGCTGCGTGGCAGCTGAAAACAGAGCTAGGGAGCCCGTTTTTGCTGGCAGAAGCACCGCGAGCCAGTCCTTCACTGTTTCCAGGGTGGCCCCGTGGGCCAGATCTAAGTACCCCGCGCGCCGAATCGGCCCCCGGGCCTTGAGTTTGACACCCCTGATCTAAAGCATCTAATTTAAAACTCCTTCCCGCCAAGTTGTCCCATATTAGTACACTCATGGAAATAGTTGCTTTGCCTTTAAATATATATATGCAACAATCTTGATCCTAATTTGCTTGGTCTTCCCTCTACAAATTTTATTGTATTTCCAAAGTTAAAATACAAAATAAAGAAAAGAAGAAGAAACAAACTGACAACCATCAAATGCTAATAATAAAAGTTTTTAAAAAAACGTGTACAAAAAAAAATTGACAAATATATCATTCACACTGATATTAAACATAAAAAGTCCACCCTGGTTGAATGCTGAAAAATATATCAAAAATTTCTGCTGCGTTCTCCTCCCCTTACATAACAGGTAATTCCCCTACAAGTATAAGCTTTCCCATCTATATTTTGCTTGGTCTTCCCTCATGTACGAAGAACAAATCTGATTGGACACAAGTATAACTCTTTATTAAGGATTAAAAGCAGCAAAACAGACTTATTTCTCCACTCTTATCACAGTGGCAGTTTGCAGCTAGTGGTCTTGAGTGTGTCGAGTGATTTGGGGAAGAAGGGACCAGAGAGCCTCTGCAAGGCCATCTCTCAAATAAAATTGCTTGAATTTGTTTGGCGTTGGATTTCTGCCTTTGTGGATCTTGTGCAGTTGTCTGAGCAGTAGTCATGCCTAGTAATTTGAAAGGAGTTCAGGTCCACCAGCCCGATGACTGGGTCCTTGGGGCTTTGAACCCTGCCACTTTTCTCTTAGTTCCATGTCCTTCATGGTTGGTTAAGTCATCCCAGGAGGCAATATGTCATTGATCCAACAGAGATGGATGTCTTTTTGTGGGAGGAGATGCTTGGAAGGAAATGATGGGTTTCTTTCTCCCTCAAGAGGATTTAAAGGTTCTGAATAATTTTGTCCGGACTCCACTCTTTCCTTTTCAAGGAAGGTTATTGAGAAGATAGTAGGCTTACTACTCCAAAGGCCCTGGAGGAAGTGATTTATCTGGATCCTTTTTAGAGTAGTTTTAGTCTGAATACAATACCAAGCTGTATTGGTAACACTGGCCAATGATCTCCGTCAGGCCAGGGATTGGGGGCAGTGGTGGGATTCAAAAAATTTTACTACCGGTTCTGTGTGCGTCGCTTGGTGGGCGTGGCATGGCTTGGTGGGCGTGGCAGGGGAAGGATACTGTAAAATCTCCATTCCCTCCCCACTCCAGGGGAAGGTTACTGCAAAATCCCCATTTCCTCCCAATCAGCTGGGACTCGGGAGGCAGAGAATAGATGGGGGCGGGGCCAGTCAGAGGTGGTATTTACCGGTTCTCCGAACTACTCAAAATTTCCGCTACCGGTTCTCCAGAACTGGTCAGAACCTGCTGAATCCCACCTCTGATTGAGGGAGAGTGCTCTATCCTGGGCCTCCTTGATATCTCAGCAGCTTTTGATACACTTAAGATGGTATCTTACTGGACCAGTTTAGGAGGTTTTTAGTTGGGGCCACTGTCCTTCAGTGATTCTTCTGCTCCAAGGTCAGTTTGGTATTATGGTATTGTGAGGGGAAGAGACCGAAATCCGTGAAATGAATAAGGGGACATTTACTAGTATGATATGGATGTGACCCGCTGTTACTCTGTTTTGGGTTAGTTTCCATAAATTTATCCATATAGCATTACAAAAAAAATCAATGCCATTTAAAGCTGTGAAGGTACTTCTGAGTTATATACCAGGGATTTGGAAATTTATCATATGAAAGACTACGGATTAACTGAACACAGTGCAGCAAAAAAGATTACTCTTTGATATTGTTAAGAGAGCATGTCACCAGGATTAAAATCTTCGATCAATAATGCGTTCATTGAAAAACCAGCTGTCTATTAGTGTGAGGGGAAGAGTGAAGGTGCATTTTTAAAAAATGGCTGAATGACTTTCTGTGTACGTTTTTTCCCTCCTTTTTTCTTCTTTTCTCTCCTTTTCTTTATATAGTAAGGCTTTTTTAAAACAGTTGCAATCTTCCTATGACACAGTTTTTACTAGCATAGGTTAACTGCTTTACATGTGCCATATGCAGCATTTTTTGGTAACAATAAAAGTCGGTACGGATCCAAATGGACACCTCTTTGCCATTATGCCATCAAGCTCATCCAATGCCCAGTTTTACCCCAAGCCTGCTGACATTATTGCATGCAAGGTACAATTTTTTTTTAATCTGGAATTAATCTTGCAAGGTGGTATCTTTGATCCATTTCCTGGGCCCTATGTCTTTTTGATGAATTAACTATGAAAATAAAAACAACCAGCAAAATAGGAGGCCTTACGATGAGTATGATGTTATTGTATATAACAGTCTTTCCCATATTTATTTTTTTCCTGCTACAATGCACATCAATGCCAAACATCCAACAATTTGTCCACCTGTGAGATAGTAGTGATATTGTAGAGTCTTTAATGCTCTCTGAGCTTTTTTTGTTTGCTTGCAGATGTTTCATTACCAGAGTTGGTAACATCTTCAGTGCTTCATGCAAACGCCTGCAAGCAAATGAATAGAATAGGAATAGGAATAGGAATAGGAATAGGAATAGGAATAGGAATAGGAATAGAATAGAATAGAATAGAATAGAATAGAATAGAATAGAATAGAATAGAATAGAATAGAATAGAATAGAATAGAATAGAATAGAATAGAATAGAATAGAATAGAATAGAATAGAATAGAATAGAATAGAATAGAATAGAACAGAACAGAACAGAATTAAAATAGAATTAAAATAGAATTAAAATAGAATTAAAATAGAAATAATAGAAATAGAAATAGAAATAAATAGAAATAGAATTCTTTATTGGCCAAGTGTGATTGGACACATAAGGAATTTGTCTTCGGTGCATAAGCTCTCATTCTACATAAAAGCTATAAGTGATAAATCATGATCATAGTCATCATAAAAATACATTCATCATAAATCATAAGATACAACACTTAGTGATAGTGAAACTAAGTAGTGATAGTGAACTTAGTGAAGCTAAGCTCAGAGAGTACCAACAACTCCACAGTTCATCCCTGAGCTATGTTTATTCTCTTCCATTAGTAGTGATATTGTCCAGGGAAATTCAATATCTAGGTTTAGAGAGCAAGAAACTGGGGGAATGTGGATGAGATAGACAAGAAAACTATTGTCTCTAGTGTAAGAATATGGTGTTTCAAACATGCTGTTTTACCAAGTAACTGGGGGGAAAATATAATATAATAACCTTTCGTGATTTCTTAATACTACATATCGAAGGATGGAGGCAAGGGCTTGTTTAAGTGATCTGGAGACTCTTCAGATCAACCATGTCAGAAGTCCATCTCATGCCAATTTCACATCGATATGATTTTCTTTCCCTTTTTTTTTTTCCACTTGTATGGACCTTTATCACCGAAAGACAGTTGCTGGCACCCATTACACATGAAATTCACTTCACAGCTACAGTATATGACCAGTTTGGTTCAATCATTTTTAATCATGGAGTTATCAAGTCCTGCTTTCAGCTTGGCAGCACAAAAGGGTGGGCCTGCTACCATGTACTCCTCAGTCATTTACAAGAGGCGGTGACCAGGAGCAGGCTGTGAGTCCCGAGCAGTCAGAATTAATTGAATGCTTAATAAAACTGCTCACATGAAGGAGTTTTAATATTAAGTGGCTCGTTGCAGTCAGCAGTCTGGCCTCGTGGTTCATGCAATTGGTGGGTTTCCAGGAATAGAACTCCATGCAGTTAGGTGGGCCTGGAGATCTAATCCATCAAATACTAATTAGCTTAGTGCTTAAAAAGTCTCAATCACGGAATAGAACCATTAGTTATTTACAGTATGTTAGCCTAGAATTGTATGGAGTCTGCCTGATCAGGTGAGTAACACTTTCTTTACATTATGTCAAATGACCCAGCTAAATGTAGGTGAAGAAAACACCTTCTGCCTTAATATGCAAATTGACAGGCGGAATTGATTTTTATCAGGTGGTGAAAAGCCAACTAATCAAAATTATAACAGTCTTCCACTATCTCAGGGGTTGTCACAAAGAAGAGGGGGTCAACCTATTCTCCAAAGCACCTGAAGGCAGGGCAGGAAGCAATGGATGGAAACTAATCAAGGAGAAATCCAACCTAGAACTAAGGAGAAATTTCCTGACAGTTAGAACAATTAACCAGTGGAACGACTTGCCTCCAGAGGTTGTGAATGCTCCAACACTGGAGGTATTTAAGAAGAGATTGGACAACCATTTGTCTGGAATGGTATAGGGTTTCCTGCTTGAGCAGGCGGTTGGACTAGAAGACCTCTAAAGGTCCCTTCCAACTCTGTTATTCTGTTGTGGTAGATGATTCTCATTCTGTTAGCCATTCCATCAGATACGGCTTTTTTATACCTCTTTTTCCTTCTCTATTTTTATTTGAATGATTAGGAACCTGTCACAGATGTCTAACAAAAAAGCATCTTTTCTTATCCTTATTCCTTCCAAGCTGACACAACCAGCCTGGAAAATGACTTCCAATCTAGTAGATACTCATTTGTGCAGGACTGGAATGAGGTTGTGGCTTCAGGGAAGGGGCTTAATCCTATTTACATCTCTCCAGAGTTCCCTTTTCCCCCCTTGAATCTGTAGTGAGCCGCAAGGGCAGTAAATTACCTTTCAAAAGCAGGATCTTGTTATTTTTAATCACTGGTGGGCCAACAAGGATTTGAAGAGCTTTGAAGTCTGGTCATGGACTTACAGATCTAACTCCGAATCTCTGTGTACGAAAGACTAAGACTGGAGGGAGGGAGGGAAGGGGTCTATCTAGTTTTTAGCTTGCAGCTGTATTCTTTAATGTTCACAAATCATATAGGCATTATTCACTCATCCCTTCAATACTAACTAGCTTTCTGAATGCTATTCTTCTTGACTATTGATGTTCAAACTGATAACACAAGGATAATATTCCCAGCACAAAAGAGAGGAACGATCAATTTGCTTTTACCAAGACAAAGTGCTGTCAAGTTATAATTCCTGAAAGCAAAGCCCCTGGATTCGTGAATGTTAGATATTTCATCTTTTCTAACAATTAGACTAAACAGCAATGGAACATCAAGAAAAGCCGCCTAACAGTGTAACAATGTCAGTTCATGTAATTTTCCAAAAACGAGGGACAACTACCAGCTCTTTATTAAGATCTTGTGTGAGTTTATTCAATTCAGAAACACCAAGTTATAGTATCCATTTCATTTGCTGTAGGGGAGGGACTCTGGAAGGCAATTTGTAATTTTTCCTTCGGTATCAAATAGGTTTTCATAAGCCAGATAATCTGAGAACTGATGAATGTAGCGTTTGCCATTTCCATATCAAAACAATCTCCTCTGAAACATATATCCTACAATGGTTTATGCTTTATTCATAACATACCATTTTTATATATGCATGCAGCTGAATTGGAGAGATCAAAATAATTCCAAACCAGAATTTCCAACCACAGTTTGTTGAATAAACAAGAAAGGCTACAAATCAGACTAAACTGTAAACAAACAAGTGGCACTAAATCTGAGTTCAGCACATGAATCAAACCGTAATGTAGGGCTCTGGTTTTCTATCTCTTATTAAACTTTTGAGCAGAATATGTACTTTAAGCAATGGGCATACAACTGTATGGATAAACCAATGAGGGAAACCATACTTTAAAGTTTTTTTCTCATCTAATTATTATGACATGTCATGTATTTGTGGCCAAAGGACTCACTAGCTTTCCATGATGTTTATGACAGGTTTATGACAGGTTTATGACAAGTCAACTTTAAGACTTGTGGACTTCAATTCCCAGAATTCCCCAGCCAACCATGCTGACATGCTGGCTGAGGAATTCTGGGAGTTGAAGTCCACAAGTCTTAAAGTTGCCAAGGTTGGACACCCCTGGTTTATGGTATTCTAGGAGTAAATAATTTTATTTTATTTTTCTTTCTTTTATTCTAGTGGCTGCATCAACAGCAAATTCCACAGCTGGGGCAGCAATGAATTCTTTGACTTCTCTGGGGACTCTACAAGGACTAGCTGGAGCAACAGTTGGATTGAATAATATTAATGCACTAGCAGGTACCGTAAACAGTGAGTATTTATTGCTGTGGTGGACACTCCAGCAATTTCCCTGTAATCACCTTAGGGACACTAATCGTTTTAGTAGAGTGAATGCTACTAGGGAAATAAACACATGTGCAAAATGGGTGATAAAATTGAGAAATTCTATTCCAGACAGCTTCAGGCCCAAAATCTAAATAGGTTTTGTCTTGTTAAAGAATTATGATGTTTATAGTGCTTGATTATATTTTATCCTCTCTTCTAGGGCACACACATTAAGCTTGGATTCAGATAGCTGGAAGGGATCAGATAGCTGGAAGGGACCAAAACAGGAGATTTTGGTTTTGTTTTAATTGTTCAAGAGATATAGGTTTTAGTTGAAGTGGCAACTAAGGAGATGTGTTGCTATTGTTATTGCCCATAGAAGCTACTGCTAAGGGTAATAGCACAACATCAGTATGAATACTCTCTAGATACAGGAGGTATGAAAAATGCCCTCTGCTAGCAGTTTGATTTATAGATTTCTACAAAACACACGTAAGGCATTTTCAAATAAATCACTTTAGTTCTTGGCTATAGAGACAGGTAGAAGAATGTCAGACCTTTGAAAGATATATACATTCTGCAATATTTTTTTACTAGAGTAGGTTAGATTATCATGATATATGCCATGATCTAATAATCTAGCCCAGCATACGCAGTAATGATTCTGTTTCTATAGCTCTGTGTTGCGTGTTGTGTGTGCGTGCATGTGTACAAGCATGTATTATGTCTACAGATCAGCTTTTGCCAAACCAGCGCCTGCCAAATTGCTATTTGTATATTGGTTGAAGATTTTGGACATTGAAATGCAAAACCTCCAAAGAGTACAAAATAGGGATCTCTACCTCATCCCCAAATTTTTCTCTCATGTCTCTCACAACTTACTATTTCCAAAACATCAGTGTACTTTCTGAACCAACCAAAGATATACTGAGTTTAAATCAGGGGTGAAATCTACTTACCTTCCCTACCGGTTTGGAAGTGCGTGCGCCGTCGTCACGTCCGATTTTTGACCCTCTGCACATGCGCAGAAGGCTTTGCGCATGCGCAGAGGGTTAACCAGGAAGAGCCGAGGTGGCACAGTGGTTAGAGTGCAGCACTGCAGGCTACTTCAGCTGACTGCTAGCTGCAGTTCGGCGGTTCAAATCTCACCGGCTCAAGGTTGACTCAGCCTTCCATCCTTCTGAGGTGGGTAAAATGAGGACCCAGATTGTTGGGGGCAATATGCTAACTCTGTAAACTGCTTAGAGAGGGCTGTAAAGCACTATGAAGCGGTATATAAGTCTAAGTGCTATTGCTACTGCTATTGCTAATGACGTCTGGGTGGAGCCTCGCGCTGCCGCTGCCACAGAGGGTTAAAACCAGGAAGTAACGACATCCGGGCAGGTGGGCGGAGCCTCGCACTGCTGCCGCCGCTACCAGTTCGCTGAACCACGTGCCGCCGCCGCTACCAGCACGTGCGATCCAGACAGAACCGGCAGGATTTCACCACTGGTTTAAATCAGAAAGAATTGAAAGCAGAAATTAATCCAGCCAGCAAAACTAAACAACTCTCCCAAAATCAAAGCAATGAATCACAGCAAGTAATGCACAAGATAACCTCCACCATTACAAAACATAAAATAGAAGGAACCTAATCATAGTTTTAAATTATTAGGTTCCAATGATGTACTGATGAAAGCTAAAATATACAAAGTTGAGTCAAGCATCCATGATACACTTGGTACTACACTCGATTTTAGCCAAAAATATTCACATTAAATTGTTCTATACACACTATTGTGCTAGGGGAATGAACATAGTTTTTGCTTGTCAATTACTATAATATATCATTTGATCCACTTAAAATATCTAAATGATTGGTTCATGTCATCAATTCACCCTTTTTATGGTTGAATGTAAAACAAGAGAGGAAACATTGAACTCTCCTGTATGCAAAGTTCTGTATTTCTATTATTTTTCATTAATATTTACAATGCACCTTTACTTTACATACAAAATTACGAACAGTTGCATACAAAATTCTGTAGTTCTATTATTTTACATAACTTGCAAATGCAAAATTTTATATTTCTGTTATTTTACATTCAACCACCAAAAAAAGGTTAATCAATTGCATGGAGTGGCAAAAATTAATTTGAGCGTACAAGGTAGATAGTGATTCAAGCACAACTCTTGCAGGGAACAATGTGTCTGTGGCCCTTTCCTGGGTCTTCCCCTGTGAATACCTAAAGTTTAAATATCAGGTAAATGCCAACATGTTGATGAAATATGAAGAAAACTTTTTAAAGTATGCTTTCAAACCTCCCAGATATCTAGGTATGTCTAAATATTCAACAATGAATAAAACTAAAAGACAGGGAAGGTGGAGAGAGAGGCAGGTTCAAAAAGCATGAAACTCCCACTGCCGTTCCAGTTTTTTTCCCCAGCTGCAAAAGGAAAAGAAAGCTTTCTCAAGCTGTTTGCCTTTAACCAAAGGAGTTTTCTTCTGTAGTCTGCTTAAGTTGGTGTTTACCTGAACCTTTGAAAGCCAGTTGATAAAATCAATGAAAACATGATTTGTTTCTCCATGCAACTCTCTCTCCATATGTGCTCAATGTTGCATCCGTCACTCTGATTTTTCTGGGATTTCAAAAAGAGCTTCTGGGCTCAGAAAACAGAACAAAATAAAAATGGAAAGAGTATATTTCCTGCCATAGCAGTAAGCTCTTCTTCCCTTTGTTAAGAGCCGAGGTGGCGCAGTGGTTAGAGTGCAGTACTGCAGGCTACTTCAGCTGACTGCTAGCTGCAGTTCGGCGGTTCAAATCTCACCGGCTCAAGGTTGACTCAGCCTTCCATCCTTCTGAGGTGGGTAAAATGAGGACCCAGATTGTTGGGGGCAATATGCTGACTCTGTGAACCGCTTAGAGAGTGCTGTAAAGCACTGTAAAGCGGTATATAAGTCTAAGTGCTATTGCTATTGCTATTATCTTTTACCCAGCCTGTGCTGGTGGAGAAATTGGCTATTTCTTGTCTAACTAAAGAGGCAATGTGGCCAATGCTGTAAAGTCTTACTCTTTGACTTATTCTCTGCAGTTGCAACCAGTAAAATCCAAGGTATGAACAGGAAAAAATGTGGTCCTATCCTCCCAAAACCTGTTATCCTCCTTCTGTAAGAGAGTTGAACAGTTCCAAAATGTGAAAGATAGGTGGGAAGGAAGGAAGGAAGGAAGGGAGGGAGGGAGGAAGGAAGGAAGGAAGGAAGGAAGGGAGGAAGGAAGGAAGG
>QLTV01002009.1:1002879-1038022 GCA_003457575.1 Thermophis baileyi
GAGAGAGAGAGAGAGAGAGAGAGAGAGAGAGAGAGAGAGAGAGAAAGAAAGAAAGAAAGAAAGAAAGAAAGAAAGAAAGAAAGAAAGAAAGAAAGAAAGAAAGAAAGAAAGAAAGAAAGAAAGAAAATTCCTCTCACTAATAATGATTTTGGATATCCTTCTCCCTTTCTTCAAAATTCCTAGCTACTATGTTCTCAAATGTCTGTACTTGAGCATGACCATAGGATTTGGGGGTTTGGGGGTTTTTGATGGGGGGGTCTGCTTGGCCCACTCAGAAGAAATATTTTTTTTCAATAGATGTTGCTTTCTTAAGTTCTCTGCACAACAGTTGCCTCATTATTTCTTACCCGGTTTCTTAGAATTGTCCCTCTCTATTTTTTTTTCCTTATAAAACTGTCATCAATGTAAAGGTTTAGGAGAAAGGTTATACAAGAAGATTAAAAGAGACAGGAATGTGATTTGACTGCAAATAAATAATGCTGGTCGTCCTGGGTTATTTCTTTGAGGTCTGTTCCTCAAATCACTTTACTGCAGCTTTGATCCAATAGCAACAGCCATTCAGCCTTGAAGAAAAGGAGCTGATGGGGGGGGGCGGCAGTGCAAGAGAGGGCAGGAGATAGACATGTGTAGGAGATTTTATTGGCTTTTTCAATATTACATCAGCTTTAAACTTAAATTGCTATAATAGGCAATTTGCGGGTAAAAAATATTAAAGCCACTGAAAGGGAGCTGCCATTCCTTTCGTTTTCCCTTAAAAATATCCTGAGCATTGTGATATGTTGGAAATTTTAATGGACAACCTTAGCAGAGAGCTGTTCAGATTCAAGGTTTCTGTGCTTCCTTAGAAGATTTTTACAAAGCCTTCTATAGCATCCGGGTTTCCTAATATTTTAAGACTGCATCTCCCGAAGGGGATATTCACTGGAAATTCTACCACTGTAGTTCTAGCATGTCTGAAAAGAAACAGTTGAGAGAGGCTAGCTTAGCAAGCTTAATTTCCCAATTGTTCATATCTGTATTAGTTTATCAAAATATAAAATACAGAGATACAAAGAAAAATTAAAATAATGGGACAGTTGAGGAGGAAAAGGGGAAGAGGAAAAAGTGTAGGGTAAAGGGGAGGGGGGGGGGAGAAAAGCATTGACTTCCAACTCCTTTTGGTGCAGTAGAATAAGGTAATAACATACAATCTCGGCTTTTTACTTTTTACTAATTAGTTTCCCAATTTTATCTGGTGATTGAGATCCATAAATATCTCTGAAAGGATGTCTCTCTTTTAAGAGTCCTAAATATTTATTATCCGCTAACCTTAAGGAGAAATATGATAGCAGTCTTCAAATATCTGAAGGGTGGGTCACACATTGCTCTAGAGCAGGGGTCCCCAACCCCCGGTCTGCAGACCGGCATCGGTCCACGGCCCACCAGGAACCAGGCTACGCAAGCGAGCAAAGCCCCATCCGCGCACATGAGGGATTCAGGCGGCACGCAAAACCACACAAACCCAGTCTGCAGAAAAACCGACCTCCATGGATCCAGTCCATGGCACCCAAAAATTTGGGGGCCGCTGCTCTAGAGATCACCACCAGAATCAATGGGCTGAAAGACTTTCAGGTTCTATTTCAGGAAATCTAGAAATCTATCTTTGACAGATAAACCTTCAGCTTCTCTTTGAAGATCTCTGGTGAAGGAGAAATCATCTCATTATGTGCTGGCCTGCTCTACTGTCTACAGCTTGTGCAATCTGGATGTTTTCCTGAAATAGCGCTGCTGGCCTGTCCCCCTTTCTGATGTCCCCTCCTCCCGGATCCCATCCCCACCCTGCCAGCCCTCGTGTTAGCGAGGCTGGCATCGATCGCGGCCGGATCGGGCCAGTGTCTCGGGGCGGAGAGCAGTTTGTGTGTCTCCCCAAGTGACCAAGGCATGCCCAGCACCAACAAGGGCCAGAAGAAGCTCCACAAGAGTGAGGCGCCGGAGAATCAGCCCCGGCCGCTTCTCCATCCCCCACCGTCGCCCTTAACTTCTCAGGCCAGGCGAGGAGTGACAGGGAGGGGAGGGCGAGGGGCGGGGCCAACCAGGGATGGGCCAGGGAGCCGCAGCAGAGGGCCCAAAGAGTTGCATGCGGCTCCGGAGCTGCGGGTTGCCAACATCTTCCACTGAGGAGGGGGTTGAATTAGATGGCTCCCGTGCTCCGTTCCAACTCTTCTGTTGGAACAGAAGAATAATCTGAATAATCTAAACAGAAGATTATCTGAATAATCTATTGAAGGTTAGAATTACAAATCAATAAGATGCGTCAGATCTTATTGATCAATAAGATGCGTCAGATCTTATTGATCAGCAAGATTATCTCAAAAATTCCAGTAATTCTAGTAAACTATAGTCACTCTGAGACTTGCAAGCTGAACGACCAATTTCAGCTTAGCTGTTGCTCCAGAAGAAAATATGAAGAAAATGCTGAGCAATGCTTCCTCTGCAGATGGGACAATCAGGGACCCCTCAGTGGGAATTTCTTTTTTATCCCACCAGCTGGGATGGTATTTTATGATGGGCCATGCCTCCTGTGGCACTTACTTTGAGAAAAGATGAGCTATCAGTGCAACCATTTTGTGAGATGATGCACAGCGTGTCCTCAAAGTATCCAGCTACCACCAATGGTTTCCCAGTTGTTAGCCAGAAACACTCTGTCCTGACCTACTAGTTTTCAGTTACATGAGCTGAATTGGCAACAAAAGTCTGGTTCATTCTCCGTAGTAGCAGATTCTTTGGTTATCTAGAGCAGAGGTCACCAACTGGTGGTCCGTGGACCACTGGTGGTCCGTGAGAAAATTTTGGTGGTCCGCGGCGCACCTGGGTGGAGGAACTGCTCCGGGATGACCAGTGGGCCAGTCCTGTGACTAGAGCTCTGGAATATGTGAGCGGCAAGGCAGCTCGTGGTGGGGCTGGAAATCTCTGTTGTAGAGGGAGGTACGTGCAACTTGCAACTTTGCAGGTGGTGAATGTGCAAGGAGTAGGGCAGCCCTCGCCGGCTGGAACGAGGTAATGGTGCTGTTGCGGCAAGGAGGGGGGATAGCGGCACAGGCGGGCTGAAGCAACTGTTGTCAGCAACCCGTGGCTCTTTCGGCCCCCTGCTGTGGCTTCCTGTTGGATGATCACACCACTGGCTGTCCCCGCCCCTCGCCCTCCCAGTCACTCCTCGCCTGGCCTGAGAAGGGAAGGGCGGAGGAGAGATGAGAGATATGAGAGATGCCGGTGTTTTGTTTTCTGTGGGAAATGGGTCCAAATGGCTCTTTGAATGTTTAAGGTTGCAGAAACAGGCGGCCAAGCTAAGTGCCTGAAGGACCATATCCCGTCACTGGGAGTCCAGGCGCTTCAGCAAGTGGCGCGCTGGATTCATATTAGTGGTCCGCGGGATTTAAAATTATGAATTTAGTGGTCCCTGAGGTCTGAAAGGTTGGTGACCCCTGATCTAGAGACATATCTAGAACAGTGTTTCCCCTTCTGGATAACTTTGAGATGTGTGAACTTTAATCCCCACGACTTTTAGCAATGGCCATGCTGCTTAGGAATTCTGGGAGTTGAAATCCACTCATCTCAAAGTTGACCAGGTGGAGAAACATTCTTCTAGAATCATCTGTAATTGCATCAAAACAACTTTAATGAGGACAGGCTTTATATTACTTTAAAGATGTCTGTGATGCTATGAAGATGCCATAAATCAGGGGTGTCAAACTTGCATTGTCACGCCGGCATCACGTGATGTATCATGACTTTTTCCCCCTTCGCTAAACCAGGTGTGGGCGTGGCCATCACGTGATGCATCCGATCCGCGGACCACAAGTTTGACACCCCTGCCATAAATCGTGGGAAAACAGATTTTCTGGTGACCCCAATTTTTGCCGAGTGCTGCCTGCATGGGAAACTGAATTGCTATGAATAATAACTCCTAACCCCAATCTTTATATGTCTTTATAGATTGGATGTTGTCCTACCTGTTGTTTTTATCTGTGCCATCTGGTGAAGTGCCCGATTTGTGTTATTGTTATTTCTTACTGCTGTGATTATTATTTTTTATCTGCATGCCCAGCCATTGTTGTTGGTGTCATATTAATGCTAATGATGTTTGGAAAGCACTAATGAATAAGTGCAATTTCTTTTCTCTATTGTTGGGTTTTTTGTAAAGTTGCTCAAATGCTCTCAGGTATGGCTGCCCTGAATGGAGGACTCGGTGCAACAGGCTTGACCAATGGTACAGCTGGCACAATGGATGCCCTCACCCAAGCCTACTCAGGAATACAGCAGTATGCCGCTGCGGCACTGCCCACGCTATACAGTCAAAGTTTGCTACAACAACAAAGTGCTGCAGGCAGCCAGAAAGAAGGTAAGATAGGTAGGCCATGGGAGAAATGCAAAAAGGGAGCAAGGAAGAGATTCTTAATTCAAAACTAAAAACAAATGAAACTTAGTGGTCTTCTAAAATTAAGTTTATTAGTACAGCTGCAGCTATCATTACTATTAAGCTCCATCATTAAGTAGTTTTCTTATCCCATGATGCCCCACCTCCCCCAGCACTCAAGGGCTTATGCTACAATGGATGAAAATAATTGCAAAATATTAGGGTACAGCAGAAGAGAATATATTATAGCTAAGGTCCTTGGTGCTCTTTGAGCTTGGGTGTTGGCTTGCAGGCATTTCATTATCCAAATAGGTTTTTGTTTATTTGTTTGTTTATATCCCATTTCCATTATTTTTACTAATAACTCAAGGCAGTGCGCGCATATTCAACACATCTTCCTCCTATTTCTCACAAAACAACAACCCTGTGAGGTGAGTTGGGCTGAGTGAGAGTGACTTGCCCAAAGTCACCCAGGCAGCTTTCATGCCTAAGGTGGGACTAGAACTCACAGTCTCCTGGTGATTGGCCCAAAGTCACCCAGCTGGCTTTTATACCTAAGGCAGGACTAGAACTCATAGTCTTCTGGTTTCCAGCCCAGTGCCTTAACCACTGGACCAAACTTGTTCTCATCCTTGCAAGCTAGTTGGGTATTGAAACATCTTCTAGCAAACAACCAAGCTCAGAGAGCACCATGTACGATACGTTTCAATTTTCAAAGAATAAGGCAGAGCAATGTTGATTTTCCCCTCATTAGCCGAACCTTTGCTTATTATAGTTTTCTTATGCTTGTCTTATCCTAGCAAAAAGAATGTGATGTTAATATGGAAACATGGTTCTCAGAGGAGCCTGCAGGCCTATGATTCCCCTGGATATACTGGAGCTACTATCTAGTTCAGTGATGGCGAACCTTTTTTGGTTCGCATGCCAAAAGGGGGGGAGCGCAGGGGGGTCACGCACATGCGTGCCCACACCCATAATTCCATGTGCCCCCCGCGCATGCCCGGCAGACCCCCCCCCCCCCTCCCCGCCCTGGGGGAGGGCGAAAATGGCCTCCCCCCCCCCCGAGAGGTCCTCCGGAGGCCGGAAACGTTCCATTTGCCAACTTCTGGTTGGACCGGAAGTCCCGTTTTTTTGCTCTCCCCAGGCTTCAGAGCCTTTCTAGGAGCCTGGGGAGGGCGAAAACGGTCTTCTCCACCACTCCACCCCCGGAGGCCCTCCAGAGGCCAGAAATGGCCCATTTCAAGTTGGGAAATGGGCCATTTCTGGCCTCCGAAGGGCCTCCGGGGGGGTGGGAAAGGCCGTTTTCGCCCTCCCCAGGCTCCTAGAAAGGCTCTGGAGCTTGGGGAGAGCAAAAAACAGGCCTTCCCCACCCCCTCCGGAGGCTGGAAACAGCCTGTTTCCCGACTCCCAGTGGGCCCAGAGCGCCGGACCTGAGCTTGCGTGCCCACCGATACAGCTCCGTGTGCCACTTGTGGCACGTGTGCCATAGGTTCGCCATCACAGATCTAGTTAGTTTAGATTGTTAAGGAATATCTCACTGCAGAAAAATGGAAAGTTTGTGATTCCTAAAACCCTTTACAAAGTCACTGACTCATCAAAATTGACAGTGAACCGGAACTAAGCTGCACCTAAGTAGTTGTGCCTGCATGGAAACCTTTGGCATGGAGAATATACAGTATAGGAACCCTATAAATATTTGATTTCCCAGCACAGAAAATTCCTTTCAGGCACTTGCTCAAAGAATGTTACCACCCACTGCTTTTCTAATGCAAAAATAGATATTGTCTGCTGCTTTTGCAAAAAAAAAAAAAAAAGTGCTCTGGTTCAAACCCTCTTGGATTTTTTCCCCATTTCTGGTGGGGAAGGAGCTCCCCTATCTGGATTTGCATGTACACTACAAACATGTAGCTTTTATAACTAAATAGCGTTTGGAGGTTAATGACCAAATCCATCCATCGTGGTTACAATGAAGGGTCGCTTATTTAATTGAGAGTCTTGAGGGGAAGCAAATAAAGGATGGATTGCTTCATATGAGGTGCTGACGGAGCAAAAGAAACCCAGAAAGTTAATGCTGAAAATAAATTAATGCTAATTGCAATATGTTCAATGGAAAAAAAGGCTTCTCCCCTATCCATTCATTTCTTAGGTTTCTACCTGTCCTTCAAGCACAGTCACTTTAGAGAAGTGTTTTTCTTCGATCTAATTATAGGTAGTCCTCGACTTATGACTGGTTGCTTAGGATCCATTCAAAGTTACAACAACCCCCCCCCCCCCAAAAAGCTACTTACAACTCAGTTTTGAAGTTCTGACATCAGGCCCCCCCCCCCCCATGTGACGTGATCACATTTTGGGCATTCCGCAACCGGCTGCGAATTTTTAACCATTCGCAGCAATTTACAATGGTTTGTTTTTTTTCCAGAAACCCAGCATTTACTTCAAATTTCCTCAAAAACAGCCCCATAGCAAACAAAGACTACCTGTATTTGCTCACTTAGGACTGGAAAGAAACAATACAAAATAGGTGTGGCGATTTGCCTCGATGGTCAAGCATTCATGGGCCATCAGAGTTATCGATAGATTTTTAAGAAGAGTGCTCAAAATTGGATAAACTGTTTTCCTAAGCCCTTGGCTGTAATAAATGACAAGGAAGAGGCGGCTGAAGGAAAGCAGAATCCAATTTACTTATTCCCTTTCTTTGTTTGTTTATATAATTTTTATTTATATTTTTATTTATATTTTATTTCTTCTTCTTCTTCTTCTTCTTCTTCTTCTACTATTATTATTATTATTATTATTATTATTATTATTATTAAAATAATATTAAAATGGGCATTTGAAGAACTGCCCGCTATTTGGGACCCTTTTTTTTTAAACCCTTTATGTATGTATGAAGCAAACTCACCCTGCTAGTTCTGCCAATTCCTTTCTCTTCCTTGAGGACAGATTACCTGAGCAGGTAATAAGTACCTGAGCTTGTTCTTGGCCCTCCCCTGTTGCTAGGGTGACCCAGCTGCCAATCCAGTAGCAGCAACCAATCAAACAGCAGCATTGAGCAGGTGGCAGGGAAGGAGGAGAGGAGGAAGGAAGGAAGACAAAATGGCTGCCTGGCAGTTCATGAAGATGAAGATAAATAAACAGATCCAAAGCTCAGAAATCAAAGTTAAAAATTAAAGGATAGACAGCCCTGATGAGAAATGGCGAGGGAAAGGAAGCAGCAGCTGAGGAAAATGGGGAGAGAAAGGCATTTTTTATACTCCCTCAGAACTGCGTGAGGGAAAAGTTTACCTCAGGTGGGAGCCAAGATTGGGAAAGGCGAAGAACCCAGAAGCCCCACTAGGAAAAGGGGAAGAAAAAGTCAAGACTTGAACAAAGTAGAAAGCAGAAACTAAAGAAAGATCAAAGACAGATTGAACACCATCAAAAGAGGAATTTAGCTCCACAGAGAGGAACCAGAGGGATAGACAGGAATTAAGACGAAAAAAATAAAGAAGTCAGCAGTATGAAATATAGAACACAAACATGTAAAAATACATTCAAGCCCTTGAGATGGGCAGCTATATAAATATGGATAGATGATAGATGATAGATAGATAGATAGATAGATAGATAGATAGATAGATAGATAGATAGATAGATAGATAGATAGATAGATAGATAGATAGATAGATAGATAGATAGATAATTAGAGGAATCAAAGCTACCATCATAACTTTTTGACCATCATGCCAATTGCAATCCCAGAGAGATATTTATAATTTCCAAAAAGTCTAATATCAGAAAATGAAATTTTGGAGAATAAATTAACTACAATTTAGTAGTTTATATAATTATAATTATTTTATATCCCACATTGTATATAAATATAAAGCCGCTTTGCTACGTGTAAAATTAATAACGTGAATAACCAGATTTATAACATCAGGTTATAAAAGATGTTTGCTATAAAATGTTGCATTCTAGAGTTTATTCATATGGACTTGCCAGAAATGTAGCATCTCTTCATTTTTACCCATTTAGGAGAACCAAGAAGATAAAAAGTTAATGTGAAAGCAGAAAAAAATAATCAGCATTGTGCTGAAATAAAAAGCAGTATTCTAAACTTTATTCCCCATATTATGTAACGGATATGTAACAGATACAAAGAGGATTATTTTTCTCTAAACAACTGCAAAAAAAAGAGCAGAAGAAAGCTTAAAATGCATATTTTGGCATATGAAATGTCTAGGAATTCTTGTTTTCTAAATCATTTCTCATCAGCATATTTCTAATGCTTTGTTATTTTTGTTGTTATTTTATCATTTTCACAGACCTCTGAAAATTGTATTGAGATAGGTTTCCCTGATAGTCTGTTTCATAAATTGGTTTATAAGTCTATTGAGTTGGACAACTATAATAAATTTAAATAAATACCAGTTTCTTTCACACTTCAACCATTTTATAGAGAATGCAAAAAATAAATATTTGAATTGCTTCAGAATCCTTTTTGTTTTCAATTTTCCTTATTCGTTCATTCTTTCATTTAAATTTATTGGGTCACCCAACTCCAATGGACCCAATTTATGGGGGAGGGTGGGTGAGATCTTGGATAAAAATATAAAACATCTTTGTTTCCTTTCCAGTCCTCATATATTTGGAAGACACCACAGAGGGAAAAAGTGAGCTGAGTTATACCTAGTGAATATTTTCAGCATAAAATGAAAGAGCTGATTCTGGCTGCCTGTTCTCTCTTTTCTTAAAAGGTCCAGAAGGAGCAAACCTTTTCATTTATCATCTCCCACAAGAGTTTGGAGACCAGGACATTCTGCAGATGTTTATGCCTTTTGGAAATGTTATTTCTGCTAAGGTCTTCATTGACAAACAGACTAATCTGAGCAAGTGTTTTGGTATGTAACATTCAGTACAGAACACAAAAAATCTAATATACTATCTACCCTTTTATCTTCATCTTTTCCCAAACTGACATCTTAGATTCAACATTTATTGTTGTATCTTGCCTTCTACCAGAGAACTGTAGATATATCCTTTTTACATTAGTCATCATTCTAGTGTGATCCACAGTTGGTTATTTGAACATTGTTTCTTCTCTTTAGGGCAGACATTTTCCTTCAAGACTGTACATGCATGCACGTGCGCGCGCGCACGCACACACACACACACACACACACATATGTATACATATGTATACATATACATGCTGTATACAACAGCAAATATTGTGAGCCCAATTGACAAAGGAAAGCTCAGGACCGTATTGGTTGGAAACAAGCGGAAGAGGCCCTCATCCAGCAGTACATAGATGATGATGATACATATACGTATATATATATATGTAGCCCTTGACTTATAACCACAATTTATGTTGCTAAGCAAGACATTTGTTAAGTGAGTTTTGCCCCATTTTATGACTTTTCCTGCCAGAGTTGTTAAGTGAATCTTAACTTACATTAAGCAAGGAGTTGGACTTGATAGCCTCAAGGGCTCTTTCCAAGTCTGCAGTTGTAAGGTTCACCATCTAGGATTTATTGCTGATGTGAATTAGAGGCATTGGTTAACATCCACTCCTAGTCATTCTCCACCAAATAGATTTATCTTTATGTTCTTGATAAAGGAGGTGTTCTTTGCTTTGTCCTCTATAACCATTTCAGTGGGGGGGAAAGGAAAGACTGTGAAAGTTCCATAATAAAGTGAAATGTTTCTTTCCTCACAGCAACTCCTATTAATTTTGAAAAGTGCAAGCATTTGTGGTTGAATCAGAAAAAATGCCTAAAAAAAATATTTTTCTGGAAGCACAACAGAACTGTCAAATGCATAAAACTAATTACATCCTAAGTGAAGGAATGTCATTTATTAGACAATCAAGGCACCTTATTATGAGTGTCTAATTATTCTCTATTGTGTTAAAAAAGCGCCTCTCCATGTTTAACTCATTATTTGCAGATTATATTAAATATTTCCTGCTCTAAGAAAGACTATGCAGTTGCATTGCAAATGCATTTTTTTTTCTGCCATTCAATCATGCCTGATTTTTAGAGATTGCTTAGACAAGTTCCCGCAGTTTTCTTGGCAAGATTTTTCAGAAATAAATTGCCATTGCCTCATTCCTACATTGAGGGAAAGTGACTGGCCAAAGGTCACCCAGCTGGTTTTATGCAGTCTCACAGTTTCTAGCCTCATGACTTAGTCACTACCCCAAACTGACTCTCTTAAATGCAGTGTAGTTACATTCACATACAGTATTTGTTAAATAATTATTCTTTCTGATGCGAGTTCTAGTTTTCCCGTTTTATGCAAATTTGCAGCCAAAATTGCATCATCGTGCCTAAGAAATAACAATAGCCTTAATGTATCTGCATGGCATTATTTCCTATGGTGTAGTTATAATTCAGCCAAGATGGAATATTAACAGAGAAGAATAAAAATAGGAACTGAATATAAAGTGAAATGGAATGAACTAATGCAGCATCTAATAAAAAAATAGTTGAATATCTAAACGTCTCCCCTCCCATCTCAGAATGCATTTCATTGGACTTTAGGACAGTTTCAAAACTTTTTTCTTCTAATCTTCCATACCTTTAATGATTTTTGCTTTTCCCTTAAGTTTTATTACGTATGTATTGTTCTTTGTTTATTTTTACTACAAGGTATTATGTAATCTACTTGACAAGGTGCATTTTTAACAATTAAAAACATTTAATTTAATTGATAAATATAATAAACAGATTCAGGATAATTATAAACTTGTAACAACAAAAATTAGGAAAGACATAATATGTTGTATTATAATCAAATTATTGTGATATTCTATTGTTTTATTTAATTCTTTGATAGGCATAATTTGAACTACAAGTTACAAAGCAGAAAAATGTATCTCTCTTATCTGAGAAAAGAGACACTTCAAAGTGAAGTTTTTCAACATTCAAAAGTAGAAAAAATTAGTGGTGGCAAGCAGCACCAGAATTTTTTATAAACTTTTAAAGCCAGCATAAGAATGGAATAAAATAATAAATCACTAATGTGCTGGTCCATATCTGTTGCATATAGGTCATACTTTGAGAATTTTATTTATAAAAATAAATAACTTGACAACTCTTCTATTGTCAAGCCAATGTCATATGGAAGAAACTAGATTATAACTTTTCTTCCATGTCAATTATTTTCTTTAAAAGAATTTTTGGGGGAAGGAACATTGAAAATAGTGTATTTTGCCATCAGTCCAAATGGCATAATTATTTTCCCACTTTCTCCTGCTCTGTCTCTTAGCTGAACTGATCCTGATAACATATTGCCCCTGTTTCCCCAACATATAGTCCCAGACCAATTGAAACTTAGTAGAGGCAGTCCTCAACATACAACAGTTCGTTTAATGACCATTCAATGTTACAACATTATTGAAAAACTTATGACTATTGTAGCATCCCTGGGAACATGTAATCAGAATTCAGATGCTTGGCAACTGGTTCATATTTATGACGTTATGTGATCCCCTTTTGCAACCTTCTGACAAGCAAAGTCAACGGGGAAGCCAGATTCACTTAACAACTGTGCCACAACTTAACAGCTGCAGTGATTCACTTAACATCTGGGTCAAGAAAGGTCACAAAATGGGGGCAGAATTCACTTAACAAATACCTTGCTTAACAATAGAAATTTTGGGCTCAATTGTGGTCGTAAGTCAAGAACTACCTGTAGATGCATTAGCACAACATATGATGTTTGGTTAAAGTTTTTGTTTTGTTTTGTGGCTTAGCAAGCTTTACAAACCAAATATTATTACCTTACAGTTCAATATCTGTGAAATTAAGTGGCTATAAATAATATACCATTTATCCTAGGTATCTGGTAGGTCTGATGTCTTAAACCCCAAAGTCTGAAATGACATTTTGGACCTAAAATACTAAATGTACCCCTACATCCAAAAGCAATTTGGATTTTGTAATCAATGGAAGAACAATTGAGAAAGTTGCCTATTAAAGCCACAAAGGAGAAACCAAACAGAAGTGACAGTAAAGGAATTAGGAAGCAAGTAGAAGTGACAGAATTGAAGAAAGGAAATCAAATGCTTCTCAGTCTTTATGCTGGAAAACACTGTGAAAGAATCCAAGTGCTAACGATTTTCTGCTAGTTCTTACGCACTCGGGTTTTTTTTTCTTCTCTTCCCCTCCCCCTTACCTACTTTTGTGTATTCTAGGTTTTGTTAGCTATGACAATCCTGTCTCGGCACAAGCTGCAATACAGGCGATGAACGGCTTTCAAATTGGCATGAAACGCCTGAAAGTACAGCTGAAGCGCTCAAAAAATGACAGCAAACCTTACTGACCGTTCTCCCAGAAGCTTTCTGCTCTTAATTTAGTTTCCTTAGGGTAAGTCTCTTGAGCAAGCCCACCCTTGCTTGGGGTGGGATTGAGAAAGAACATAAGAACACCTGGCCCGCCACCTCTAAGAGACAGCCATTTGACAATCCTGCTTCCATTTTCCCCACCTGTTTAAGAGAAACTTGGCTAACCTAACCAAAAAAAATAAATAAATTGTGGGATGACCTACAAGATTTGAATTAGCAACTCAGATTTTTTTAATTTTATTTTAATGAGCATTGAAGGGAATATACCCATCCACATGCTACAATCTTAATAATTAGAGCCGTCAAAAAAGAAAAATTGCAACTTGACTTTCTCGGCCCTGGTGTCCTTAACACTTTGGATGAGGATAATGAAAGCAATCCTGAATTATCCGAATGGCACCAGTTCTGAAATTGCTTAATGGCCCTTGGCCAAGAAAGTGACTCATTTAGAACACAACATTTTTTCCATTACTTCAGTTTGTTTCTTTCTTCTTATTAAGAAGCTTTAATATTTACCATTCTTAGGGCTTCAGATTGACACATGGTTACATTATCCTGTTTAAACACTGGTTGTCTTTATATATTTTACCTATTTGTGTTTTGTTTTCCTTTTTTGTTTTTTAAGTTCTTCAGGGTTTGGTTTTGTTTTGTTTTTGTAAAGAGCATTAGTATAAAAAAAGACATAGAGATCTGTTTCTAAAGCTACAGGGTTTAAAAAATAAATAAATAAAAAAGAATGACAATACTTGATGTTTCTTGAAAGATAAAAATTTAATAATAACAATAATAATAATAATAGATACAAAAGAAAGCCACAGGCCTGTAAATTTTATTTGTAAAAAGCATTTCTATTTTTATACAAAAATTTTTACTGCCTCAGAAATAATGGAAGTTATTTATTGCCTATTGTTAACTTATTGGATACCTAAAGACCAGCTCTGTCTGGTAGCTAGATCATTTTGAAGTAGTCTCTAGAGTACACGTGCCAAGAATGGGTGCTTTTTCACCGTTGAACCCTACATCTTTTATGGTTCATAATTTCTCTCCTCTTGTTTGTATTTTGTCTTTGTTAACTTGTCCGTTCTTTCCATTATCTACTTTAAAATTTAGTTGTCTTGGGATTTGTTTGTTTGTTTGTTTTTTGCTTTCTCTTGATTCCCTTCAATCCACTTCTACTCCTCTTGATGTTACCTCTGTTGAAATGGGGTCTTGATTCCTTCCCACCCTTTTCCTTCCCCAAATGAAATAAGAATCCATTTTTAAAAAAAAAGAAACCTCCTTTCTAATGGATTCTTTGGGGCTCTTTCATTGTGGCCGTTGTTGACCAAGTGTACAGTTAATGCAAATTGTGTGAATGGCTGGGACTCTAATGATGAAAAAATTTGCATTAGTTTTCTCCTGCACCCATTAAAATGATTTTTGTTTCTGCTGCATAGACTCTCCATAACTTTTTCCTCTTCCTTGTTTTTCCCTAGACATCTTCATGCCCGTTAGTTCATCGTTTGCCTAGCATGTCCCTGTGACGTCTTTAAAAAGTTTCATCGTCCCGTCATTGTTTCTGATGTCTTTCTGACCTCACATCATAATTTGGTTCTCCTACTGATCTTTGATCTATAGTTTGAACCTTTGAAATTTGCATGTGACCTCATCTAGCTATATGAATTCTGGGAAGTCAATGTGAAAAGCATTGCTGCATTTATGCAAGATCAAAATTTATTCGTAGTCAAATTTATGATAGGAGTATTAACACACACACACACACACACACACACACAAACACACACACAACCTGTGGCAAAATGTTTTGTTTAAAGTTTTCGGTGTTCCTTTTTTCCTTTTCCCCCACTTTTATTCTTTTCTTTTTTTCTGTAAAAAAAAAAAACAGACTTGAAAGTATTAGACAGAGACTGGCATTCTAGCTGGTCTCTTAATGACATAGCAATATGTGTCCACACAGGCACAGAATGTTGGTTTCTAACAGACTACTTCCGAAATAGTTTGAAATGAAGAACTGTCTGATTTTAAGTCTCTAGAGGTCTGTAATAGTTTTTACATTTTTCAGGCAGTGTAAAGTTTTTTGATAAGGCCATTTTAGGTGGCTCACTTTCTCATTAAGAATATATATATATAGAACCACTTTTTGTAGATTAGTATAAAAAAAATATTTACCCTGTTTTAGGGCAAATGCTACCTATTTGTCACCTTTTGCTGAACTGATTCACAAGTTAGACAATCCATGAATTAATGCACATGAAAATTACCTATATTTTATACTGTTTCGATGTACAGGAGAAAGGTTATTGTAAGCTATTGTTTCATTTGGTGCTTTTGTGAATTAAGTTGTGGTCTCATCATTGGGGGGGTTCCTCATGGTCTTTAAGTGTTCTGTGTTTATAAACAACAGGTTTGAAATTGGTTTTTACTTGAAGATCAACAACAGAACAAAAAAAATGAATTTCAAAAAATGAAAAAAAAAGTTGTTTGCTTAAAATTAAAAAAAAAAAAAAGTTTTCATGTGAAAAATAAAAACTATTCCAGACTAAGTTTGTGTTGGCTTCTGTGAGGCATTGATGTCGATTTTTTTAAAATTATTATTGTGGACAATTTCGATGTGTTTGTGTTCAGCAAAATGTGATTCAGTTTTCCTTTTAAATAAATAATAAGAACTCAGTGGGGGGAAAAAAATTAGTGCCAAATTCCAAAGGTACTTCTCTTCCTAGAGCTTCAGTGTGTTTCTTGTGTGAAGTAATTTGATAACATGGGTATTTTATTATGTGTTTTGTATAAATCCCTAATATTTAAAGGAAAAAAAGAGGTTAAAAAGTTTGTTAACTTGCTATCCTGTGGTCTTGTTGCCTGAAATTGTTGTTGTTTGTTATTTCTCTTGGATGTTTTTTGTAAAACATTGTATAAGTGCCCATGTTTCCCTTTTCTAACCATTCTGCGCATCAATGCTGTGAATGCAAACCTCACAATGTAATTTCCTCATAATGTATGGAAACCTCTAAGGTGAGAAAGTTTTGAACTTTTAACCCTTTCCACCCAGAGCTGTCTTGAGAGTTAATACTTTTATACATTCACCATTTTGCTCTTTATTTTTATATACACATTACACACACAAACACACACACATACATATTTGTGCATGTATATTCATACACAAATATGCACACACACACATACATGCACATACACATATACACATACACACCTAATTTTTTTGTGCTTTATTTAATACATGGTTGAAATCAGAAAAATGCACAGAGCAGATCTGAAGGACGAAAAAAAATATTTTACTGCTGTCTAAAGTTCTTCTGTATCTATAACTAAAAAAAAATATTTAGAAATTGTAGAGCTCCTTTGTTTTTGTTTTTTTGTTTTTTAAATCTTTTCTTAAAAAGAGCTTTTAATATGCTGCTGGTATATGATATTCTGTATTTAAAAAGTAAAAATAATTCTTTAATTATGTATTGTGTAACCACTCCTAGATAGGAGAATTGAACCCACAATTTGAAATCATTAAAAAAAAATATTTTTATAATAAAATTAAATGAATTTTTGATTAAATCCAGCGCACTAGAACTTCCTGGATGAAATTTTCTTGTGCACTGCAGTTAAACTCCTTTTTATGGATGAGGTTTACACACGTCTAAATGCTCTGATGTGCTAGCTGCCATATTTGTACTATGTTGGTCCAGATGCAATAGATACAAAGTAGATAGAGCAGTATCTTTCGTTAGCAGGATTCATTCCTGTTAGTTGATGAACATGCAGGCTTCTGACTTGTAGCAAATCCTCAAAAAGGCAGAAGCAAAAGATGCCCCTGTAGTTCCTCAACCTGAGGACAAATTACAGTAGCCCAAAATCTGTTTTTTGTGAACGCAGGTCTTTAGAGCTGCTGGATGGATGCAAGCTATTGATGCTCTGAGAAGCGATTGCATGTATGGTGGTTTACATGTAGGGTCTCCTCTGATGTGAGATTGGCCCTGCTGCCCATGACGTTATGGGGCTGCTGTAGGCCTTGGGAAGCTGACTACCAGCTGGGCTCCCGTTCCAGAGCAGAATATAAAGATTGTTTTTCAGCAGTTCCTCTGGAGCTGTGGAACGGATGGGTTACCTGCTTGCAGGACTCTCCATCTTGTCCTGTCTCCCAGTCTGGAGATTTTCCACACGGTGCCTTCAATCAAAGCACCACGGGACCTTGTCACCATTCCCTTCTCTTCCCTAGCAACTTTGCTGCTTCCCTTAGTAAAACCCAGTTGTTCTTTTCAAAGCTTTCCTTTTCCTACACGGTGAAAAAGAAATCTTAGTAAGACACAATCCAGGAAGAGAGCAAAATGGTGTCACTTGTTGCTGTTTTTAGCATTTTTCCATTAAGCATTGCTAGTCATCATCTAGCCCCATCTCAACCATGTGCACAGGTCAAAACCCAGAGTTTCAGAGATGTTGTCTCAACCCAACACATTCTAGTGTACACTTCAAAACAGAACACCCCCCCCCATGAAGTGAGTTGCAGGTATCAACCCATACTCCTGATTTGCTTCTCCGCCTCTCCCCTTCCCACCCCACATGTGCCCCTTTTTTCTTTGTTTCATTCAGTACACGGAGCTGGCCGTGTAATGCTCCTTAGCTGTTGTGAGGACAGTTTGTTTTCTCTGAGCATTTTGGAGACATGCCATGCTTGGTTCTGAACATAAGTGGCATTCTTAAATGCAATAGGGAGCATTGCTAAATCAGAGCTTCCTATATTTCAGAATGTACTTTTAAAAAATAATAATGCAGCAAACCCATTGTGTTTGCTGTGGTTGTATTGTAAGGAGAGACAGACCCAGGCTTTGCACTGGGAGATTTACCATAGCTAATTGGAATGTCTTGGTCTGGGGGCATAAGTATTCAGAAATTCACACCTGCCATTCATAATCTACAGTATGTAGTTACAGGAGGGCAGTCATATTGACAGAAGAGGAAGTCAAATAAGCGAGGCAATTTAGGATGCGATCGTTATTTTCTTTTTTCTGAAGTGGGTAACAAAATACATGTTGTATCCTTTGTATCCTTACAATACAAAGGTTATTGTATTTACCAGAGGTGTCCAGAAATTATGGTCACAAGAATAAAAATGCTGGCTACAACAGTGCACATAAAAAAATTTAAAAAAAACTAGATGGAGCTTCGGTTGTCACAACCATCTCGATTTTTGTGACCGTGCCTGAGGACACATCTGGTATTTGCTATGACATCATCCTTTGGGTGATACTGTTCATTCATTCCACAAGCAGCATGAACCCATGAGCTGAGCTAATAGCACCCATACATCCACAGTTGAAGGCGCTGCAGTTCACAAAGGTTTCTGCCATTGTAAATATGACCATCTTTAAGAGGCCACAGGACTTCACCATTTTTACTCAGTAAAAAAACAAGACATGAAAAAGCTACAGGGGATTAATTTAATTTTGCTACATAAGGCAGTTACAGAGTTGGTATGTTTATTGTTCCTGCTGGGTTCTGTTGACTAGCGCTCTGCATAACTCAGAAATCTGCATGTTCCATCAGTAGAAAATTATGAAACATAAAGGTAGTTGCTTAGCTATTTTGTATCTCTTATTATCTGTTGTAAACAATACGTGGGCACGACCCTGCATGCATGTACTGTACTACTTACTATCTGTTCACATCAAAGGGAAAGTTCTGCAAATCCTTAGATTTTGCAGAATAATAACCAAGGAACTAAGGAATGATAACACTTCATTGCCTTGTTTCTTTGATGTTAGATTGAACAGAATAGCACTCCTATTCATCAACTAAATTTTGGTATTCTGTAGTGGCAAATATAAACCTCTTTCCAAGCCAAGATTATTTCAGCAGCTTTTCATGCTACTGATTAAAAAAAAAAGTGCCAAAATCATTTCCTATTGTCTAATCCTTTTCACTCTCATTTAAAACATCTCTCATTTTTCCTCTTTCCCCCAATTCCCGATGTAAATTATTTTTAAGAAGGCAGGTGATAATCTATCAGTTTGCTTTTACATTCTTTCTAAAGGGGGAGGAGGAAGTATGTTTATTTTTAGAGAAGCGGTAGATGGCAAGCACTAGAATCCAAATAATGCAGAGTGGGAGAGAAGAAAGCAAGAAAAAGAATTCTAACACAGAGACATTCTCAGTTGATAGATAAGTGCTGCATGATTGTCTCATGTTTTTTCTTCTGGGGCCTTGCTGAACCCTTGAGGGCTAACTTTGTATTTGTTACACCATTTTTCTTGCTCAATTGTTAACATACACAGTAATATAATAGGAGATCATGAAACATTTTTCCAGGACGTTATTATAGTTCAGCATCTAACATTTCCCAAATAAATATATTGTTTGAAAAAGAAAATCAGATCCCACGTAAGAAAATTCATACTCCTTTCACGTCAACTGGGGCTTGTTTCAAAACCCGACACCAAACCTGTTAAAATGGCAGCCACGTGTGTAATTAACAGCACTTGGATGGCCAACACAATTATGAATGCCTTGTCCTGCTGGTGCTAAACTCCATAACTTCTGTCTTATGAATTTGCACCTATCCAAGTGGGAAGCTTTCTTCTCTCTCTCTCTCTCTCTCTCTCTCTCTCTCTCTCTCTCTCTCTCTCTCTCTCTCTCTCTCACTTTCTCTCTCTCCCTCTCTCTCTCTCTCTCTCTCTCTCTCTCTCTCTCTCTCTCTCTCTCTCTCTCTCTCTCTCTCCTTGCCACCCCCCCTCCTCTTTCTTTCCCAGGCGCTCTCTCTCTCTCTCTCTCTCTCTCTCTCTCCTTGCCAGCCCCATTCCTCATTATTTCCCAGGCATTGTTCATTTTGCAGCCCCAAGGAAACTCTTGATTTTCAAAGAGAAGTTTAATTTGCAATATTGGGCCATTTTCCTAGGGACAAAGTACTGGGAGGAAAAGAAGGAACAGGCATAAACAGGAAATAAAAGCTATCACTTTCTCAACAATTTCTACCCCTGAATAGATACACACCACTGCTGCATTTGAAGCATAAAAGATTGCAAGGGAAAAACCAGCTAGCAAAATTATAGCTTCACACCAAGGCCTTATGCACTGCACTTGTTGTACACAAGTTCTTCAGATATAAAAAATGAAATGTTGAAGGGAAAATGTGAGAGTGCAAAGGGCTTTTATTTATAGAGGAAGAAAATAGAAAATAATAATAATAAACCAGGAATGGTTGCATTTCAAAATTTAACTCTGAAAGCACAAAACAGTAGTTTCCCAACCAAATTAGTTATGTGAAATGGCCGTATTCAAAGGTGTAACAAGTTCATCTTTCTTTCACCATAGGGGTTATTTCTCAGCTTGTGCTACTCTTTGGCTCATGTTGCTGTTTCTGTTTCTATTAACTTAAGTGCTAATTAACAAAAAAAATTAAGTAATTTCATTGTTTTTTCTGAATAATGTCATATCCTGTGTACCAGGTTTTGGGGAGGGGGGAGGACGTTGTGCTGTGAGAAATTGTTGTTTGTCAACTAATGACAACTTTTTTAAGTTGAGAGCATCAAAAACTCAGGAAATGATCCATTCCTACCACAGATGTGGCATTCATGCTCAGGGAATTCTTCGGGCTCGGCAGAGCTCAATGTTGCTCATGGAAATTATTCTTGACCCCCTACGAATTAAGAGAGGAGGGTCTTCCTGTGACAACCAGGCCCTTCAGCGTCTTGACAAGTTCTGCATTCCTATGCAGAAGGTAAAAGCAGATTTTTCTTCAACTCTCTATGAATTCTCAGTGTATGGGAGCTGAGCCTGTGGTACAAATGGATTATAACCTAGGTTTTTGCTTCTTTCTATTTTTATTTTGTCTAAGAAAAGCCAAAGTTACTGCAATGTAGTGAGAAACTGTAAGACCATTTTGAGTATTGTTTCTGTTTCGTCGATGCATTTGGATTTTGCTGTTTGATGGAATTTGAGCCAAAAGCAAAATGGAAAACGAAATGAGGAAAATAAAACAAACAAACCAAGTAACCAACCACAGGCTTTCCTGCTTATAAAACTTGATTGTATGCACGCATTTTGTACCAGTGGAACTTTTTTATACTGGAGATTTAAACAAAAATGGGGAAAAAATATGGTGGCTTACTCTTGTGAGCCCCCTGATCATAACTGTTTTTCAAGTTTGATTTCCAGTTGACTGAAAGTTGGCTTAGTTTAGAAAATTTAAAACAAACTTTGGCTTGGTTTTATCCTTTCCATTTGCTTATATTTAGTGTTTAGGATTTTGTGTTTTAAAACACACGGTAAGTTTCACTTTTTATTCTGTATTGTGCAGTTTCACAATATAACAAATTAGAATTTAGGAGTACACAGTCACTTTAAGTGGATATATGTATTAGGGTTTTGTTTTTGTTTTTAAAAAAAGTAGGGTTTGCTTTTTTGCTGTTTAGATCAAAAGGTTTTCCTGGTTCTTCTGTCTTCATTGTGAACATAACTGTGTAGTTGAAACAGTCAAACTTATTTTTGTAACGTATGTTATTGTGTGATGCAGTTTTTTGCTTCTGTCTCCAATATTAAACCATTTTCCTAATACTTGTCTCACTTTCTCTCTCTGTGTTGTACTGTTGGTAGTCATTCCGTGTTGGTAATACATTTGCACACCTCACTGTTGCACGTCCCTGTTGATTTTTTTTTTCTATTCGTTGTGTACAAAAGATACAGTCGATTCCATTAAGTGAACCTCTGATTGGAGAATGAATGCAGATTTGCTGTATTTACCCCCATCTTGTTTGCCTCCTCTACCCCGTTGCCTTTGATTGTAATTATTAGGGTGAAGTCACACTGAAGATGCCTCTAAAAAGATGTGTGTGTGTGTGTGTTTGTGTGTGTGTGTGTGAGAGAGAGAGAGAACCTACATACACAGAGAATCAAAGTCACCAAGTTTTCTCTAGTGACTAAAAAGGGATATATTTCTCCTCTGTAGGATCACGTTAAGTTTACTATTAAAATATTTTCTTCATGGGAGAAGAAAACCTTTTTCAGGTTTCAGAATTATTCAGCAAAGCTCTGGCATCATACCTAGTTAGTTTGCCAGTTTTCAGAAGTGTAAAATTTTTAAACACATGTAGAAGACCCTAAGTTAAAATTTACCAGGCTTATTATAGACATCTTTAATTTTTTTTCAGAGTTCAAGGAGAATATTGAATTTATTAAAACTACCCAAAATTAAAAATAAGTAATCAGGAAATGTGCTGAACTGGGCTATTTTGAATTTAGCATGCAAGGTAGCTCTTTTTCAGGACAGGTAATCAAACCACATGGATCTCCTAAGAGAGAGGCAAATACTTCAGTCTTAAATTCCACTTAATAGCAGGTGATGCTCTTTTTAAAAATTCCAGGAAATCACACACACACACACACACACACACACACCCCTAGTGATGCTATTTTGATTTTGCCCAGTGCAACGCTCTTATAGAAAACCAACTACTGACTGTAATGGGTTTTCTGTAATTTCTCTTCATTTGATTCATCAAGACACTCAAATCTAATCAGGTAGGAAAGGGAACTTTCTAGAAAGAGGAACTTCTCTCCCTGCATGGGACTCAAGCCATAAAGTTATCCTTTCCCCCAAACTCAGGAATTTAAGACCACTTAAAAGTGCTCTTACGCGATTTTCCTTGTGATGTTTATGTCCCCTACTAGTATTTTGGTTTTGACGTGGTTGAGTGGGCTGTACTCAATCTCATGCTTCTGCCAACTCCATTTGAGGGAAGCACATATAACCTAGTTTGCCTGCCTTCTGCTTTACAGAGCCCGGTTTACAAGTTTCTGGGCTTGTAGATTTCAGAAGCAAATTCGCAACTGCCTGCAATGTGGCTTCCTCGGTGCCTGCCTCCTAAAATCCCAACCTCTGTTTCTGTTTTCCGATTACCTCAACAGTTTAGCTGCACGATAGGACCATAACTGATGAGGTAACAGGGTGCCTGTGATGTCACAAAAAACAAATAAAACTCTCTTGAAACCATTGGGAAAGCTCTTCCCAGAAGCCTCAATTGTGACACATGATGACAATCACTTATTTCAAAGTAAAAAATGCAAGTTTTACAAAAATGGAATCTAAGCTTATCTGGGTATACATTTCAATTGATTAATTGTAGGACCATTTAAAAAAACCACATTGATTCCAGTCATGTTTTTTTTAAGTGGAAGCCCGTCTCCCCAAGGGGAATCTGGATGCAATTCCCATTTCAGTGGCTCAGTTCCCCTGGTCCATGCCATTTATTTATTTCAGATGCACATCAATGGTTGTGAAATATACCTCTCTGTCAACCAGTTTAGACCCTGAATTAGCCCAGCATTAAAAATTATTCAAACCAGGGTTTTTTTTGTACATTCAGTGGTGAAGCAGAAAATGGCAAGTAAGAATCTGTAAAAAAAGAAGAAGAAGAAGAAGAAGAAATAGATTATCTCTGAGCTGGTGAGACAAACCAGCGCTGAAAAATCCTAGATGTGAAAAGCAGACAGGATAAAAATCAAACATTCCTGGACAAGAACAATTGCAATGTTGTGAAAAATTGCAGGACAAACAAGCCAGCTTCCATAATTGACATCTTCCAATAGTTCTGAAACTACATCCCCCATATGTCTCAGCGAGGGATTTGGAAATTCTGTGGGATATTGTTCCACCGTATCTGAAGAGCATCTGGCTAGGCAAGATGGCTTAGTTGTATCACAGCTCTTCTGTATTGTCTACAAAAGACCTGTGATCCAACAACCTGAAAGCAACACAGCCTCTGTGTGTTGATGGCTTTTCTGTTGGTTGACAATCTTGTTCTCCAGACCTAGACAACATAGGACATTTTCCTGAGCCCTGATTAGGTTGGAGGCTGGGCTTCAAATTATGCAGGCCTAGTCTCAAAGTAGAGGTTAGAAGGACATAGAATATTAGCAACTGTTTGTGTATGTGCCAGTACAAGAGAAACAGCACCAGTTTGATCCTGCAGATGACTAGAGGTGGGTTTGTCCCTAGTTGGAAGGTCAGCTGAGGGGGGGGGGGAACAATCTGTGAAATGACTTGGAGGAAACGGGAAATCTGAAGCATTCCTACGCATCAGCCATTTGCTTTTGGATTCCAAAATTTGAGGAAATACGGAGCTGGTAAACTGCTGTGGAACTGGCAGGTCCAGGGCCTTCTTTCAGTTGTATCTATAAGCCACACTTGGTGTGTCTCTGTAGCCACTTTTGGAGATGGTCATCTCCTTTTCTTGCTACTGGACCCTATGGCCCCAGAGACCCTGAGAATCCTTTCTGTTGAGGAACCATCTTGAGATGATACTTATTGCACCTTGAATAGGAGCCCGTCTACGCATATCATCGCGTAGGCTCCTATCTATCCATACCTTCAAAATCCAGGTGTTAGTTTTTCAGTATGGCTACTCTATGACAGGAAAACAAGAAATGCTCTACTCTCCTAAAAGTTCCTCTGTCAACTGTATAATTCAGTTGCCCCCCCCCCAAGGTCCTTACTTTCATCAAGAAATCAGCCATTCCATTCATAGTAATGGTACTAGAGGCTTATTGTAGACAATGGTGTATTTTCAGCAGTGCTTTCAATCTGGTTAGATGTGCTACAGGCTGCAGCCCATATGTGGGGTCAAGAAGGTGGATGCCTCTGTGTGATCAAAGCCCCACTCCTTCTTTTGACATCTCATGTTTAAAAGAAAGAAAGAAAGAAAGAAAAAACAGGCAGAGCTTCAAAAGTCCAGTCAGGCCCACCGTTTTGACTCTATTCCTACCCTCGCTCCCTGGTGCAATGGGAAGCACCCATTGTGACATTGACAAGGACCAAAGCCATGGCGTTTTTAGACCCCCCTCCCCTCCCCGAAATTATGTGTATCTGTACTAGAGCAATTACTACCTTTTAAAAGAAAGAAAGAAATCCCAATCTGGCTGTCTCCAGGCATTAGACAATCCAAAAAACAAAAAGGTGTACTGTGTTTCATTCCTGATAAGTGAATAAAGCATTGTGATCGAACAATCAGGTTATTCACTTATCAGGAATCGACTGTACTGCTGGTTCGTTTTGTTCTTCATCTCCTGTTGTAATTTCACTACTTTGCTGTGTCCTGTTTGTTTCTCCTCCTCTCTTCCTTTTTTCTTCTTCTTCTTCCTCTTCCTTCTTCCCCTCTTCCTCTTCCTCCTTCTCCTCCTCTTCCCCTTCTCTGGCCCCTTTCTTCTCCCGATAACCCCCTTTTTTCTCTGTCCTCTCTTTTTCTCAAATGCTCTAGCACAATCACTGGAAATTCTCCCATCTTTTGATCATGAAACATGCTCTAAAAGTGGGGAACAACCATGTTAACAAAATCTATGCACTTGCTATCAGGAACTAAAATATTGGGTGTGTGTTATATCTGCTAAGTACGTGATTTCTTAAATAAAGCTAGTGAAAGGATTCTGTTTGTTTGTAAAAAAAAAAAAACTTTTATGATGGGTTAAGAGAGTTTTTAGGGGTTGTGCTTTATTTTTGTTAAAACTGAAAAAGGGGATGCAAAGATCTTAAAAAGTTCTGCCATGCCAAATACTTGTTTGTTTGTTTGTTTTAATTTCCTTTGTTTACGTGTTTGTTTGTGTATTTATTTATTTATTTATTTATTTTAATTATTTATTTTTGTACGGTACATTTAATCTATCCATGGAACTGGGGAGAACATGGCCTTTACGAGAGGAGGAGTAGGGCACATTTCTGAGGGCACAAGCAACAATTTCTTGAAAGCCAAGATTGTTTAATTAAAACCTGTTCCTTTTACAATGTAAAGGCTATATTAAGTAGAAAGATTATTTTTCTTACTAAATATGAAGCCATTTTTTGGACACCAGAGAACAGTTAAAAGTGTCTGATGTTTGCCATATACCATAATAAACTTATTATGTGTCTGAATTGTTGTCTGTGTATTACTGTAGATTACATGCTGGAAATTCTTCTGGTGTGTGGACTCTGTGCAAATTGCAGTTTGGAACCACACAGCTGTTGACTGGGCTGATATCTCCTGAAAAACAAAACAAAAACCAGAAATAATCAGTAACGATAACTGTCTTTTTCCATTTTCTCTATTCCCCCCCCCCAACCTTCCTCTTGAATCAATCTCGCAATTTGGGGTTGTTGTTGTTGAAGTCTGACAAATAAACTGGGGGGGGGGATGACATCCCAAAGCTTTTAAAGACATACAATGAGAAAGAAAGAGACATCTCTTTCACACCTCAAGCTTTGATGAACAGGTTCACATGTAAGGTACTTTTAATACATACAAAGAGATGATGTAGGCATTCAAGCAAAGCCCAACACACTCCAAATACTAGTGTTGGCAAGGACACCTTACCTTTCTTTGCAATAAAACACTTAACATAAATCACTTGTTTCCTCACCGTGACTTCCCCTCACTTATAATTTTCCGGTATATTATTAGTAATTTATGAATTATTGAATGTCACATATTGTTTTGAATGACTACACATCACTATTCAGCTTTAAGCAAGAATAAATATCAGGAACCACGGTCAACGCAGTATAAATTGCCACATAAAATGATAAGCTACAACAAGTTGAGCCAAAGCAGAATCTGTTCTACTTTAAGTGTCTCGTGAAACTGAGGTATGAACTCTATACGTTGTTGTTGTTGTTTTTTTAACATGTATTGGATAGGGTTCAAATCGAGTTATAGTCCAGGAATGGTTCCCACTTTAAATGAAATGTTGTGCAGGATTTACTTCTAAGGAACAAAGTTATACCAATAGAAAAGAATGTTTGTAGCTAGGAACTGAACTGTGGAGTCCTTGGTGCTCTCTGAGCTTGTAGACGTTTCACTACCCAACTAGGTAACGTCCTCAGGGAGTGAGGTTTGCTCTCTGTTTATATGTAAGTCGCTTGCCATGTCAGTGTGAGTGGGAAAAAGAAGAATGTTGTTTCCAAGATCCAATACTGACAGGGCAAGCCACTTGTATAGAAACAGGGAGAAACCCCACTCCCTTCTGTCACTGATGATGTTACCTAGTTGGGTTACGAAACATCTGCAAGACAATAACCAAGCTCAGAGCACCAAGGGCTCCGCAGAACAAAGTTATTTTGGAGATCAAGGCATAGTTCCACAACTTGGTTAAAAATAGATAATATCCTTGTGGCATTTAGAGACCTCTATTCAACGCAGCTGGTTAAAGAACTCTCCATGAAACCAGTTTAATCCTAAAATGCACATGATGGTCATCATAATCATCATTTAAATTTGCATACCACCCAATTCCCAATGGTTCTGAGTGGCTCACAAGGAAGCAACGTTAAAAGGAATAAAACAATAAAATAATAAACCAGAACAAGGAATAAAACCCAGCAAACCAGACAGGAACAAAAACATTCATACCAGCTAAAGGGGCCTTCAAACACCCTAGACAAAGAAACAGCGGCAGGATGGTATCGTGTCACATCAACATGTCAACAAAGCATCACACGCCATGGCCATGTAAATCAATGTCTACGATCTCATATTGACATCGCCAATACAGGACTTATGAAGGTAAAAGTTTCCCTTGTCCAGTCATGTCCGACTCTAGAGGGCAGTGCTCCTTTCTGTTTCTTAGCCAAGGGAGCCAGCGTTGTCCAAAGATGCTTCTATGGTTAAGTGGCCATCATGGCTATACACCGAGGTACATGGAACACACTTATCTTCCCACCAAAGTGGTACCTATTTATCTACTTGCATTTCCATGCTTTCGAACTGCTAGGTGGGCAGGAGCTGGAGCAAGGAACGGGAGCTCACCCTGTTGCGTGGAACTCAGTGCTTGAACCCGGGCTGTCAGCTCTCCAAGCTGGGTGTCTTTAATTGCTGAGCCATTGCGCCCCCTACAGGACTTTGAGCTTAGCGGACTTAGAGCTTAGCTTATAATGATTCCTGTCAAGTACAGAATTCAATTGGTAACCGAAAGGTGACGGGAGTTAAACGTAAGACCATTAAGAGGGTGCTATCCTTATCTTACAGCAATCATCTTTCTTCAGTGATGTGATGGCGGTTTTTCTGCATTGCAAAACATCTCTAGCAGCTGGTGAGTTTTCATTGTCCACTGCTGGAGAGGAGAAAAGAAATGTGCTGTCTTTAAATTTCTCTCAGGAAATTTAACACAATTACCTCCTGATAACTTAGAGTTTAGCAAGAATTTAGAGTTGAGGAAGGCTTCCTTCTTTCCTTCCTTCCTTCCTTCCTTCCTTCCTTCCTTCCTTCCTTCCTTCCTCCCTTCCTCCTTCTTCTCCCTCCCTCCCTCCCTCCCTTCCCTTCCCTCCTTCCTTTTTTACCTTCTAACCCTTCTTTCCTCCCTTTCTCACCCCCTCTTTCTTCCTTCTCTGCCTTCTTTCTAATGCCTCCTTTCTTTCTTTTACCTTCTAACCCTTCCTCCCTTCCTCCTTCTTCCTTCTCTGCCTTCTTTCTAATCCTTCCTTCCTTTTACCTTCTAACCCTTCCTCCCTTCCTCCTCCTTTCTTCTCTGCCTTCTTTCTAATCCTTCGTTCCTTTTACCTTCCTCCCTTCCTTCCTCCTTCCTTCTCTGCCTTTTTTCAAATCCTTCCTTCCTTTTCCCTTCTAACCCTTCCTCCCTTCCTCCTTCTTCCTTCTCTGCCTTCTTTCTAATCCTTCCTTCCTTTTACCTTCCTCCCTTCCTCCTTCCTTCTCTGCCTTCTTTCTAATTCTAAGCCTTCCTTCCTTCCTAAAAACTCTTAAGTCCCTTTTATCCCTATAGTAACCACAAGACGCTTATTTGTGGAACACAATGACCTAAGCCGCAAAACATTCTTTGGAAGCTGCTGGCTCTTCAGAAACACTAAGTGACCCAAAGAAGCTTACATATTAAAAACCACTAGAAACAATGAAGAAGAAATCTTATTTGATTTGAAGTACAAGAAGGCAATGGTGGGCTCCAAAATTTTTAACAACCGGTTCTCTGCCCTAATGACTGGCTGGGTGGGCGTGGCTGGGTGGGCGTGGCTGGTCATGTGACTGGGTGGGCATGGCCAACTCGATGTCACTGACATTGAGGCATGTGATGGAATGGGCATAGCCAACTCTACATCACTTGTGTGGGTGGTACCTGTATGGGACAGGCAAGGTTGGGGAGGGAATCCAGGGGTCTCCGGCAGGGGTGGGTTCCACTTACCTTCCTCACCGGTTCGCATCGCGACTTTTTGTGCGCACGCACTCACTCCGCGTTCCCTCGCACAATTTTGCTTCCGCACATGCTCAGTAGCTGCAATCAGCCCGAAACACAGCTGAGGAGCTGATCAGCTGTGCTTTGGGCAAAGGAATAAAGGTCAGCATAAACCCGGGGGAGGGCGGGAGGGCCCTTTTTCAAGCAGCAGAACAGGAAAAACCTTCCAAACAGTAAAAAATTCACAAAAAATTCCCCAAAAAAGATGGCGGCGCCCACGGACCGGCACCGACCGAACCGGATCTGTGATGTCACCAGCGGGTCGCCAACGGTTTGGGCGATCCAGTCCGAACCGGGAGGAACCCACTCCTGGTCTCCGGTGGTGGGGGGACAGGAGGAAAAAAAGATCCAACCTGTTTGTGTGAATGTGTGCCTACGCATGTGTGTGTGTGTGTGTGTGAGAGAGAGAGAGAGAGACTGCGTCAAGCTAGACTGGGAAAGCTGGCTGCAAAAGGAAGAGAAGCTGGGTAAGCTGGACCCAGATGCTTCCCGGGTCCCCTCATCCCAGAAGCAGCAACCTCGCACTCTCCCCTCTCTGCTAGCCCCCTTCTTCGCATGGGATCGCCCAGCAGCGGAGACGGAGAGGGAGAAGGAGGCAGTGGTGGCCACTAGCATTGAGGGGAGAATGCCACACAGAAACGCCGCCCCCTTCTCCCACTCGGTCTCCATTGCTGGGTGATCCCGTGCAAAAAAGGCGGCTAGCAGCAGAGAGGGGGAGAGGTTGCTGCTTGTGGGATGAGGGGACCTGGGACATGTCTGGATCTGGCTCAGGGGTGGGTTCTAACTTACCTCTCTGCCGGTTCGCTTCCTCCTGCGTTGTGTGGGCGCGCCTCGGCGCGCGCCTGCGCAGTGCCAAAAAAAATCCAAAAAAAATAAATAATAATTTTTAAAAAGCCAAAAACAAGATGGCGACCGTATGCACAGTGTCGGAAACTCGGCTTCTGCACATGCTCAGAAGAAAAAAAAAATTAAAAAATAAAAAAAAATTAAAAAGGCTGGAGAATTCTGGGAGTTGAAGTCCACAAGTCTTAAAGTTGCCAAGTTTGGGGACCCCTTCCCTAATCCGTCTCTTCTATAGGCTAGACATACCTACTTCCCTCAATTGTTCATCATATGATTTAGCCTCCAAGCCCATAATCATCTTTGTTGCTCTTCTCTGCATTAGTCTGTAGAGATTCTCAGTCATCCAGGCCATGGTTGGCCCAAAGGTGCTTTTTCAGGAGGCAACTGGACTTTCTTGTTTTTTCTTTTGAACATTTCGCTTCTCATCCAAGAAGCTTCTTCAGCTCTGACAGGACAGTGGACAAGATATCTTCTCTGCATTCTTTCAATCTGAAGTTGTATGAAACATAAAAGTTCTCATTTTTCTCACCAACAAGCCCTTCGTTCAGGTGGGGATAGTCCAGGCATCAGAATTAATTATATCAAAATTATTTGTCTAGACCCAAGTATATTAATTAATCTCAGGTTTCTTCCTGACTGAGGGACCGATGCTTTTTCCATACCATCCCCTGGTCTGAATCCTGACTGAAAGGGATCCAATAATCCATTTCTTCTGTAAGCATCTGAAGTGGATACTGCTCTCAGTAACTTCTCACAAAAACATTCAGAGTGAAGATTGAATCAGAGTTGTCGAGTGTAGCTGAGTTGAGAGATGGCCTTTTAACACATCCTTGAATGGGGGTCAACAGGCAGATTACAGATTAACAGAGTTGGAAGGGACCTTGTAGGTTATCTAGTCCAACCCCTCACCCAAGCAGGAGAAAAAAGATGGCGACCGCATGCACAGTGCCGGAAGTCGGCTTCTGCACATGCTCAGAAGGAAAAAAAATTTTTAAAAAAAATCAAAAAAATAAAATAAAAAAAAATTCAAAAAAAAGATGGCGGCCCCCACGGACCGGCACCGTCCGATCCGGTTCGGTGATGTCATCATGACATCACCAGCGGGCCGCTACCGATTTGGGAGAACCGGTCTGAACCGGGAGGAACCCACACCTGGTTAGGAAAAAACCCTCTATCACAGGGGTGTCAAACTCGATTTCATTGAGGGCCGGGTCAGGGTTGTGTTTGACCTCGGAGGGCCAGGGTGGGTGTAGGGCGTGGCCTGGATGGACGTGGCCATGGTGGCCACGGCCATGGTGGGCGTGGTCATGGTGGGCATGACACGGGACCGCACCTCCGCACACATGGTTTTATACACTTATAAAAATAGGTGTATATTTCTCTGATTTTGGTTTTTTAATGCATACTTGATCTACTTGATCATCCTATGAGAGAGACCAGATGAAGAAACTGACGCCATAGGAAGACTAGAGCTATAAATTATTGACATAGGCTATAGTAGCAGAATCCTGCAAACCTGAAAGCTAAAATATTTTATCTTTCCTCCCTTTTATAACCTTCTGAGTCAAGGACGGCCTCCTGCAGCTCTCTGGCAGCCAAAACGGGGTATGAGGGGGCACGTGCACCCCCAGGGCCCCGTTTTGGCTGCCAGAATGCTGCAGGAGGCCATCTAGGCCCAGAACAGGGCATGGCGGGGGGCTGCACATGGCCACCCCCGTGCCCCATTTTTGGTTGCAGAGGCACTGCGGGCCAGTCCTTTGCTATTTCCAGGACGGCCCCACGGGCCTGATCTAAGCACCCCACGGGCCGCATCCAGCCCACGGGCCTTGAGTTTGAAAACCCTGCTCTATCATGACAGTTAGAACCAGGATGACAGTGAGAACAATCAACCCATGGAACAGAAGTTGCCTTCAGAAGTTGTGGGAGTTTCATCACTGGAAGCTTTCAAGAAGAGACTGGACAGCCATCTGTCAGAAATGGTGTAGGGTCTCCTGCTTGAGCAGGGGGTTGGACTAGATGACCTACAAGGTCCCTTCCAACTCTGTTAATCTGTTAATCTGAATTCTTATAGATAGCAGTAGCCAAGGTCCACATTATGGTCAGGTTTCCATCCAAAGGAAGGTTTAGTTGAGATAAGGTTTAGGAAACCCTAACCCTAACTTCAAGGCAACGCCCATAACATGGTTTGACGCTTCTCTCATCTCAACCTCAAGCACAATAAAACCACAAAAATTCCAACACTTAGCAAAATCCATTTTCATATCAACTCTCACATATTTAGCCCAAATTTCAAAGAAATCCATCTCCACCTTCAACCACATATGCATAAAATCTCTCCCTTAACTAACTCGACACGCCATCCCAATTTCATTAAGATCTAAAGATCTCCACTATCAATAAAAATTCACCCCAACACCCAGATCCTAATCAGATTTCATCTTAACCCTAACCTAAACCTGATACCCATAAAAATATTGAATTATAACCCTTGTACATTCCTAAGACTTCTGCTACCAGTATCTATAAAAATTCACCTTAATTCTATTGTTTACCACTTTATAATGCCCTAGTAAGGCCACACTTAAAATATTGCATCCAGTTTCGGTCACCACGATGTAAAAAAGATGTTGAGACTCTAGAAAGAGTGGAGAGAAGAGCAATAAAGATGATTAGAGGACTGGAGGCTAAAACATACAAAGAACAGTTGCAGGAATTTGATATATCTAGTTTAATGAAAAGAAGGACTAGGGGTGAACATGATAGCAATATTCCAGTATTTGAGGGGCTGCCACAAAGAAGAGGGAGTCAAGCTATTCTCCAAAGCACCTGAAGGCAGGACAAGAACCAATGGATGGAAACTAATCCAGGAAAGAAGCAACCTAGAACTAAGGAGAAATTTCCTGAAAGTGGGAACAATTAATCAGTGGAACAACTTTCCTCCAGAAGTTGTGGGTACTCAAAAACTGAAAGTTTTTAAGAAGAGATTGAAACAACTATTTGTCTGAAAACGTCTAGGGCAGCGGTTCTCAACCTGTGGGTCGCGACCCCTTTGGGGGTCGAACAGCCCTTTCACAGGGGTCGCCTAAGCGTGCGCTAGCCTGCCATCTTGGTGCCACGCCCCCTTTGTCACCTCATCGCATGCGGGGAGGGGGCGGGGCGGGGGTTGCGGCAGCAGGACGGGGGTCGCGGCATTAGGAAGGTTGAGAACCACTGGTCTAAGGATTTGGATGAGAAAACCTTCAGGGTCCCTTCCACTTCTGCTCTTCTGTTATACCCTCTAGTCTCCTCATTGGGTTTTGACATCAAGTCCAACTTTAGTTCCAATCTCCTTCCAATTGGGGTGGGATTCACATAATTTACCTACCGGTTCGCCCAGCAGCACCAAAAATGTGAGCGCGTCTGTGCATGCGCAAAACCTTCCGCGCATGCACTTGGCTCGCACGCGCTGCTTGAAAACGTGGCAGCACTCAAAGACCGCCCTCGGTGTCAGCGCTGGTGAGCTGAGCTGTTGTTTAGCTCAGCTGAGGCGCGGCAATCCGCTCTGCCGCGCGAATCAGCTGAGCTAAAAAAAAAAGGGGAATATAGGACAGGGAATGGCAGGGGCGGGAGGGCGTGGCCAGCCAGAGGTGGTATTTGCCGGTTCTCTGAACTGCTCAAAATGGCCACTACCGGTTCGCTCGAACCGGTCTGAACCGGCTGAATACCACCTCTGTTCCAATACCTGTAAAATAATTACAAAATCTGAGTCTTGTTCCAGCACTTAGTTTTAGCCTATTATGCATATAAAAAGTTCTTCTGCTCCTAATCTCACCACGCACCTCCAGAAGACATGGAAACCGGACTTCACTTTGCTCTACCCTCACCTCCACTCCAACCATAAAAATTTCCCCCAAAGAAAACCATCCATCATCAATCACTGAGCCCAGCGTTCCTCAGTAGTGAGATGGCCGGCATATAAATTTGATAAACAAAATAAAAAATAAATTTATGATCCAGGATAACCTTATGATATTCTCCACAAGAACTATTCTCAAAGGCCTGATAACGTAAAAGAGGAGCATGAAATAAAACTAGGAAAATTCCCTTCAGCTGGATAAAATATAGGGTAATGTGCACCATAATAACATCTATAATTTTTTTTAAAAAAAACAAACCCTAATCTCATTATAATAAAGAAAAGATAGCCACAATAGTTACTCCTGTAGCTGTAAAAGCGATTAACATTCAGGAAATTCTAAGCGAAGATGAACCAAGGTAACGAGTTAAATGAAAATAAATTATTTTAATTTATTTGGGCGAGGAGAAAAAAGCAAAGAGGATCAGCTTTTAAAAATAATGATTTTGAGCGTTACAAGGGTCATCTAGTTTCTCGGATGATAATATTTCTGATCATAAATCATAAGCATTGGAGCATCTGCCACAGCACTTTTAGACACAATTATCACTGTATTTTAGCATTGTGAATAAAGCCATCGAGGGGAAGGAATTCACCCCCAAGAAATAGCTTCCATATCTTAACTTATTGGTGTGATGTGTATGTTTTGTCTTGCATTAAAAATGCTCTAGTTAAAAGAGAAAAATAACCCACCATGACAGGACATAGTATCCATTGCCAAGTTTGGAGACTTCTGGTGTAACCCAATGGCAACCCATGCCTTCCTTGCTTCAAAACGTCTCGTCTATGGAGCTTCTCAATCATCCAGGTCAAGGTTGTCCTCAAGGGACTTTTTCCAAAAGGCAACTGGACTTTTACAGATTAACAGAGTTGGAAGGGACCTTGTAGGTCATCTAGTCCAACCCCCCACCCAAGCAGGAGACCCTATACCATTTCTGACAGATGGTAGTCCAGCCTCTTCTTGAAAGCCTCCAGTGATGAAGCACCCACAAGTTCTGAAGGCAAAGCTGTTCCATTGGTTGATTGTTCTGTCAAAAAATTTCTCCTTATTTCCAGGTTGAATCTCTCCTTGATAAATTTCCATCCATTATTCCTTCTCTGGCCTTCGGGTGCTCTGGAAAATAGCTTGACCCCCTCTTCTCTGTTGCAGCCCCTCAAATATTGGAACACTGCTATCATGTCTCCCCTGGTCCTTCTCTTCGCTAAACTATCCATGCCCAGTTCAAAATCATGCCAAGAGGATTTTATGGTTAGAAATCAAGGTTTTTCATATTCTTCATCACCAATTTTTTTAAAAAACCTGTATAGCTAGGCAAAAAGGCTATCTGGGAAAATGATTCCAAGCTATCCCAGTTATTTATCTACTATGCATTAATTCTGTTTCAGTAATCAATTGCTTGCATTGCCTTTGTATCAAGCGTGCCTCCATACTTCAGTTTTTCATGTAAATGCTAAACTGCCT
>QLTV01002009.1:1056612-1087797 GCA_003457575.1 Thermophis baileyi
GGATGGATGGAAGGATGGATGGAAGGATGGATGGATGGATGGATGGATGGAAGGATAAATACTGGGGCATTTGGGGAGTTGTAATCCCTACGTATCTGGAAGGGATTAGCAGGGAGAAGTTTCCTGTTACTCCACTCTTAAAATAATCTTATAGCTGCCATCATGTCAACCAGCAATTGCATGAAGGGATCTATGCAACTATTGGGATTATCACTCAGGCTCTGCTTTGCTGTGTGATTATTTGGCCTTCTCTACTTTTCTTAGTATGTCTTTGGTTACCTTTTCATGCCACCAAAATTATTCCCAACTAGATTTTGCTAGGAGAGCCCCACAGAAAGGAGAAGAGCATGTTGATCAAAGCTAAACAACGGACATGTGGCTCTAGAACAGCGGTTCTCAACCTGTGGGTCGCGACCCCTTTGGGGGTCGAATGATCATTTCACAGGGGTCGCCGCGCGCGTTAGCCCGCCATCTTGGTGCCACCGTCACTGCAGGGGTGAAAAGGTCCCGGTTCGGCCGTGCCTGCGGGTCGCCGGACAACTGGTAGCCCGGACGCCATTTGGGTTCTTCTACCCTCTGCGCATGCGCAGAATGCTTTGCGCATGCGCAGATGGTAAAAGAACCCAAATGGCGGCGTCCGGGCGAAGTCTCCCGCTTCCACGCTATCAGCTGTCCAGCGACCCGCAGGCAAGCCCGAACCCGGAGCATTTCGCCCCTGGTGCCACGCCCCCTTTGTCACCTCATCCCGCGCGGGGAGGGGACGGGAAGGGGGTCGCGGCGGCAGGGGGGTGTCGCAGCAGTGGCGTGGGGTCGCGGGGGGTCGCGGCATTAGAAAGGTTGAGAACCACTGCTCTAGAATGATAGCCCTGTCTTGTTTTCCAGATAAGGTCACCAAAGGTTGAAGCAGATACCAAGCCTTGTCGGACTTGAATTCGGGAATTGAAGTCCTGGAGATCAATTGGCAGCCAATGCGATTCTACAGTATTGGTATTGTCTGACTATACAAGGCAATCCTGGTTAGCATATGTAGCCCAAAGATAATCAGGTATCCAACTCCATTAAGACATTTGTTTTGTTGCACAAAGCAGAGTTTGTCTCTCTACACCAGGGAAGCAACCTATAGGACCTCAAGATGGTGCCAACTTACAGATCCAAGTACCTCTTCCCGTTGGACATGCTAGGTGGGTCTGATGCAAAAAGCTCAACAGCATGATGAGGTCGCCATCTCTCAAGTTCTCCATGCTCTTCAGTCTTCCAGCAACTTCCCAGAGTCGAAAGCTTGATTCTCTACAACAGAATCTCCAAAACTTGCCAACTTTAAGACCTGAGGACTTCAACTCCCAGAATTCCCCAGTCAGCCATATTGGCTGGTGAATTCTGGGAGTTGAAGTTCACAGGTCCTAAAGTTGCCAAAGTTGGACAGCCCTCATTGAGATGATCACTAGGAGTCAAAAAAAACCCCCCAACTTGATGGCACATAATCGATCGATCAATCAATCAATCGTGAATGTCTGGATTTGAAGTGAAGTTGCAGTTGCTCAATTTTGCTCGCTCACTTCAACAAAGGCTGGAGAAGGAGAGAAGGAACTAGTGAGGTCAACTCAATCACATCTTTTGCACTTTAAATAGCTTTTAATAATACCGGGAAGCCTCTGGAAATTGCTTTCTGCCTGCAATCCCATTGTCCCCGCAGTTGTTTTATTTGCTTTTTTTAATATTGTATTCTGGTTTTCCATCACACACACACGTTCCTTTGCATCCGTTCGGAGAAAGGAAGATATAAGCCACAGGGATCAGAGAAGGCAGAGGAAGAAGACACCAAGTACCCCGTTTCCCTGAAAATAAGACCTATCCTGAAAATAAGACCTAGCATATTTTACGCGTGCGCCTAATATAAGCCCCACCCCCCAAATAAGCCCTACTTAAGCACTTGTGCAGCCAGCCAGCCGCCTATTCCGTCTGGTTGTTTGTGGTGCCGCTGCTGAGAGGCAGGGGATGATGGAGCTGCCCCACGTGCCCTGCACCGGCTTACCTCAGAGCCTCCAGAGTCAGGCCATCCACACCTCGACACCTGCCTCATGGCGGCAGCACCAGTAGCCGTGTGCAGCAGGAGCCCATGTGGCCACCGGCTCACTTCTGTTTGCTCACGGCCGCAAAGGAGCAGGAGACTGAGTCGTGTGCTGGTGCTGCGGCCGCGAGGCAGGTGTCAGGGTATGGATGGAGTGGCTGCGGGGGCCCTGAGGTAAGCCAGTGCAGGGCACGTGGGGCAGCTCCAACCCCCTGCCTCACGGCGGCGGCGGCGCTAGTACATCGTGCGGCCTCCTGCATCGCCGTGAGCAAGCAGAAGTGGGCCTCCCATACATGGGGAAAAAATAAGACCCCCCCCCAAATAAGCCCTAATGCTTATTTTGGGCCTCAAAAGAAAATAAGATCAGGTCTTATTTTGGGGGAAACACGGGTATTGGCTGCACGCATGGCGTTCTGACCACTTCACTGGTGATTGAACTTGACTAGAGATCCTTGACTCCTAAATTGATAACGAAAAGGAATAAATTACAGGTAGTCCTTGACTTACGACCACAATTGAGTCCAACCTTTTTGTTGCTAAGCGAGACATTTTTAAAGTTAGTTTTGCACCATTTTATGACTTTTCTTGCCACAGTTGTTAAGCAAATCACTGCAGCTGTTATGTTAGTTACAAGGTTGTTAAGTAAATCTGGCTTCCCCCTTGACTTTGCTTGTCCGAAAGTCGCCAAGAGATCACATGACTCTGGGACACAGCAACCGTCATAAACGAGTCAGTTGCCAAGTTTCCTGAATTCTGATCAGGTGACCATGGGAGGCTACAACGGTCTTAAGTGTGAAATCGGTCTCAAGTCACTTTTTTCAGTGACGTCGTCACTTTGAACGGTCACTAAACGAACTGTTGTACATCGAGGACTACTTGAGGGTCAATGTGATAACCAAAAAGATGGATGGGTGGAGGGCAGAGAGCAAGGAGTGTGGGGGGTGTTGGAATCTGCCATCAATCCAGTAGCTCCCAGTGTGTGGAATGCCCCATTTGGACCCCAGCCCACTGCAGAGCCAGATCTTCAGGCTCTTACAGAAGGACTGGAGGTTGGAGGAGTTTTGTTACCTTAGGTGTTCCAGACCAGAGGGTGGTTCTGCAGCAGAGAACACTCTTCTTCTGGATCCTGATAGTCGAAGTCCTTTGACTGATGGGATCCAAAGTAAGCCCTCTCTGTAAGATGCTAAATATCTAATACCTATCTAATAGGGGGCAGCATGTGGCTCAGGGGGCGGCCAGTGGCACAGCGGTTAAGATGCTGGGCTGGTCGGCTGGAAAGCCGGTAGCCCAGGTTCGAGACCCGAGCACCATGCGATGGGGTGAGTTCCCATCCTCGCTCCAGCTCCTGCCAACCTAGCAGTTCGAAAGCATGCGAATGCAAGTAGATAAATAGGTACCACTTCACTGGGAAGCTAAGAGAGCTCCATGATGTCATGCTGGCCACAGAAATATCTTTGGACGGCACTGGCTCAATGGCTGGTTCGAGACCCGAGCACCATGCGACGGGGTGAGTTCCCGTCCTCGCTCCAGCTCCTGCCAACCTAGCAGTTCGAAAGCATGCAAATTCAAGTAGATAAATAGGTACCACTTCACTGGGAAGGTAACAGTACTCCATGTTGTCATTTCTGTGGCCAACAGAAATCTCTTTGGACAGCACTGGCTCAATGACCTTGAAACAGAGATGGGCACCTCGCCCTTTAGTCGACGAGTAGTGGAGTAAAATCTGCAGGGACTCGGTCCTATCTAATAGGTGCCACGACACCCAAGCCAAGAGCTAGTGACCGTGAATTGGCTCGTGGTGCTGCTACCGTGGACTGCAACCATTTCTGTCTCGTTCTGCTAAGCAGCCTTGAATAAGGCAGAAACCGAGATGTCTAGGTACACCGGTAATTTTTTTTCCAAGAGAGAAAAAAACACCCTCCAGGTTCTGATGAATTTAACTGTTGGAGTCTCTATGCCTATTATATTATTTAAACTTTTGCTTCAAAGCAGTAACCTAGATAACTTTGATCTGGTTTCAAGACACAATGAGGGTGACAGGTTATAATATCTCCTTAGGGGGAAAAAACTAAAAAAGATTCAGTCGACTTTGCATTTGGACTTTCTTTTGACAGACACTTGGAGACTGGCACAGAATACACAATCGTGATTTTTAGCATGTTAAGAACACAGGTCAGAAAGCAAATAGCAGGAAGACATGATTTAAAAAAACAACGAACAAAGATGACATAAGAAAAATAGCATATATATATTTTATGTATAAAAATCTACAATACTTAATAATCTCCATACAGATCTTCGCAGCTGCCACTGTTCTGCTGCTAACATCCAGTAAATTGTACAGCTTTAAATTTCATTATCATTATTACAAATCACAAAGCCAAAGTTTAAACTTTGAGATTATGACATAATCACGCGGTTATTTATATACATACATTTCTAGACTGCAGGAAATGAAACATGAAAAGTAAAAGACAAAGTATTATTTGTCAGTTTAGGACAGGGTTAGGAAACATGTGGTCCTTGTAGATATGGACTCTAAGTCCCATCATTCCTTCCCCATTGTCTACAGTGGTTAGAGCTGATGGGACCTGGAGTCCAATATCCTTTGGAGGAACACAGGTCACCTCTTCCTTTAAGAACCTTTGCTAGAATGCAAAGCTGCATGCAGTGGTTTTGTTTTTTTAAAACTATATATAAAAGGTGAATTCTCAAAGTAATTGTAAAGATTGCAACTGATGTCCATCATGTAAGCTAAATGTTATTTTATCTTTTTTATATATATATATAAAAAAGAAAACCACACTATCACAATAATGCCATTCTGCAGCAAATGCAGGCACTAAAGCAGAGTTTTGTTTAAGGCAGGTCTGTCCAACTCAGAAAGCTCAGATAGACCACAGATCAGGTTTGGTGGTTACAGTGTGGAAGGGATCGACAAACCTGTCAGTGGGGTTGCCTCTGTGTGTGTGTGTGTGTGCGCGCGCAAAATTCAGGCTCAGTGTGTGGTGGGTCACATATGTTACAAACCCGATGTAGAGGGAGAACAACAGTTTGACCATGTTTGCCGTTTTGTGCAGTCAAGACAAAATCTAAGCATTTCAAAAGTTTTGCTCAGCATTTTTATCCTTGTGTGTGTGTGTGTGTGTGTGTGTGTGTGTGTGTGTGTGTGTGTGTGTGTGTGTACACACACATACACATTGCATTTTAGTGGACCTTGCAATCCTGCTGTGAAGAGTTGGAAGACCTAGAATGACATTTTTGTGTGTTTTCTAGGGTTATTGTTGGACCTTTCTGGGGGCCTCCTGTTCTTTTGTGGTTATGTCACTGCAAATTTTAAGGAGAAAGGAAAATGCAATGGTCAGGTTGGACTAAGGCGTTGTTGAATAAATCACAGTGGTGGGGTTTGCACATTGGATTGAGCTGCAGACTCTTGTCCTACTGAAGCACAGAAGAGGTGAGGTTCAGAGAAACACTAAATCAGAAACATTTGAGCTCTTATCAGTGGTCTCCAAATGTGGCAACTTTATGACTTGTGGACTTCAACTTCCAGAATTCCTCAGCCAGACAGCCATGCGGTCTGGGGAATTCTGGGAGTTGGAAGTCCACAAATTTTAAAGTTGCCTAGTTTGGAGACCCCTGAGCTATATTATGGTTGTGAACCCAAGAAGGCCACCTAAGAAGAGAAGGTGAATCTCCTATTAAACAGAGATGTAGCTGCTTGGTCAGCTGAAACTAGATGTGACTAGATCAGGTTTCTTCACCTGGGGCAACCTTCTGAAGAACATCAACCCTATGGCAGCTTCGAGGTCACGCATATCCCCGTCCATGTCTATGTCACACCACTCATTCCTTCACAAATAAAACTAAACAGCTGCTGCAGGAACAGAACTAACAAGGGTACCTGGAAACCTGGAGGGGGCCTTTAGACCAGCGGTTCTCAACCTGTGGGTCGCGACCCCTTTGGGGGTCGAACGACCCTTTCACAGGGGTCGCCTAAGCGCGTGCTAGCCCGCCATCTTGGTGCCATGCCCCCTTTGTCACCTCATCGCGCACGGGGAAGGGGTGGGGCAGGGGTCGCGGCGGCAGGGGTCACGGCATTAGGAAGGTTGAGAACCACTGCTTTAGACAATCATCTCTGGGACCATTGCGTGACAACCTGAAGTGGCTGCCCGTCCCCATTCCCCAAAACCAGTGGGATTAAGATCTCTATGTATTTTTCCTTATTCCAGCTCTTTTTTGCCCTATGTGATAAAAGTTTTTTTTTTTTAAAGCGAATTCCAAAGATGCAGTAAATTTTCTGGCTTCCCACCAAAGGATGAAGGAGCACTTCACCGCTAGACTTTATACCTATAATCATCTTTGAAGGGCCTAACACTACAGCAGCCCTAGTCCAATCAAGGGCATAAGAGTCTATGGCTCTCGAGAAGGACAAGATGTTCAAGCTTGTTACGGGAGGATGCTCAAGAAGGGAGCAACGGGCACAAAATCACAAAACAAGAGAAGGGAAGCAGCTCTCCACTTTGAGATCACAACATAACCCCTGTCAGGCTAGGAAGCTGCGATCTTTGGCGCTCATCAAATCAAGGCATCTACAAGGTCACATCGTTATTGGAGCACAAAGGAACAGGCCGCAGGGAACACCTTGGATGGCGGAGTACACCGATCAGCTTAGGCAACTTCCACTCGGCCAGTTGAGCTCAACCAGTTAGTGGTTTTGCTCGTTCTTAAGGACAGCCAGGAATTACCCTGTTTCCCCCAAAATAAGACGTCCCCTGATAATAAGCCCAATTGGGCTTTTGAGTGCATGGCAATAAGGCCAAGGGCTTATTTCAGGGTTCAAAAAAATATAAGACAGGGTCTTATTTTCGGGGAAACACGGTAGATGGGTGCAAAATTGTCATTAACAGCCTGGCAAATGGAATACTGCGTACGCCTCCTTGGTCGTCTTGTTTTTACATGTTCTAGAACAGGGCTCTTCAAACTTGGCAACTTTTAAGACTTGTGGACTTCTACTCCCAGAATTCCCCAGTTGGCCATGAGGAATTCTGAGATTTGAAGTCCCCAAGTCTTAAAGTTGCCAAGTTTGGAGAGCCCTGTTCTAGCACTATCGTTTCTGTGCCGTTTCCCTTTCGGTGAAGTAAGAGACATCCAATTTCGGACGAACTTGTCCACTATGTCACCAAATCCACCCTGAAAGCCATCATTCAAAGGTCAGCCCCAGCCCAAAGCCTCCAAGACAATGCTGCTAGCCCATGGGACAAGAGAGGAATAAAAGTAACCTGGCTATCATATGAAAGCACCAAATGTTTAATTGCAGAAATAAAGAATGCATTGGAAGGGATCAGATCTCTTTAGGTTTTGTTTTGTTTTGTTTTTGATGTGAGATGTGTGTTTCAGGAGGGTTTAATAAAACTTGTCCTTAAAAAAACATCTTCTTTCATCTTTCTGGGATAGAAAGGCAGAGGTTGCTCTTTTGCATGCTTCCTACGCAGCAAGTTGTGCAGTTTGTTTTAACAAGGAGGCGCACGGCCTATTGTAAGTGTGCGGAACGGATTCACGTGCCCCCGGTGGCTTGAAGCTTCACAGATTTAGGGGCATTTGCACAGTGTCCAAGCCATACAGATACTATGTGCTCAACAATACTACCCAAACAAGGGATAACAGGTTGGGTTCGAACCAATGGAGCGTGTGCTGGGTATTGGTGAACCCCAAGGCAGGTGTGAAACCCCACATGGAAAAGGCAGGAACGGGCCAGGGCTGTGAAAAACCAGACCAGAGGTTCTTCTCTTCCAAAGCATATTAACCCTCTACACCAGAGTTCCCCAATCTTTCCGGCTTTGTGGACCGGGGATTGTGGGGGGGGGGGAGAGGGGATGGTTCCGAGTGAGTGGCCGGAAAGCATGCACGCGCAGCTCCATTTGCACAAGCAGTAGGCACACGCACCGGCCGCTCATACAAATGGAGCGTGCGCACTCACGCTCAAACATTGCTTCCGTGGCCCGGTTGCGAACAGCTCGTGGCCCAATTAGTGAGCTGGGGCCCAGGGGTTAGGGAACCCCTGTTCTACACTACAAATGCGTAAACTGCATTTGCTGGATTTCTAAACCTCCCTCCCCAGAACTCACCTGGGACTCTCAAAACAGTGCTACAGTGCATAGCTGGCTTTGGAGATGTGAAGGAGTCAGTCAAACAGCCCAACTTCTGACAGTGTGCTACAATTCACATACAGTCCTGGTTACGGAAGCACCATTTATTGGCTATGTCAGAATGCCACTGATTTGGACAGAGAGGTCTTCTTCTAGCTAGCCATATGCCACCGCTTCCCTCTCTAGAGATGGTCTTCCGAGGACCCGGAATTTTTTCTCTTCTGCAGCTACCGAGGCAGTGTGTAAAAAAAAAAAAAGAAGTCAAGACGTCTCACCCCCACCCCACCCCAAATCCCTTTCTAAATAACGGATGGTTTATAAATTAAATTAAGCAAAAAAAAAATTTTTTTTTAAAGTTAAATAGAAAGTACTTTGTGGGTGCGGTCCCCAGACATCCACGCCTCCGTTTTTTAGACTCTGCATCTGCCCCCAGCCAAGGGCCGCCTGGGTCCTAATGTCAGGTCGTCCCCCCCCCCCAAAAAAGCAGCTGGCTTTGCAAATGTTAGGCCACTGGGTCATTTCCCCAAAGAAGCGACTGAACCAAACAACTGCCATGACAGCCATGGGGAAGATATTGCTACATTTATGAGATCCGTTTTGCTCTGCTCATTTCTCAGAGTGGGCTTTTGCCAAAATTGAACACACATTGTGAAGTAGTGTTATACTTTTCTGCACGACAGCTTGAACGGTCCCGTGTAAAGAATACTAATCTTAGATCACTCTCGACCCAAAGCCTGCTCTTTTCCTGGCCTTTTAGGTGAGCGGAAGTGATATATACTGTATATATTTTTTTTCAAAGCAGCACTGATTCGTTCATAGACAACCCATCCGCTTGGTGCCTGTAATGGCGGTCGGGGCCAGGGGAACTCGGATACTGGTAGGAGGGGGGCCCGAGTTCCCCTGAGGCTGTCCTGTATCTCAGAGGCCTGTCCACGGAAAGGGTGGGAAGGTTGTGGTCTTCAAGAGGCTTAGGCTGAAATGCTGGATGTCTCTTCAAGTTACCGAAGTGACTTCGGCCACCGTCTCCAACCCAGGATTGTCCGTAGGCTCCCGGTCTGTACATTAAAGGGGGGTCCGACCATTTTTTATGATCTGGCAGATAATCTACTGGAGGGATTGCAGGACGGAGGCCTCTGGGACTGCTTGGGAAGACCTCGTCTGGGAGAACCTCTATCCGACTAGAAGGCGTCACAACAAGATTCTGGTGGAGGGCAGAGTAATTTCTAGGTGGCTTCTCAGAGAGCATCTGATGAGTTTCCATCTCTGGTGGAAAATCAGGAATATACAACTGAGTGGCGGAGCTGGTCCGAGTCCCGTGATTGTACTGTGTGGCTGTGAAGTTGCCTACTTTGGTAATGTGCTTTGGAGAATACCCTTGGTAAACAGGTGGATTATTATAAGATGGTGGTGGCTGTCTCATATGAGGTCCAACAACCGATCCGTCAGATTGGGATGAGTATCTGGGGACCCTTGGTTGAGAGCTGAAGGCATAACTGTTGGATATTTTTGGTGGACTAGAGCCTTTCTCGATCTCTTTTCTGGAACCGCTGGAGAAAGCTGTGCTCCTTGGACTTGGCAGAACAACTCTTTCCAGGGCCTGCTCCACAAAGTTTCCATTCTCCGGATCAGCTTCGGGAACGTTGTCATACTGCGAGGCATTTGACCCACGCTTACTTTCATCCACATCCCAAACCCTAACTTTTTGCTTGAGGTTGAATAGCTGAGCTTCGTCCTCCGGAGCAGGGGCTGGACCTGTCCAGCCCTGCTTTGGCGATCTAGTCTTAAACTCCATGGTGATTTTTGTCGTTTTTTCAATTATCTTAACATCGGAAGGTTTAATCCACCTGGGTACAAACTCTTTCCCTGTAGTTAATACTGCGTTAGAGTTTTGGTTCGCAGTTGCATTGTGTTTCTGCTTGGGATCAACCTCTGTTTGCATTTCAGGCTTTCTTCTGGGGTTCTCCCCATCGTGCTTTGGCAACCCACTTTGTGTGTTTAGTGTTACTGGCTTTTGCTGATGTCTCAAGGTTTGCCTCTTTTCCAAGGAATTTTTTCGTCTTTGGCGATTTGGCGAGCTTTCTCGGCCTCTCTCTGCCCGTGGTGTGGGTGAGCCTTCCCGGTCTCTCTTTATCCGTGCTGTAGGTGAGCTTTCTTGGCCTCCTTCTCCATATCTCCTTGGTGAACCTTCTCGACGTCCTTCTCCAGTCCTCTGGCTTGCCCGGGCCTCCTTCGATACATTGTTGGTTTTTTGTCCATTGACGAGATGGGTGAGATTCAGCATGGCTGGTTGACTGTCAGGTGGAATTTTCCCCAACTTCTTTGGAAATTCATCCTCCTTACCTAGAAGGAAAATAAAATGAGCAATCAATATGTCTGCCAATTAAATTGCTGTTATTTATTAGCTTTATAAGGCCTCCCCAAACAAAGACTCAAGGCAGCTCGTAATTAAAAACTCAACAAATAAGCAAATTCTCACCATGACCTCATAGATAGATTGGCCTGTTTTTTGTTATTTTTTTACATAATGCATTATACATTGTGAAATAGATAAAAAGAAAGAAACAATGCTGGAAGGTTTAAAGATAAACTCAACCCTTAGAGGTTAGAAGTTACTGCCGATTTTACGCTCAAATGCAAACAATCCCCGTTTCTCCCTGGATGGTAACAACTGCAGGCAGTATGTCTGATTATCAAAAAAAACCTCATTCAAGCTAGCAAGGATTTTCTGGAAAATGCAATCCAACCCTGGACGATCCAAACTATGCCAACTGGATGTTTTCTATTAAGTGGACAAATCTGGCTTTCCTGAAACCGCAGCAGATCAAGGTCTTAATTTTAAAAGACTGCTGAACCCCATTTCTGAAAATTTGGCGTATTCAGCAACTACTACTTGGGAGACGGAAGGGGGAATTTTTGTTGTCTGCTGTGAATTTTATAGATGTGCATCTTCTAACAGCCACGGGGTTGAAACAGAATACTGGATGAACTGAATGATATTATATTTACTGGGAAATCATGACCAGTTTCAAATCGCTCGCTCTCCAAGAGCAGACTGCACAGTCAACTATCCCCCCCCTAAAAAAATTGGAAGAGGAGAGGGACTTAATCATTATGCTTTCTCAGAATTGGGTGTGACCAAGTCCTTCAGCTGCTAAAAAAAACCAATAACCATCTGCAGCCGCAGCCCTTTCTCTGATTTCTAGCAGAACAGCATCCACTCCTTCTCAAAATCTTGCCCGCTTAACCAGAGGTGGGATTCAGCCGGTTCGGACTGGTTCGAGCGAACCGGTAGTAGCGACCTGCGGGTGGGCCCGCCCACCCGCCTGGGCGCAATCCCGTCCTATATCGCTGTGTTTTTGATGCCACATGCACGTGTGGATGGTGCGCGCGAGCGAATTGCCGTGTTTTGTGACGGCACACGCATGCGTGGATGGCGCGCGCGCTCACATTTCCGGTGCTGGGCGAACCGGTTGTTACAGTATGTGAAGCCCACCTCTGCTGCACACCCTACGAGACTGAATTGTAATTTTCAGTATAACGCAAGGGTAAATGATTAAAGACACAATCATTTTACATTAGTAAAGCCATCACATTAGAAGCATTTCATTTTAAATAGATGGAAACAGAATGAAATCGGAGTTCATTTTTTATATTGATCCTGCATTGGGAAGGATGGGCCCCGACATGCCTGTCCAAAACCTAGTAGGGCCATTCGCTTGAAAAAGGTTACACATCTCTGCTCTGGGATTATTCACCAGGGATCTCCTGTCATCAGATGGAACAAAATAGAATATTCTTTATTGGCCAAGTGTGATTGCACAAACAAGGAATTTGTTTCCGGTGCAGAAGCATACATATAAACAACAAAGTAATATAATCATAAGATGCCAATAGGAGATGGGAGTAGGAAAAATGAGAAAGATAATAATAATACAGCCCTGCTACATGGGTAACTAGCCTTAGACATAAGACAGCACTGAGGGAATTAGGTATTTAGCAGAGTGATGGCACAAGGGAAAAAAACTGTCTAGTTGTTTTGGCATGCAATGCCCCCTATGGCGGCATCCTGAGGGGAGGAGTTGAAACCGTTTATGTCCGGGATGTGAGGGGTCTGTAGATATTTTCTCAGCCCTCTTTCTGATCTGTGCAATATACAGGTCCTCAATGGAAGGCAGGTTGGTAGCAATCGTTTTTTCTGCAGACCTAACTATGTGTAAATGTGTAGTCCTAACTAGATGTGGATGCTTTATGCCATGGGTGTCCAACAATGGCAACTTTAAGGCCTGTGGACTGTGGAGTTGAGGTCCACAAATCTTAAAAGTTGCCAAGGTTGGACACCCCTGCACTATGTTTAAGCTTGCAAAATATGAAGCTGAATTCTCTGTAAGACACTATCGCATGAAACAGCAGCCTGGCAACTTGCCTGCAAAAGCATTCCTACTGCAAATAATTTCACTGAAGCTTCCATTTCAAGCTATTTTCATTCTCCGGGCCACCTGCACATTATACAGAAAGTCAGGAGAAAATCAGATCTTCATTCACATTCCATCAGGCTACAGATCAGTCACCTCAAATACATACATACATACATACATACATACATACATACATACATACATACATACATACATACATATATAAATGTTTATCTTACAAATAAACTGATATAAATATGGGAGGGAGCATACTGCTTCCTTTTTATATGGAAGGGAGCATATTTGGGTACACTAGGTGACTCGACAGAAAAACATTTATTCCCTCCCCTGGTTCTGCTGATAAGGGAGGAGAACTTGTGGCTTAGAGGGTAAAAGCACTGCCTTACAAGGCAAGCAGCCCAAGTTCGAATCATAGAAGGGTAGGGCTAGCTGATGAGAGCTAAATAGATTGAAATAGATCTATACTAGTCTCCCTTTATTTTTTTTATCAGCAAAAATGTAAGTTTGAATACAGTATATATATGTGTGTGTGTGTGTGTGTGTGTGTGTGTGTGTGTGTGTGTGTGTGTTTGTTTGAAAATAAGACCGGGTCTTATTTTCTTTTAGACTTGAAAATAAGCACTTGGGCTTATTTTCGAGGAGGTCTTACTTTTTTTGAGGTGCAGCAGGCCACACTCGGTGAGCTGGACATGCCGTGGACGCACCGTGACCGCCAGGGAGGAAAAGAACACACCGGAGCTCAAATGCTGGGCCTCGCCGGACTCAGAAGCCAGGGATCCTGCAGGCATCCCGGGCACATAAAGGCCGCAAAAATCCCCGGGCTGTTTGCAACTCGAGCGAGCCATGCGCAGGAGCGGCGGCACCGCCTTGAGGTTTGTCATACCAGCGCATCCTCTTGTAGCAGGACCCGTTGCCCTCATGAACGGCAGCACCTCCACGAGCTTCATCACACTGGTGCAGCTGGCATCCTGCCGTGAGCGGCACAGCAATCCTTGCAGGGTGCTGCTCGAAGAGGCTGCGCCGATGTGATGAACCTCATGGCAATGCCGCCTGCTCGCATGCGCAACGCTACAACAAGCCTTGCGGGGTCCTGGGATACGCTGAAGGTTCGGAATGGAGCCTTTTTTGCGAATGGCAGGAAAATGGGGAGGGGAATTTTCCTGCCTGTCATCCATTCCTCAAGCTCAGCACAGACTGAGGGAAGGATGGTAGGCAGGAAAATTCCCCTCCCCATTTTCCTGCCGTTTGCAAAAAAGGCTCCATTCCGAACCTTCAACGTTGCAATCCTGGGATACGCTGAAGGCTCGGAATGCCTCTGCTTCAGCGCAGAATAACTTTCACCCGTCTCTTTCTGGGCACGGGGCTTCTGCCTGTTGGGCCACTTCACGAAGCCAGCAGCTCCGCAGCCAGCCTCTTTGCTTTTTCCCTCTTTTTCCTCATGGGAGGCTTGCGTGGTGGCACCAGCAGCAGGTGGAGGCAGAGGCATGGGGGAGGCAGAGGCGATCCCAATGCACCGGCCCCTTCGTCCCACTGTCTCTTGGCTTGCCTGTAGCTGCACCGGACAAGCACCAGCACGGGGCGTCTGCATTGCCTGCCTCCCCCATGCCGCTGCGCAAGCCTCTCGAAAAGAGGGAAAAAGCAAAGCAGCCAGCCGCGGAGCTGCCGGCTTTGGGGAAGCAGCCCAACAAGCAGAAGCACTGCGCCCAGAAAGAGAAGGGCAAAAGCGGTATTTGCGCTGCCCCAAGGGGCCAGAGGGCTGCAGCTGGACAGTTGCCCTCCCGCACGCCGCCACTCATGCTGGCCACGCCCATTCCCCCGGGCTTATTTTTGGGGTGGGATAATATTAGGCCCATCCCCCCAAAATTAGGGTTGGGCTTATTATTGGGGTGGGTCGTGTTTTCGGAGAAACACGGTGTTATCCACAACTGTTGGATTGGATCTGTAGCAGAATGAAAGACATGCATACTGCTACAGGTAGTTCTCGACTTACAATCACAACTGAGCACAAACTTATAAATTGCAAACTGTTGCCTATATTATTGGGCCCCAAGTAATAAGATCTCACTGTGTTCTATCTGTACCACAGGCAGGGCGTAGCTGAATCAAGTGACAGTAAACCTCCCCCCCCCTTTTTTTTTTACCCCTAACGCTCCTATACTTTCTTGATGCACACTTCCCAACTTTTCTCTAGGAGTCGTTCTCTTCTGGGCAAAGGTCAGGTATGAGACAATTCTCAATTTTTTACTTTTATGAATGTTTACTGCAATACATAGTATTCTTTTAAATAGATATTTGTGCTAATTCAACATTGGGCAACCACCAATGTTATTTATTTAGTTACTACATTTATCCTTTGCCTTTATTTTGTATAACTCAAGGCTGCATAAGGCTCCCTCCTATTTTCCCCACAATCACAATCCTGCTATCAAGTAGGTTGGGCTGAGAGGGAGGGACTGGCCTAAAATCACCCAGTCAGCTTCCATGTCAGAATTAGATTTGATTGCTTATTTGTACCCTGACTATCATTAAGTGTTGTACCTTATGATTCTTGATGAACGTATCTTTTCTTTTATATACACTGAGAGCATATGTACCAAGACAAATTCCTTGTGTGTCCAATCACACTTGGCCAATAAAAAAAAATTCTATTTTGCAGGTGGCAGATTTCCCTGTATAATCCCAGCAACAAAAACTGACTGGCTTCTGTCCTGCAGCGGCTTTGTAGCGAGACAGTAGCTAATCTGGACTAACTTCAGAAAAGAGTGGCAGTGAGAAAGTGTTATCCCTTTTGCCCTGATCAATTAGGGATTAGAAAACAACTGATAGGAGAACATTTTTAGTGAATACATAAAGGAAGGGAACAAAACAAAAACTAAAAAACTAAACTGATTGTCAGGTAGTTAGCTTTGCAGATTTTATATGGTGGCACAGTGGTTAGAATGAGGTATTGCAGTCTAACCTAATCTGCCCGCTGAGTTCGATCCTGACCGGCTCAAGGTGAACTCAGACTTTCATCCTTCCAAAGTCAGTAAAATGAAGACCCAGATTGTTGGGGGCAATATGCTGACTCTGTAAACCATGTAGAGAGGGGCTCTAAAGCACTGTGGAGCGGTATGTAAGTCTAAGAGCTATTGCTATATGGAGGCAAAAGATCTGTAGAATTGGCATAAGCTGTGTTTAAACAAAACAAGGATACCTAAAGGAAGACGCATGGGGATGGATGATTGGTTTATGGAAGCTGCAGTCACAAAGGTGGATGAAACTCATGGGGAATATGGCATCATTAGCTCCAAGGTTATAAAGACCAACATATACACCCCCCAGCTTGGAGGCATCTTGCCACCAAATGCAAGCTCCTAAGACCACAATGCATCTATCACCTTCAAAGATCTAGTAACATGGAAAAGCTTCCCTGTATGCAATCGGTGGTCCTTTGACCCAACGAGCTCAGTGTTTGATCACTGAAGATGTCAGAGGTCTTAAAGCTAAGACCTTTTGCAAGCCCGAAGCTATGGTTCTTTGCTAGATGGCCACCGCCAGTGCAGAATTCCAAATTAAAACATTTGTGACAGTCATCGACTACATAACCACATCCAATCAAAAATGGATTCTAATGTGTGTAACCAGGGTTAAGACACACCTCGGCTTGTCTATATCATCAGTGATGGCAAAGTATTTGTGCTTGGCATGTCAAAAATTTAGAAAATGCCTACCTTGACTCTGCTGGCATCTCTCTCTGCAAGAGAGAGAGGGGGGGAGAGATAGAGGGAGGGAGGGTCAGAGAAAAAGAAAGAGAGAGAGAGAGAGAGAGAGAGAGAGAGAGAGAGGGAGAGAGAGAGAGAGAGAGAGAGAGAGAGAATGTGTGAGTATGTCTCACACAGACACAAAAGAGGCCTCTCCTCTTCTCCAAACCCTCTGTAAATCGGGGTCCAAGGCCTCTAAGCACCCCAGAAAATCAAGTGAGAACACTTTCACAATTTTTAGACACCTCAGAAGTTGTGTGAGAGCAAAGTGCTCTTGCACAACTTCCAGAGGATCCAAAGGCCTGATGTGTCAGCAATGGCAGGGGGTATCACCTCTGTGACACGCACAACACAGGTTCACCAACACTGCTCTATATGTTTATTAGGGAGCCCACAAGAGTACTTTAAAACACGTTGTGTGCCTCTCATGCTCGCAACCTAAAAACGCCCATTACCCTCCACACCTATTTCTATCCAGGTACCTACATTTTTGAGGTTCCAGTAGCATCAACAACACTTCATCCTATAGTCACTCTGATTCGTCTCCTTTTTAAAATTTTGAGTGAGTGCATACTTTCCCAAGAAAGCATTAAAATGTTCCTAGGTTGATTGATAAGGCAGCTTTTATTCTTTTTTTTTTTTTTAATTTAGCACACTTAAGGTCTCTTAATTACCATTAAGCTTTCATGCCATCCAAGGGAAAAATACAACATTTTTACTGAATCCTTTCTTGCTTTGAAGATTGTTTTCTGTAACATCTCTCCCTCACATGCCAGAGCGAGGGAAAGTGCATTAGTTCTGGTGTGCATGATTCAAAGCTGTTTAGATGTTGGAAGCTCAACACCTGAATTTTGAACAATGGGAAGGGCAGGCAAGATCGAAGCTAGAATAACCTTGAACTACACTGCCAGTTCTCCAATTAAGAAGCGGGTGTTACAATTGAAGTATTAACCATGTATTAACAGCCAAAATCACAACTGTTGCCTGGGAAGATCAAAGCCTGTGTACGCAGCAGGGCTTGTGATTTTTTATTAGATGTACAAAATAATTGGACAGATATCGCACAGCCCACAAAGGCAGACTTAGAGAACGGCTCCATACAAAAAAACACAGTTTAAGATTCTCAGGGAATTTGCTTGTTATGGGTCCCATTGATTAGGGATTGTCATCTGGAGGCCCCACAAAAAATAGCCTTCTCGGTGGTGGCCCCTTATGGAACACCACTCCCCTCAAGGTACAGTTGGCCCCACCCTGCTGCTTTTCTGAAAGGTCCTAAAAAGCGCCTTTGTCAGCAGGCCTGGGAATCACAAAATGGAGAGAGAGACAACCAAGTGGCTGGTTTGTTTTGTTGATGTCATGGGGCAGGGGTATCAAATTGGATTTCTTCGAGGGCCGGATCAGCATTGTAGTTCTCCGCAGGCCGGGGGGGGGGAGGCCAGGGAGCGGGAGGGGAGAAGGGACGGACGCCTCCTGCAGCACTTTACCGGCCAAAATGGGGCACGGGGGCGCCCCGCAAGGCCCCTGCGCCAGTGGTGGGTTGCTGCCGGTTCGGACTGGTTCATTAGAACCGGTAGTGGAAATTTACCGCCGCTTGCAGAACCGGCAGCGATGACCAGCGGTCCACGCTCCCGAACAGGTCCTCCGGTCGCCGCGGCTTGCAAAAAAACCCTCTGCGCATGCGCAAAGGCTTCTGCGCATGCGCAGAGGGTCATTTCCGGGTCTTTTGCGTGACGTGATGGGAGTGCGCGTGTGCAGAACACGCACTTCCACTGCGATGCGAACCGGTAGGGAAGGTAAGTGGAACCCACCCCTGCCCTGCGCGGCCCGTTTTCAGCCTCCCCGGCCTCCAGCAGCACTCTGCTGGCCAAAAATGGACCACACAGAGGCCTCCCGAGGCCCGTTTTTGGCCTCCCGCAGCACTCTGCCGACCAAAAACGGGTCACACACAGCCTGTTTTTGGCCGGCAGAGTGCTGCAGGAGGTCGGGGTGACCGAAAATGGCCCATGGGGAGGGGAGGGGATGCACATGTCCCGTTTTTGCCGGCAGGGCACCGCGGGCCGGTCCTTTGATATTTCCAGGCCGGATTTAAGCATCCCGGATCCGGCCCGCAGGCCTTGAGTTTGACACCCCTGCCATGGGGTGTGATTTTTAATGAGTTTCGTTATATGGTGGACTTTTTAAGATTTTTGTAAACTACCTGGCATCATCAATGTGTACGTTGGGCGGCTATATAAATTTGCTTAATAAACTTACAAAAACCTGTTTAGTGATTACTCTAAGTGACAATCTCACTGGAAAAAAATGACTTACGACCGTTTTTCACACGACCTTTGCAGCATCCCCATGGTCACGTAATCAAAATTCAGACGCTTAGCAACTGATTCACATTTATGACGGCTGCAGTGTCCGTCTCGGGGTCTTTGCGACCTTCTGACCAGCGAAGTCAATGGGGAAGCCAGATTCACTTGACAACCGGGTGACTAACTTAAAACCTGCAGTGATTCACTTAACGAATGTCTCGCTTGGCAAAAGAAGTTTTGGGCTCAATTGTGACCGTAAGTCGAGGACTACCAGCAATGAACTTCAATCTAACCAGGCTCAGATGTCAAAAGAGATATAGTCTGCCAATGTTGCTGATACTCCAAACTTTGCACACATCTAAACCATCAAAAGGCTGTTCGGCCAAATGCACAACCGTTGTCTTTTGCTCAATCCCTGCTTGCAACTTTCCCTTTCTCTTACGACTTGCTTTCTGTCAAGGCCTCTTAAACAGGGCAAACATGGACCCTCCTGAGGAAGAGGAAGGAAAGAGAAACCTGGAAGGAAAGGGCCAGTTAATTAAAGAGGGAAGAGCCCCAGTTCTTTTCCTGCCTCTCTGCATCAGAGCTGTCACTGCCGCTGGTTCTACTCAACCAGGCTGTCTATTGCTGCTGCGACAATGGCTGAATTCTATGGATCTTTGGTTTGTTGTTAGAACTGAACAAGTGAAAAGGAAGAAGACAACCTCTCCTGGGTGTTCTGCACCGTGGCTCTGCGACTGGCAGCGCGCGTTGCCTCCTCTCCAACACTTGACAGAGACGGTTTGAAATGCGACTCCCTTGAAATCGAGGGGGAGAAGCTTCCTTCCGCGACAATACGTTTACAGCCACGGCGAAAAGCCAAGTTTCCCATTATGCCTTTTGCACAAAAGCAAGTTTGCCCAATTTGCAACCCTGTAATTACAGCGGGACGGCTAGGAACAATATGAAAATGACATTCGTGCTCATAAGGCATTGTCTTCTTTTTCCAACCAGCGACAGGCTTCAAGGGCAGGTTTTGGTTCAGGGTAAAACAAAACAGCCAGGACCTTGAAAGCTGTAGGAATTTCTGCTCAGCTGAGCTGGGAAAAACTGGTATGCTGGGATTTCTTCGGGCAACCAAGGGAGTTTCATGATACATTGCAATTGTTGAAGGATGATATTTTTTTTTTAAACCCAGCTTCTACAAAGCTCAAAGAAGCCTCAAAGACATAAGACAGGTAGGTCCCTGACTTAACTGCCGTATTTGATCTTGGAATTACGATTGTAAATGTAGGAGGTCATCATGTAACTGACAGTTTTATTATTATTTTTTTGTGGCAGTCGTTAAGCGAGTGCCACAAAATGGCCATCAATGAAGGCTGGTTGCCGAGCACCCAAAATGCAATCAGGTACCCGGGGATGATTCCAATCCCGGTCATAAGTACCTTTTTTGGGGTACATCATAACTTTGAGTGGTTGCTATGCAACCAGTTGTAAGTCAAGGACTACCCGTGCATGCAGTCGCAAGCTGTTACCTAGTTCACCACATTATTGACATCAGGGGTGGGTTCTGGATCCTTTTGCTGCCGGTTTGCTCAGGGTCGCGCCGTGCGCGCCCGCAGCAATCAAAAAATAGCTTCTGCGCATGCACAGAAGCAAAATCCAAGATGGTGGCGCCCACGGAGACACCGACAGAACTGGCTCCGTGACGTCATCGCCCGTTTACTAACGGTTCTAAAGAACCGGTTAGAACCGGTAGGAACCCACCTCTGATTGACATGCTGTCTGGACATGCGTGATGCCTGTGCATGAATAATGTAACCCAGGTGACTTAATATCAAATATTAGGGTTGCTCACAGAACAAGGGCAAATGGGGTTGTGGGAAGGGCTCCCAAAACAGTGTTTCTCAAACTTGGTGACTTTAAGACACATGGACAATGCTGGCTGGGGAATTCTGGGAGTTGAAGTCCACGTATCTTAAAATTGCAAAGCTTGAAACATGCTGCATCGAAGGATAAATCTTGATCCCACCCACTCCAGTGATACCAGCCAGTCTTCCGCAATCAGACTCTCATTCTTGTATAAGAGGCTGCATTAACAGAGGGATAGAATCAAGATCACGTGAAGTGTTAATACCACTTTATAATGCCTTGGTAAGGCCACACTTGGAATACTGCAGTCAGTTTTGGTCGCCACAATTTAAAAAGGATGTTGAGACTCTAGAAAGAGTGCAGAGAAGAGCAACAAAGATGATTAGGGGACTGGAGGCTAAAACATATGAAGAACGGTTGCAGGAACTGGGTATGTCTAGTTTAATGAAAAGAAGGACTCGGGGTGACATGATAGCAGTGTTCCAATATTTGAGGGGCTGCCGTATTCTCCAAAGCACCTGAGGGTAGAACAAGAAGCAATGGGTGGAAACTAATCAAGGAGAGAAGCAACCTAGAACTAAGGAGAAATTTCCTGACAGTGAGAACAATTAATCAGTGGAATGACTTAATTCCAGAAGTTGTGGCTGCTCCAACGTTGAAGGTTTTCAAGAAGAGATTGAACAACCATTTGTCAGAAATGGTACAGGGTTTTCTGCCTGAGCAGGGGGTTGGACTAGAAGACCTCCAAGATCCCTTCCAACTTTATAAAATCTACCTTTTCTCCTTATAGGTTGCCTCAAGAACCAATTACTCAAAATGGTGTACGCTGAAATGCTCCTATGCATGTCCACAATTCTCACTGATGCAACACGGTGCCCTTGTCACCATTCTTGGATACATGTCTTTATATAGGGTTCAATTGTGGTTTGAAAAGAATCAAGAATTAAGAATTTATCCATTTTTTCCTAGAGAGGAGGAATGAAACTATAGACAAGGTAAACCATGGCTCATGCTGGTTAGTAAATAAAATCAATCTTTGTCAAACTGCAATCACCCCAAATGTTACATAGATGGTAAAGAATAGAATACCAAGAGACACTGGGAGGATAGTAGCGAACAGGAAGACCACGATATCGGGTGCTGGCAAAGGGAAAAAAGAAAAGAATTCAGAAAAAAAAATAGGTTCATTATTGCATCAACAAAAGCCTCCATTACGATCAACAGCCAACAAAAAACAAACCATCTTTCAGAGTTCAACTGAAACTTTCCAAACCAAACAAAGCGAAGCATACAAAGTCAGCCAGGGCACATATAGCATAAAAAGTGGGCGGAAATTGCCTAAAAGCCAAGCTTTCTATGGGATGAAACTGATTGCAACACTCATTATGACACAGGTACCATGTTTCCCCAAAAATAAGACCCTGTCTTATATTTTTTTAAACCCTGAAATAAGCCCTTGGCCTTATTGCCATGCACTCAAAAGCCCGATTGGGCTTATTATCAGGGGATGTCTTATTTTGGGGGAAACAGGGTAGTCTTCAGACTATGACCATTTGTTTAACGACTGTTCGGAGTTATGACAGTGCTGAAAAAAGGGCTCTTCAACGATCCTTGCATTTAGCGCCCCTCCCCCACAGTCATGTGACTAAACTTCAGGCGCTTGGCAACAGGGCAGGTATTTTATGATAGTTGCAACATCATGTGATCGCCATTTGCAACCTTCCCAGCTGGCTTTCCGACAAGCAAAGTCAATGGGGGAGGGGGAGCCAGACTCACTTAGTGACCACAGCAAAAAAAAAAAAAAAACAATTATAAAATTGGGCATAGCTCACACTCAATAACCACATCGCTTAGCAAAAAAAGTTCCAGTCCCAATTATGGTTCTAAGTCAAGGACTACCTTTACTTCAGATTATCGAGGAATACCATCGGGTCATGTGGAGAAACAGTCTACAAACATAAGGATGGAGTTCTTTCCCTTGGGATCGGTTCCGATAGTGCTGATCTTCTCCATAGGCAGTCAAGACAGGGGAGAGGCCCTTGGTGACTGCCCAGGTCAGTTCTCTGCTCTGTACAATAAATATGGGGCTGCTGCATCCAAAACAGGTGGATGTCTAACTCAGGACTGCCTCTAAAGCAAACCACCGCATTTGCTTCTCTTCCCTCAGCACCTGATGCAAAAGGGTGCAAATGGCCAGCTGTCTGCAAGGAATATGAATCCTTCCATTCTCCACTATCCTGTCAGAGCTGAAGAAGCTTCCTGGATGAGAAGCGAAACGTCTTCAAAAGAAAAAAACAAGAAAGTCCAGTTGCCTCCTGAAAAAGCACCTTTGGGACAACCATGAACTGGATGACTGAGAATCTCTACAGACTTTTAGCTATACAATTTGGGATGAACACCCTTTGAATGGTGTGGGAGTAGGAATGGATTTCCAGAGGGAAAAAACTGCAGGCTATAGGAACCAGGAGCACCACTCAGGTGACTCTGAGGACACAGATAAACCTCCAAGTGCTTCAACGACCCTCTAAAAGGATGCAAATGACCAGCTATCTGCAAGGAGTATAAATGCTTCCCCACTATCCTGTCAGAGCTGAAGAAGCTTCTTGGATGAGAAGCGAAAGGTCTTCAAAAGAAAAAAAGAAAAAAAAACAAGGTGGTTGTTCAGTGAGTTGTATCTGATTTTACAACCTTTTGGCCCACGTTCAGTGAATCATTGCAGTTGTTAAGTGAATCATACAGTTGTTAAACGAATCTGGCTTCCCCCATGGACTTTGCTTGTCGGAAAGCCAGCTGGGAAAGTTACAAATGGTCATCGCATGTCCCCGGGATGTTGCAACTATCAAAAAATGTATGCTGGTTGCCAAGTGGCCAAATTTTGATAACATGACTTTGGGGATGCTGCAATGGTGGTTAAGTGAGAGGATTGGAGTCATAAGCCACTTTTTTCAGTGCAGTTGTAACTTCGAATGGTCACTAAATGAACGACTGTAAGTCGAGGACCACTGTAGTTCAATAGAATTCTTTGAATCTTTAATGCAGAGGTCCCCAAACTTGGCAACTTTAAGACTTGTGGACTTCAACTCCCAGAATTCTCCAGCCAGCAGCTGGCTGGAGAATTCTGGGAGTTGAAGTCCACAAGTCTTAAAGTTGCCAAGTTTGGGGACCCCTGCTTTAATGTTACCATACCAGCACTAGAGAGCAAGTATGATTGTAGTTAAGTGTTTTAGAAAATGTGTCTTTTTTTTCCCTTTTAAATCTAGCTCTGCTACTCAAGTTGCTTCGATTTGAACAACAGGCTGGCCAAAGTAAGGGGAATAGAAGGACGACTCACTCTTCCCCCACACACTCGTTGAATTCGGTTTGAAGAAATGTGACCGAATTATTCTTGATCTTTGTCACCACCCAGTGGAAATCCACCTGAACTGCAAAACCTCTCAGGTTAATTGTTCCAAGACAATCCATGGGTTCGAACAGATGCAACAGGAGTTTTTAAGCACTTGATTTTATTCACAGCCTCGGCCTCGTTTCAGAATGCTGAATGCTTTAGAGATGTTGCCATGGCAAGAACATATGTGAGTAGAATTAACCATATATGTAACTTGTCAATCAAATTCTGTGTGTTTGTTTTAATTTAATCATGTTAGTGAAAAGCAAATCATGCTATTCATGTGACTTTAAACTGTATTGAAAATGGAATTTTGGCTTTTTCTAACACAATGCCGAGCAGATCACTGCAATCGAGTGGAAATAAAGAAACATCACAATGCAACATTATAACAGAATCTACCAGATAGAAGGAAGATCTTATCTTTACAACAGCTACTATGTGTTCAGAAAAACCTTGAGTCTGTCTCTAAAACTAAGCTTCTTCTGCTTCTCTTTCTCCTTGTTTGGGTTATTTTCATCACCAAAGGAATGTGCAACTCCTAGCTTGTAAATTATGATATGCTGGTGTCTATACAATCATGCTGTTTATTGAGTTTAAAATGTTGATTATACCACGTTTTGGAAACTCCTCAACTGATTAAAAGAAAGACAGAGAAAGGAAGTAAAGAAGGAAATAAATAATGATATCAAAATTTCTGGGAAAAATACATCACCCTTCAGCACAGGCATGCATGCATTTAAATGCTGCATGCATCTATAACAATTCTAAGTGGTTGTCAGGAAAGTGAATAGTTATGGTTTGCTATTCTAAAAACACAATAAGAAACACAACGGCATAAATCACACAGCTCAAAACACCCAGAGAAGCAAAGATGCAACATCAACCTCCAATTTCAACCCACTTGGCAGCACTCCAAAAATCAGAAAGAAGCCCGTCAGCACAGAGACCTGCTTGAGGATTAGTCGGTTAACTGAAATAAAACGCAAAGCCAAGAAAAATAGGTACGTGTGTGTTCTCCAAACGTATAAATGAAAAATCCCGTATTCATCTGGAAAGGAAAAAAAAAAACAAAAACAAAAGGAAGTCTAAGGAAAGGCATAGATAGAACAAAAGAAAAAGCATGGGCTGAATTGAGGATGTTACAGATTTGTCTCTTTAAAAATTTGAGCGCTTTGCCATCAGACATTTTGATTGAACAAATGCAGGAATATCAGCAGAGAGAAATGGGGGTGGGTGGGTGAATGAAGTTAGGAGTCATATTCTGAATTTGTAGAGGAAGCTGAAAGAACAAAGAAAAACACATGAAATAAACACATTTTGATGTCATGTTCCAACATCCCAAGAGATGTGTCCCTCTTTTAAAAACACTTGGGAGAACAGAACCAGGGGTGAAATCCAGCAGGTTCTGGAGAACCGGTAGCAGAAATTTTGAGTAGTTCGGCGAACCGGTAGCGGAAATTTTGAGTAGTTTGGAGAACCGGCAAATACCACCTCTGACTGGCCCCAGAGTGGGGTGGGAATGGAGATTTTGCAATATTCTTCCCCCAGGAGTGGGGATTTTGCAGTATCCTTCCCCTGTCACGCCCACCAAGCCACGCCCACAGAACCGGTAGGGAAATTTTCTTGAATTTCACCCCTGAACAGAACCCCAATCGCTTGAGTGTCCTGGTTGAATGCTAATCTCTCTTGTAACACAAGAAGTGGGGACAAAGGATTCCGAAGGCTGCTTGGTCCCCCTTTCACACTGTCCAGCACCCACATTTTAATGCCGAAATGAGAAGGGCGGGATTGCACACAAAGGCTCCCGCCAGCATCACCCATCCATAGTGAAAGCTGCAGGCAGCTGGAGTTTGCAAACTCTTAAGGAACCCACACTTTGCTTATTCAAAGATACAGCTGAACTGTTGGGTTAAGTTTTCTTCACTTCTTTGGCTTTTCTCTATTCTTTCACCATTGCTAATTGTCCTCTCTACTATTCTCTTGAACGGTTCTATTCAAGTAAGGCTGTCCACTGCCTTGGATATTTTAAATTAAATCCAATGGTATGTGAGAACAGAGCTAGAATCCTGCTGGATTAAACTAAAGCCTCTGGAGTACAACTTCCTGTTTCACCAAGAGACTGAGCTCCTTCAGCCACCAACAGCAATCTTTCCTACCGTCACGCAGACATTTAGCTGCCCCTTTTCAAAGACAAGGAATCCTTAAAAAAAAAAAAAAAGCTAAGAAGTTCTGTCAGTAAAGCAAAGGTTGATGGTTTATATCACAGGCATTTGGGGCATGTTTAAGAAGCTCTCCATTTGCCTTTGTTCTTAAGAGATGCAATTCGGTTGGTGCAGGGAAACGGGGAAAGAACAAAAGGTTTCAGTAGGAAACATACCACAAGGGTGCTACATTTCAAGGTCCTCCTTAAACCACTCATCTATGAAAAATAACCAGAGATCCATTAAGGGGTTTAAGGGATATCAAGGGGGTGGAGGAGGAGGAGAAATAAGAATGTCTCCAGCAGTTTTCTACTTCTTGAAATATGTTTCACAGAGAAATATTATTTCTTCTTGAAATATATTTCAAGACACACTTGAATTAATTAAGCTATTTGTCTGGAATGGTACAAGGCAGGGGGGATCCAATCTTGACAACTTTAAGACTTGTGGACTTCAATTCCCAGAATTCCTCAGCCAGCATATCAGCATGGCTGGCTGGGGAATTCTGAGAGTTGAAGTCCACATGTCTTAAAGTTGCCACAGTTGGACACTCCTGGAATAAGGCCTCCTACTGAAGCAGGGGGTTAGACTAGACGACCTCCAAGATCCCTTCCAATCTTGTTAATCTATGTTCTATATCAGGCTGCAATCAGGGTATTAATGAAGCTTAAGGACCTGGTGACAACAAATACCCTGTCTTAAAAAAAATATGTATCTTTTTATTTTAAAAAAAATGGCCTTTTTTCTGAATGCCACCATTTTCCTGTACTAGAAACGGGACACTGGGGGTGTATGTCTTTTCCTATGACCCAGATGGTGTAAAGCAGGGGTGTCCAATGCTGGCTGGGGAATTCTGGGAAGTTGAAGTCCACAGGTCTTAAAGTGGCCAAGGTAGGAAAGCCCTGCTTTAAACAGAAGAGTTTCTTCCCACAACACGAAGAGCAAATCCTCAAAAACCAAGGAGGAAGCTCTTCCATTCTATTCTGAAGGAGAGCTTAGAAAAGGATAAAGTCTACCCAACCAATTCCCTTCCAGATGGAGTTTTGTGCCCAACCCCCTACCCCCCCCCCCAACGCTGCGTAAACCAGTTCTCTTGTTTGGTAAGAGACCAAAGTCTGCCCAGGCAGCTTCTGAAGCTCAAAGCATCATAAACAACCTCAACAGATGGAGAATTCTACCAAGCTTAATTAACTTCCAGAGATGTTCTGATGGGACGGACCCAGAGTACAAGGAAAAGTTGAGGTTGGCAAGCTCTTTTCAAAAGAGTTTTCTTCCCTCCAGAACGCTGAATGACAGATTAAGCAAAAGTGCAGAAAGGATTTGGGGCTAACTTTGTATCGTAGTTCTTTAGCTTGTAGTTCTTGTTTGTTCAGAAGCAAATACTGCTATGTTTCAAGGGGATTATTCACTGGTAAACTGCCTAAGAAAATCCTGTAAAAGCAGCATTTTTCCACACTGAATTAATTGGTTTTGCTACTTAACGGGGAATATCACAATATGGGGGAAAAAAATGAGAAATCAAACTGAAGTCATTCCCCCAAGAATTGTGTGTCCTGGTGAGGTTGGGCTTTGAGTATCCAAGCATTATCTGTTGCCAGCAAGATGTACTGGACTACAATTCTCAGAATTTGTAACCAGCATGGCTCCTGGCCTTGTTTCAATTCATGTTTTGGACATGGAATGTTTGGTCTTGTTTCATGGTTGCCCAGAGAAGGCAGAGAACATCTGGAGCCTTTCATATTAGATTGCAAGCCTGGAGACCAAGAGTTCACATTGTAAGAGATCAGATTTTTGTTGAGAAGATGACTGAAAAAAACCACTAGTCAGTATACATTCAGGCAATTATGATTTTAAAACAAAACATATACAATTTAAAGATAAATGCTGGAAGAAGTTATGCATCACAGCTGATGACAGAAAGAACGTAGCCAAATTCCATAATCAGGGTGTTACAATGGAGAAGGTGTTCTCCTGGAGGTAATCTCATCTTGTAATTTCTCATGAATTCTTTTCTTCTAATTTCAGTATCCAAAAAGTTTCATATTTGCTGTTGGTTGAGGAAACAGTGGCACACCTAGGAATCCTGAGATCAGTGTATTTCCCAGGTTGACTCTCCAAACCTGTGGTTCTTTGTAATTCAAGGGGTCTCAGAGATGCTGCTGGATTCAAGGAAAACTGAACTAGGGATTGCCTCAGAAAATAAAAGAGTTATTTAACAGTCATGAGGGTTCTAATGAAGTCGATCTTAGAACAAGAAATGTCCATTTTGGTACTCTTCCTCCTACTAAAGAGAAGCCTGTTATCTGATGTGTTCTTATTTAATCTTGTCTTATAAAAAGTGTCAGAGGCACACAGAAAGGTATCAGGGCAGTGAAGACTGAAGTTCAATTCCCGCCCAATTTCTTCTGCTGCTTCTGTCATTTTTTGGTCATTCTCTCCTACCCTGAAACCCAAGACTCTGCTACAGTCACATATCAGCTGTTCTTTCCGTGCATATGCAAATTGGAGGTTCACCCTGAAGGGCAGAACTTTCCAGTTGCCCTTGAGACAGGAGCCCCCCTCTCGCCCCCCCCCCAACCTACCTGGGAGAACTTGTCTCTGCATTGAAGTGAGGTAATGTCTAAAAAAAAGGCAGACACATCCTCAAGGATGAGTAAAATTGCTTGTAGGTAAGGATTAAAGAAAGACGAACCTGGGATGAGAAGATAAGACTCCAGGACTGATGACACTTAGATAAAGAGAGCAGCTACTTCCTGGATCAAATGAACAAGGCAAGAAATGGGCTAGATGTTTTGGGAGGGAGACAAGGGTGTTTTTGTGACTGTTGTTGGAAGGAATATCCTTCTGGGTTCAGTTCCAAGTGGGGAAAAAGACACTGGATTCATGGACGTTGCTTGGAAAGATGGTTTTAATGGTGGTCAGGATCATATGGCTTGAGTTCCTGAGCAGAAAAAGGGCTGAGATGCTGAGAGTGCCTTGGTTTTATGCCCTCTGTTGGGCCCCACCTTAAGAGTTTCCTGTTCCTGTACAAGAAATGTATCCCATTGGCTGTCAGACTCCCAGGGGGCGGGGGGGGGGGGGGGGGGGGGGGGGGGGGGTCTTAGCTAACTTTGTAGGCTGTCTCCCAGGCTTGCTTGAGCCTTGCTGGCTGATGTAATCTTCCCAGGTGCCATGTGGTGAGTTTCTGTTAATTAGATGGGTCCTATTATGTCTTTTGTGTTGCACATGAGCTGGCTCAGGCCTTAATGGCCCATTGACAAAGGTGGGGGGGGATGAGTTTCTGCCTCCCTTTTAGGGGGAAATATTCTGCCCTTTTAATATTTCCTAAAATATTTCATTTTCTAGGAGAGGGGTGGGTTTTAACTTCCTACACTGTTAAGTAGAAGAAGAGACTCCAAGAAGGAAGTTGGGCAGAACATACCACCCACCTGATCCCCAAGTGGGGTGTGTCAACATGCCTATTTTCCAAAGATATAAACTCAGAGAAAAAGGTATGCCTGTGGAAGAGGTGTCTGCAAATACACACACAAGCCAATGAGAATATTTGTAGCTCAGGGCCGAAATGAGAGATTCTTGCTGCTCTGAGCTTGATTGTTTTCTTGTAGATGTTTCATTACCTAAACTAGATAACATCATCAGGGCTAGCGATGACGATGTTATCTAGTTTGGGTAATAAAACGTCTGTAAGAATCCTAAGCTCAGAGAGCACCAAGGACCTCTCATACACACAAGCTTGCAGAAAATCATGGTGTTTTTTCCCCCTGAATAATGCTTGAAAGCAGAGGACAGCTAGTCTAAGTTCTTTCTTGCTTATTCACTTAGGAATATGGATGTCTCTCCACTTTCTTTTAATCCATTTCTGTTGGAGGAGTTTTAGAAGCGATGGACCTTACGCGCCAACAGAATGTAATGGACTGGACAAGAAAAGAGCCCAGCTGCATTTCTTTCCTGCCATTCAAGCTAGTTGTAGGCATGTCTGTATTCTAAAAGCATGGAAGGATGGAGGAAAATAACAACTAGGCGGGTGGGGGGAGGGAAAGATGAGCAGGAAAAACTGTGAAGGGAGGTTAAATGGAAGCAAGTGTGAAATCAGAAAGCAAATGAAGGGAAGGGGCAAAGGTCTGAAATGTTCTGTCTTCCCTCCAGGAAACATGTTTTGCAGGTCCCAAGAAGCCTAACAGTGTTTATATGTGCTATTAATGATACTCAAGGCATGCTAGAACATGTCATTATATGTTTGCTATAATCTCCAGATTTAAAATTCCAATTTTACAAGGGAAGGAAATGACAGCTGCAGCAAAGACTTGAAGGTAAGAAAACTGGGTTCCTGCACAGGTTGGCAAATAGATGCTAGTAGTTAAAAACAAGATAACCGAAAAATCTGGAAAAAGGCTGAAAAGGCCAGCTGCCATCACTATGGGGCTCCAAATTGGGATTGGTGTCTTTCTGATATTCTTAAAAACGCACCGCACCTTCAAGAGTAACCACCGCGGGGTATAAACTGATGGTAACAAGTAAAGCTAGAGGTCTATGGAGATTCTCAGCCATCCAGGTCATAGTTCTCTCTTTAAAAAAAAAAGGCAACTAGAGGAGGAGGAGGAGGAGGAAGAAGAAGATGATGATAAAGTAAAAAAAGGAGGAGGAGGAGAAGGAGGAGGAGAAGGAGGAGAAGAAGGAGAAGAAGAAGGAGAAGAAGAAGGAGGAGGAGGAGGAAGAGAAGGAGAAGAAGAAGAAACTCCTACACTGCAAAAACATATGGACTACACAACTCGATCAGGGTAAAGCAATAGACGCAATTTACATAGACTTTTGTAAAGCCTTTGATTCAGTGGTACACGACAAACTACTTCTGAAACTAAAATCTTATGGCATCTCTGGACCCCTACATGATTGGATAACTGCGTTCCTGTCAAACAGACAACAAGTGGTTAAAATAGAGAGTTCTCTATCAAATCCTGCACCTGTCAATAGTGGTGTCCCTCAAGGCAGCGTTCTAGGGCCAACACGCTTCATACTTTACAGAAATGACCTTTGTGACCACATTAGAAG
>QLTV01002009.1:1088332-1111160 GCA_003457575.1 Thermophis baileyi
TACTTCAGCTTCAACCGCAACAATACACGAGCACACAATAGATACAAACTTAATGTAAACCGCTCCAAACTCGACTGCAGAAAATACGACTTCAGCAACAGAGTGATCAATGCCTGGAATGCACTACCTGACTCTGTGGTTTCTTCCCCAAACCCAAAAAACTTTAACCTTAGACTGTCTACTGTCGACCTCACCCCATTCCTAAGAGGTCTGTAAGGGGCGTGCATAAGCGCACCAGCGTGCCTACCGTCCCTGTCCTACTGTCCTATTGTCCTCATCTATCTGTATTCACTTTGATTATGTTTATGTTTATACCTATACCTGCTATCTTGTACATGTTTGACAAATAAATAAATAAAATAAAATAAAATAAGGAGGAGGAGGAGGAGGAGGAGGAAGAGAAGGAGAAGGAGAAGGAGAAGGAAAAGGAGAAGGAAAAGGAGAAGGAGAAGGAGAAGGAGAAGAAGCAGCTTCATCCAAACAGCTTCATCAGTTGTCAATGGATGGTGGGGAGATGGAAGGATGGGATCTTACAGGATGGGTGGGGGGAATGTAAGGATTGTATTTCTTTGCAGTCATCTAGTCATTAGACAGAGGGGCAGGAATATGACACCGCCTATCTCCTGTCTACAACGAAGCCCTTTCAGCAGTTCCAGGAAGATTCCACCCCTGATTCCGAAGACCCTGAGGGCGCCCAAGGGGCCTCAAAGGCTCTCAGAGAGTGTGCTAATGACCAGATGATTGCAAAGAAATACAAGCCTTCCATTCCCCCCTCCCACCACCATCCAGTCACAACTGATGAAGCTTCTTGGATGAGAAGTGAAATATCTTCTTCCTCCTCCTCAAACAACATTCCAGTTGCCTTTTTTGGGGGGGGGGATGCGGCGGAAGCACCTTTGAGATAGTAAAACTAGAGGTCTTCAGGTTTTCAACAAACTGACACTGAAAAAAGATGCAATGCCAGAATTATACAGGGGTGGAAAACAACCTAAAATCGATATATAAACCCATAAAGGAGAATATTTGCAGCTCAGGATTGAAATGAGGGGTCCTTGGTGCTCTCTGAGCTTGGTTGTTTTCTTACAGACATTTCACCACCCAAACTAGGTAACATCATCAGCACTGAAACGCCTGCAAGAAAACAACCAAGCTCAGAGAGCACCAAGGACCCCTCAATGTAAAAAAAAAAAAAAACCTGCGTGTTGCATAGCTCACAACACAAATGTCTTCCCAAACTTTCAAAAGAAATATTTGCACCTGACTTTTTTTTTTTTTTAACTTGCTTGCCTTGGCCCCCGTATGCTGAGAGGCCTCTTGAAGGGTTCCCTCTTGGTGAAGAACTGAAGCAGAACATTCAATTCCCTCTCCCACCTTCTTCATTTAACGGCACAAAAACCTCCTTAGGAGGCAGGATTGGCTGAATAAACGAGCCGTTCTGCTCTTTCTGCAAAGACTGGCAAAGAGGATCTCATGGGGGGGGGGGGGGACACACACCTTTCCACAGCCTGTTGCCTAGAAATTAACGCGACCTCCCTTCTAATTAAAAAGATGTAAATTAGAGATCTTAATGCAATAGTAGATACTAAAAAGGACCATAAAACTCATTAAAAAGCTAAGAAAATATATTACCCAAATTGTTTTCTGATTCTGTGTTAGAATATAATTTAGGAAAAGTGTAAATGTATATATATATTTATATAAAATGGGAAAGACATATAGGTAAATGAATGATAGAAGAAATAAGTATAAAATATAAATTATAAATATAGCTGAAAATATTTATGTTATGAGTATACAAAATTTTGTGAACTGATCTTGAGCTATAATCAAAATTGGGATCTAGGATTCCTACCATTGTATGTTTGTATGTTATGTAATGTTTTTTGTGTATATAAAATAAAAAAAAAGATTAAAAAAAAAGATGTAAAGCTGCCTTCAGAATGTGCCAAGGTCCATGCCAAAAGGTAGGCTGTTTGCAGGGAAACAGATGCCTCCTTAAGAAGCAAGTGATTAGGCATCCAGATATTTTATTTATCTTTATTCATGCTTTGGGTTGGTGAGTAGACATGTTGGGGGAAAAAACAGGGGGTACTGCTTTCCCCCACCCACACCCCACCCCATTTTTCCCCTCCCATTTTGACAGTTTGTTTCTGCATTTTTCCTGAGAAATTAGAAAAATGAAATAAGCTGTAAAATTGCTAGGGTGCAACAAAAGCATCTGATTTAGAGTTGACAGTATTCCCTCCGAATTAAGAAATAAATGAACATGTGATGTTACAATGACGAGGGACATTCTGCTTCCAGAAAGCCATAAAAATGAAGAAAGGACAAAAATAAGGGATCAGCTGCAATGGAATCCACTGACAGGATTCAGAACATGATTTATTAGACACTCGATTAATGTATCAAAATGGGTGTTCTGCATTATTTTCTGTTCTGTTTTTCTGAATAGATAAATTTTATATTTAAAGTACAGGCAGAAATGTCCAGAATATACATTTTTTCCCCTTACTATCAAGTTGGTGGCCTCTTGTTTTCAAAGATAAATCTTTGTGTGCCAGTTTTAACTAAACAGACCAAAATGAAAAGATGTTATAGTCCTTAGAGTTTGACAGACCCGTTTGCTATAAAAACTAAACATTTAATGTAAATTAAATCACTGCCATTTGTCATTATCCTGTGAATAAAAGCCACTATCCAACTGCATACACCAAAGACACAATTATGAAGAAATTAAGTGTTCATTCGCATTTCATTCACAATAAAGCTGCAATTGTAAAGGATTTTAAACAATTAATATGCCTCCATTTCCCCCCAAATTCTACTTAGTTTTAAAGCGGGAAGGCAGGTGGCAAAATAATAATAATAAACTCTTTCCTACAGCTTCAAAATTTGCAGAAATGTTATACTGAGAAGATGAACATACCTTGAAGCAAAGTAGCAAAACCTACTGAACTACCTTAGTGCACAAGTGACAGTTAACTGGATGTGTCATTTTGGTAAATGATCATGGTTTCCAAGGAGATTTATTGAAGTTCTTCCAGACTTCCCCTTCCTGGTACTTAATTCTACAATCCTTGCCAACAGGTGAGGAAATTTCAAAAGGTGTGCAAATAAATGTATCACCATGAGTTACTGGTATCTAGAAGAATTACTTACCTGCTACAGGGAGGTCCATCTTTGCTCGTTTCAGTTCTGCCATGGAGCTCTGGAGCTGTTCTATTACAAAATCATCATCATAGAAGAAATCTTTGGCAAGAGCCTCCTGAAGAAACTGGACCAGTTCTTCCATCTGCAATTTCACCAGGTGTTCTAAGGTGACATGGTGGAAAAAAGACTGCAGGTAGTCCTCAACTTACAACCATTCTTTTAGCAGCCAAAGCTACAACGGCACTGAAAAAATTGTCTTATGACCGTTTTTCACACTCACAACCCTTGCAGCATCCCCATAATGTGATCAAAATTTGGATGCTTGGCAACTGGCATGTACTTATGACAGTTGCAACATCCTTGGATCACGGGATCGCCTTTTGCGACCTTCTCATGAGCAAAGTCAATGGGGAAGCCAAACCTTAGTAACAAACATCTAATTTAACAATTGCAGTGCTTCACTTAACAACAGTGGCAAGGAAGGTTGGTAAAATGGGACAAAACTCACTTAACAATGTCTTGCTTAGCAACAGAAATTTTGGGCTCAGTTGTGGTTTCTGAACAGCTACTTTATATTGGGAGTTTTCAGCCACTCTGGAGTCCTTGGGGTTCTCTGAGCTTGGCTGTTTTCTTGCAGATGTTTTATTGCCAAGCTGTGTGCACTGATGAGGTTACCTAGTTTGGTAATGAAACGTCTGCAAAAAACAGCAACCAAGCTCAGAGAACACCAAGGACTTCATAGTTCAAGCCTGAGCTACAAATATTCAGTGTGCAGCGGCAGCCAAAAAAGCCAAGGCAATCCTAAATTGCATTAACAGAGGGATACAACAGAGGGTCAAGCTATTTTTCAAGGCACCCGAAGGCCAGACAAGGAATAATGGATGGAAATTGATCAAGGAGATTCAACCTGGAAATAAGGAGAAATTTTCTGACACTGAGAACGATCAACCAATGGCACAGCTTCCCTTCAGCCACAGAGAGGAGGGGGTCAGGCTGTTTTCCAAGGCACCTGAAGGCCAGACAAGGAATAATGGATGGAAACTGATCAAGGAGAGATTCAACCTGGAAATAAGGAGAAATTTTCTGACAGTGGGAACAATCAACCCATGGAACAGAAGTTGCCTTCAGAAGTTGTGGGAGCTTCAACACTTGAGAGTTTCAAGAAGAGATTGGACTGCCATTTGTCGGAAATGGTGTAGGGTCTCCTGCTTGAGCGGGGGGGGGGGGGTTGGACTAGATGACCTACAAGGTCCCTTCCAACTCTGTTACTTTAGCTCTCTGTTACTCTATAATCTCTTCTATCACTTTTCAGCCAGCTAGAAATAAGAATCCCCTAAGTCTGGTCACTCAAAACAAGGGCTGACCATGTGAGGTGGCCAGAGAGCATTTAAAGGCAAGGCAAAGCTCTTACTTCTGTGCAGTTTCAGAACGGTGTAGGCCATTGCAGTAAGAACTCGCTCTCCTTCAAGTATGTAGATATCCCAGATCCTGAGGGTTAACCTAAAGGGAGTCTGCAATGAAAGAACCATACGGATGTGTCAGCAGATAAACAAAAATTCATCTCTGGCCCAGAGGTCCAGCTGGGTTGATAATGAAAACAACAGCTAAGGCTACTCACACGGTCGAGGAAACACTGGAAAAACCACTTCATTGTGTAAAAGCTGGTGTTGACCTCCTGGGAATCCTGCCAAGAAGACACAGTTCACCAATTTTAGAAGAGAAAATTGGCATAGAGCAGAATGCAAATGTAGAGTTAAATAAACAGTGTATTCAAAGTGTATTTCTCCCTCTCAGGGCTTCGTTTCCAGACCCTTGCGCTGCTTTCCTGTGTAACTACAGGCTGTTCAAACTTGCAACGGCACTGGAAAAAAGTGACTCATGGCCATTTTTCACACTTATGACTGTTGCAGCATCCCCATGGTCACGTGATCAAAATTCAGATGCTTGGCAACCGATTCATATTTGTGACAGCTGCACTTGCCCTGGGGTCATGTGATCCCCTTCGGACAAGCAAAGTCAATGGGGAAGCCAGATTCACTTAACAACCTTGTTACTAACATGACAACTGCAGTGATTCACTTAACAACTGTGGCAAGAAAGGCCGTAAAATGGGACAAAACTCACTTAATCAATGTCTCGCTCAACAGCAGAAATTTTGGGCTCAGTTGTGGTTGTAAGTCAAGGACTACCTATACTAGTAGGCTTCTTGGAAGTTTTTTCTTGGCAGCATTCAATACCACCAACTATGCTAGCTCCCAAAGTGATTAACTGGCAAATCACCACTTTATGGTAACTCTAGTGACAGAGGTGTTGGGAAACCACTGTTTAGCTTCTAGACGTGCACTTTGTCTCCAAGGTGCTTAGAGCAGGGGCCCCCAACCCCCGGGCCACACAAGCAAGCCAAGCTTCATCTGCGCAAGTGCGTGATCTAAGTAGCTTGTGAAACCCCCCCCACCCCACCCCACCCTATCTGTGGAAAAATTGTTTTCCGTGGAACTGGTCCGTGGTTCCCAAAAGGTTGGAGACCACTGGCTTAGAGTGTCTGCATCTCATCTATCTATCTATCTATCTATCTATCTATCTATCTATCTATCTATCTATCTATTCTCCCCCTCTCTCTCTCCTAGAAGAGCAAATAGGGGTAGGGAAGAGAAACCTTGCTGAATTCCATTTCATTCCATTCCTCTCTCTCTCTCTCTCTCTCTCTCTCTCTCTCTCTCTCTCCTACCTACTTACTTCTCATCTCCTTCTCCTTTAAGACAAAGCACAGCTTTTATGTGATTTCGAAACCCTCATCATGGATCAGCTTGAAGTTATCTTCAGTTTTTTTTGTTACTCTTCCTTCTTGTTATCAGTACCTTGAGTCAACTCTGACTCACAGTGACTACAAGGACCAACCGTTGCTATATACAGTGTGATATTTACTAAAGTATTTTGCCAATATTTTTTACCTAGGGCTGAGAGAGTGTGATTGGCTCAGAACTGCCCAGCTGGCACCTACCTAAATTAGGACTAGAACTCATACTCTGCTACTTTTAAAGAGCTGTTACTCTTTAAAAAAACCTTGATTTTTAATTTTTTACTGTTGATACTAGCTAAACTGTCAAAAATGTGTCAAGGTATTTCAAATGTGTGTTTTAAATGTAAAGAAGGAACTCTTTATCATCTCTGGTGGACCTGAGCCAAAGCAAAAAATAAAATAAAATAAAATACAGTACTGGGGTAAGATTCATATTTTAATACAGAAGATTTCTTAAAGTAAATATAAAAATAAAATCAAAGATCTTTTTTAGGCTTAATGGACAAAGAACTTGGGGAAAAAATTGGAACTTTGTTGTTATATATGTTGACAGCAGCAAGAATGCACAAAAATGGAAAAAATACTTTAATTCCCACAATGGGAGACTGGCTGGAAAAACTGATGGAACTAGCAGAGATGGCCAAACTGGCTGCTTTAATCAAAGAAAAGAACACGTCCAGCTTTGTTTCTACTTGGAAACCGCTTCTGGATTTTGTGCTTGAGATGGCAAAAAAGGAAACTTTGACTTCGGGTTTTGCTGATTAGATACATTTGTTGTTATAGAAATGGTTAGCACATACAGTATTAGTATATGAAAGTAAAATGTTGAGGCTGCAATGTTACTATCTTATAGTACTGCACTAAAAAGAGTAGGAAGTCAATGTTTTTATTTCTTTCCCCTTCCCCTTTCCCCTACACTCTTTTCCCTTCCGTTTTTTCCTTCCCATTTTCCCACTATTTTGATTTTCTTTTGTATTTTATATCCTGATAAACTTAAGAAAAATTTGAAAATTAAAGACTTGCTTAATGTAAAAGCGATGTTCCTAGTTATTAAAGACCCTGAAAAAAGCCAAGAACGCCAAAAAGAAGTCACAATGGGCTTCATTGATTACATAAAAGCATTCAATTGGATCAGATATGTCAAGCTGTTAAAAGTGCTTAGAAAAATGGGAATTCCAGAACATCTCATTGCCCTCATGAGAAACCTTAAGAATAACAGAATAACAGTTGGAAGAGACCTTGGAGGTCTTCTAGTACAAACCCCCTGCTCAAGGCAGGAAATCCTATACCATTTCAGACAAATGGTTGTCCAATCTCTTCTTACAAGCTTCCAGTGATGGAGCACCCACAATTTCTGGAGGCAAGTCGTTCCACTGATTGATTGTTCTCACTGTCAGGAAATTTCTCCTTAGTTCTAGGTTGCTTCTCTCCTTCATTAGGTTCCATCCATTGCTTCTTGTCCTGCCTTCAGATGCTTTGGAAAATAGGTTGATCCCATCCTCTTTGTGGCAACCCCTCAAATATTGGAACACTGCTATCATGTCACCCCTAGTCCTTCTTTTCATTAGACTAGACATACCCAATTCCTGCAACTGTTCTTCATATGTTTTAGCCTCCAGGCCCCTTTGTTGCTCTTCTCTGCACTGTTTCTAAAGTCTCAACATCTTTTTTATATCATGGTGATATAAACTGGATGCAATATTCCAAGTGTGATCTTACTAAGGCGCAAAGACAGGTTAGGAATAAAGACATGTCAGGAAAACACCATTCTGTGTCCACAGAATGGACACAACATGACCAAAAAAGACTATTCCAGGTTTGCAAAGGAATGTGACAAGACTGAATACTCTCCTCTTATTTATTCAACCTATGTGAAGAATATACAGTAAGGGGAGTATGGTTTTAAAATTTGGAGAGGAAGATCAATAACTTGCATTATGCTGATGACACGATTCCAAAAGCTGAAAATACAATGGTTCTGCAAGTCCCGGTAATAAAAGTCAAGAAGCACAGTGGGGAAAAAAAATGGAACTTTAATTAAAAAGACCAAACTAATGACTACAGGTAAAACAACCAGCCTTAGGATAGATAATGAAGATTTCAGAATGGCAGATTGCTTCTGCTATTTTAGGATCAACCATCCACAGTAAAGGAACATGCAGTCAAGAAATATGCCACAGGGTAGCACTTGGTAGAGTAGCCATGAAAGACTTTGAAAAGTTATTCAGATCCCATGATGTGTCTACGACTATAAAGATGAGAATCGTGCAAGCTGTGGTATTTCCTGTGACACTCTATGGAAGCGAAAGTTAAATGAATATTAAATGCCAAAGAAATTTCATCTGTGAACAGTTCCCTTGATCAACACATTCGTGTTGGCATTTACTTACAAAATGTTGCTTAAGCTTGGACAAAAATTTCTTCATTATTTTGTCATGATGCTCTTGAAACCTCAACAGCTTAGGAAAACCAGGAATAAAAAACCCTAAAATTGGGGAAAGTAGGGGAGGGAAGAGAGAGATCATCATGAATAAGCATCTATCTATCTATCTATCTATCTATCTATCTATCTATCTATCTATCTATCTATCTATCTATCTATCTATCTATCTATCTATCTATCTATCTATCATCTATCTATCTATCTATCTATCTATCTATCTATCTATCTATCTATCTATCTATCTATCTATCTATCTATCTATCTATCTATCTATCTATCTATCTATCTATCTATCTATCTATCATCTATCTATCTATCTATCTATCTATCTATCTATCTATCTATCTATCTATCTATCTATCTATCTATCTATCTATCTATCTATCTATCTATCTATCTATCATCTTCTACCGTGTTTCCCCGAAAATAAGACCCTGTCTCCTCCCTCTTTCTCTTTCTTCAGGCAACACTAAGTTGTCATCTTCTACCGTGTTTCCCCGAAAATAAGACCCTGTCTTATATTTTTTGAACCCTGAAATAAGCCCTTGGCCTTATTGCCATGCACTCAAAAGCCCGATTGGGCTTGTTATCAGGGGATGTCTTATTTTGGGGGAAACAGGGTAGACTTATTTATTTACTTCACCACAAGGCGATGCTGCATCCTGCAGTAACTTAATAAGTAATGTTAAATAAAAAATATACCACTTAAGTAAGATCATTAATCTATACCTAGGTAATGAAGCATCCAAATCTGAGCTATAACAATGGGAAAGATGAAAAAGAAAGGGAAAGTGGAAGGAAACAGAAAAGGATGAGCAGTAGCAAGGTGGTCTCAATTATAGCGGTGAAAGGTGCTTTGCTAGAGGACTTGAAGGCTAAGATGGGGACAGACCATGCTGAACAAGGTCTAGTTATGTAGTCACTAAGAGCTGACCTCAATTTGACGGTATACGATCAATCATTCTAGGTTTAATGCAGCTGGCCCGTTCAGTATCTTTTGGAAGCATGTTAGGTGAACCAGACCACTGCATGAAGCCATACAGATTGTCCTCAACTTATAACCATAACAGAGACTGCCCATTATGGCTGTAAATCATGACAAGGGCAAAGCAGGTCGTCACCTAACCAGACCCAATTTTACCGCCTTTTCTATGCCTCTTGTTAAGCGAATGTTAAGATCATTCAGCAAAGTCATTCTTCACTGTAGGGTATTTTTTTTGCTGAAAACCAGAAGTAAAGATCTGTTCTCAGCAAAAACGTCATAAATCGGACTCGTGACTGTAAGACACTGCCAAAAGCCATAAATGTGGGCTGCTTGCTGAGCACCTGAAATGTGGTCATACAATCCGGGGGGTTGTGGTGTGTGTGTGTGTGTGTGTGTGTGTGTGCGCGCGTGTGCGTGTGTGTGTGTCAGAATTTTGTAAGTGCTTTTTGGGGATCCATTGTAACTTTCAACAGTCACTAAGCAACCAGTTGTAAATCAAGGACTACCTGTAATACCATTTGTTTCAGCTCTTTGTGATACCCATACTATCTCTGACTTGTCAACTTGGTTTAAGACAGTGGCGTGAACCCAACCATAATGTTGCAGAACTGAAAAGCAAAATCCTAAATGTAATTCTTTAAAAAAAAAAAAAGGATTGCTAAAAAGGTTTAATGTGAAGAGGCCAGTTTAGCTACATGACATTGAATGAAACTTCAGACACCTACCGTGCATAGCATGCTTGGGCCCCGAGAGCAGTTTCACCAAAGCCCAGAAAGCGTCTTCTTCATTCATGTACATTAGGAGCAATGCCGTTATGTGGCTCATCCCTTGACAGTATCCAACCTCCTGGGAAAAAGCAGACAAAACCGTTACAAAATTTGTGTACACATGCAAACAAACCCTAAAGCAATTGCACTCACTTTTCTGTAGGAAGGGTAGATAGAGTGTGAATTATGGGGTGCTTGGAGGAAGGATATCCCTGAGGATGAGTTCTCTGTCTGACTTTGCACAGAGAACTGAAAAGGAAAGCCAGACTGGTGTAATTAGAGCAGAGGTCTTCAAACTTGGCAACTTTAAGTCTTGTGGACTTCAACTCCCAGAATTCAGCTGGCTGGAGAATTCTGGGAGTTGAAGTCCACAAGTCTTAAAGTTGCCAAGTTTGAGGATCCCTGAACTAGAATTTCTACAGGACAAGCTATCATGATCTAATTTTTTTTATCCTGAAGATGTGGAGGGGCCCCTAGATGCAGTGTTTCTTAACCTTGGCTACTTAAGAGCATGCTGGCTGTGGAATTCTGGGAGTTGAAGTCTGTGTATTTTAAAGGAGCCAAGGTCGAGAAACACTGCTCTAAGCAAATGTTGACTATAAAGTTAGAAGACGACGAAGGAGTCCTTTCTTTCCATTTTCTGCACTTTGACCTGTTGTTATTCCATATCTTTAGCTTATTCCATGTAATCTTTAGCTCCTCTCCCGTTTAGATGACCAGATGAACCCTCATGATGAAATACCGGTTAGTACAAAACAGCCTTCAAGACAGAAAATTTGTACTTCAGAAGGAAGTCAATGCAAAACCTCTGATTAAATTTCTCTCCTTTCAAACGGATTCATTGGAACGAAGAATTTGGACCTAGCCTGAAATGTCCATATTAATTTAGTCCAATCCCCCAAACTGAGACTATACCATTTTTTAGGGTTTATGCTACCTTAAAGAGTTTTGTTGTGAGTTTCATGGAATTCAATCTGACATTTCTGAGTAGGAAGCCACAGAATTATACATAAAGTATAAAGCAAGTTATGGATTTTAACCCACTAACACAGTTTGGTTTATCCTAGTATTGGTACTGAGCAATTCACTTGTTCAGCTCAATAGATTAAAATGGCTACCCCTCTTCAATTCTTCACATCAGAGGTAAGAAAGAGACCATTGTTGTCTTTTCAGCAACATTTGTAACTTTCTGTTCCAGGATTCCACAACTATTTCTTGCGTGTGACCCAGCTCGATAACGCTGCTAAAACATGTTAAGCATAACATGTAGCATTTTATTGGCTGAGTGAACTTATTTACCACTACTTTTTTTACAATTTCTGATCTTAATGGTTCCAGGCAAGCATTTGCAAAACAACCTTTGATAGCATCTGGCCAAGAATCAGAAATATTTTCTTTTTACACCTGTTGGGCCAAACAATCCAATACAGAATTATGCCTATTCAAACTCGCTGTTTTCATGTTGCCCTTGAGAATTCTATTTCCATGAATTCAATATCGTTTAAGAGTGACCTATGTAGCTGACTGCGTATAGATGCAGAGAAGCGTGCACGGACTAGAGCATCTTACCGTATTATAAACAGAATATGCAGCTAAGACATGGAACAAAGATTGTTGCCTAGGGGGGAAAAAAAGACAGAATGTAACTATACAAAATCAAAGTGTGTTTTGGAGCCACGTTACAGGAAAAATTACTTGTGGTGTAAAATGTTGCTGGCTTAATTTCGTATCAGTCCTATTTTGTACATCTGTATAACCCTGCACAGTGGTTATAACTGTATAACCCTGCGCACTGAAAGCAACCTACTATTTGCAGAGATCAGCTATCTATCTATTATGTATGTGTGTGAGTGATAAAAGCAAGAACATCCGTGTTCCATTATATGATAAAATATTTACAAAAGCTCTCTTTGAAGGGGAAAAAAAGACCAAGCAGTGTGTTGCCTATCTGGAAAAGAGCTCTGTTACAACCAAAGAAACCGAGCACTGAAGGAAAGGGACTGTTGTAGAGAAACATTCATGTTACAAAATGTAATGTGGTATTTTGTAAAAATACGATGAAACCTGGACACCTAGGGTACATGTTTCTAGCTTGCCCTTCCATTCATTCTCATCCACATTTTAGCCCCAATCTGAATTCTGGCTCCAGGGAGTATGCTGAATCCTCACAACTTTATTTTTTATCCCGTCTTTATTGTTTTTACAAATAACTTAAGGCAGCAAATATATTCAACACACCTTCCTCTTCCCATTTTCCCTACAACAATCCTGTGAGGTGAACTGGGCTGAGAGAGAGTGACTGGCCCAAAATCACCCAGCTGGCTTCGATGCCTAAGGCAGGACTAGAACTCACCATCTCCTGGTGATTGGCTCAAGGTCACTCAGCTGGTTCTCCTGCCTAAGGCAGGAGTCGAACTGATGGTCTCCTACTTTCCAGCCTGGTGCCTTAACCACTAGACCAAATTTCTTTTGACTTTCTTTCCCATTTACTAACTTGGTTTCTTTATCCTTACAACAGAATTCCTTCCTCTCTTGTGCATAGATACAGTCACTCTGGCTATGTAACAACATCTGAAGTTGAAATTTTGACATCCTCCTCCTCCTCCTCCTCCTGACAAAATGTATGGACACTTGCTAGAGAAAACATGCCATCTTCTAAACTCTCTGCAATCCAAGAGAGGCACCCACCGAAGAGGAAACAATACAGGTAGTCTTCGAGTTATGACTGTAACTGAGCCCCACAATTATGGTTATGTCGTGATGGTCGTAAAGCAAGTCACAATGTGACTGGGCCTGATTTTACAACCTTTTTTTGCAGCAGCAGTCGTAAAGCTAATGCCACGGTCGTTAAGCGAACACATTGTTCATGATGGGACGGAGTTTTGAACAGAAACTGGAAGGAAACGCCAGTTTCCAGCAAAAACGTAAGTTGTGATCATGTAATCACTACAACGCTACAAACCGTTGTAAAAGCGGCCAAGTGGTTGAGCACTTAAACTGTGGTCATGTGCCTGTGGTGTTGTGTGCAGATGTTAGCACTTTGAATTCAAATCGTAAGTCCCATTTTAGCGATCCACTGTAATTGCCAGTCGTAAGTCGAGGACTACCTATAACCGGGGGACATGGAAACAAGCCCTTTTTTTGGTGAGCCCCTCCTTCTGGAATACTCTGTCGTTGAAAGTTAGAATGGCTCCTTTCCTGTTAATCATCAGGAGCAGTTCTAATGCTGCTCTTCCGGTGCCTTTGAGGAATGAATGTTATTGTTATCTCCAAGTCATGAGAGCTATCTGACAAGTTTTATTGTGAACATTTTCTCAAGTTATTACGTCTCTTGTTGCCGATTATCAATCTGTTGGTTTGATCACTGTTGTTCTTGTCTTGTTTACCATATTGAGCCATTCAAACAGAAATTGTGTAAACAAACCAATCAGGGGAAATGCAATTTATTAAAAAAACAAAAAAACCAGAGTTTCGCTCTCATACAGCTTTAGTCATAAGAAGTTGCAATGCTAACCCATGACACAGTATTTCATCTGAATTGTCCCAAAGTGAAGGAAAACACCATGTTCAAAAATTGGAACAGGCAATTTAGATATATCTAAGAGCTTGGATAATGTTCAGTGGAATTACTGACATTTTATTTTTCCATGATGCTATTTCACTAACTGTTCTGATAATTCTCCTGAGGTTAGAAAATGGTTTTTAAAAAACCGATCTGCAATTTAATCTGCTCGTCTCTCAGAGAGGGGGCACAACTGTCTAAAATAATCACAATCCAAAGTCTACTTAGAACACTCTCACAGCTAACTAAACAATAATTTTGTTCGTTCAGTTTTGCAAAAGGGAGCTTGGGCAATACTTCATAGTAAACACAAGTTGACTGCAATACTTAAGAAGCCATTTGCAACCTGGTGCCCTTCTGGTGCTTCGGATCTACAACTCACAACACTGGTGGTGAATCTGGAGAGCTGTAATCCTATTGCATCTGAAACCAACTCATAAAAAAAGTGTAACTGGCTCTCATAATTTCCAAATATATTTAACCTAAAAATACTGAAAGAATACTGGATTTTCTTCATATGTCTTCATATGGCTATGGGAGGCTACCAAATATCAGCTTTGGATTAATTTAAGGGACTCTTTGAAAGGTAATCCTAGCAGGTATCTGAACATGGCAATTTTGGAACACTTTCGTTCAAGTTCGTTTAGTGTTTCTTTCTGGCATTTTAAAATGCAGGGTAACAGCTTTTTAAAATTTGCTTGGACCGTTTCAAAACCAAATGCAGCATTCAGGATTTAATGTGGGAAAATATGCCTCTGTTTCAATGTTAAAATGTTCCTATTTTAAAAACTTAAAACTCTTTTCTAGAAATCTTGCTAAGGATGCTTTTCTTATGTGGATGCCAGCCTGTTAAATATAGATGAGCCTGATTCTGCTTTGAGTTTCAGAGCATCACATGTATTTTTGAGTCCAGATCTCCCATGGCAGAGAGACAGAGAGAAAATATCTGTAGTTCAGGGTTGAACTGCGCGATCCTTGGTGCTGTCTGAGCTCGGTAGTTTTTTTTCCAGACATTTCATTACCCAACTAGGTAACATCATCAGTGCACAAACCTCTGCAAGAAAACCACCAAGTTCAAAGAGTACCAAGGATCTCAGCGAGACAAGAAGCTGGAATCAAGGGGATGGGAGGAAGCTTTGTTGTAGAAGACAGGACTCAAAATTTTGCTCCACCTCTGTAGAGATTAAATCTCTTGAAGTTCTAGACAATAAAAAAGCAACAAGATCCACATGAAAGGAGTCGATTTAGCTTCACTCACTTTACTCCATATCTATCTCTGAACATGATGTGATCCCGATAGGTCCGATTAACATCAAGATCAATTTGCCGGATATCTGGAGAGGTTCCTCTTGCTCGAGTTTTTAAAGTCTAGGGGGAGAAAGAGAGAAACAATCAACAAATGTATATACACCAAGACTTCACTGCTTATTATAGCTCCGTGATGGCGAACCTGTGGCACGCGTGCCCGAAGTGGCACACGGAGCCATTTAGCCTGGCACACGCGGCATCGGCCGTTCCTCTTCCGGGTTTCTGGCGCGCATGTGCACGCGACAATCAGTTAGCCTTTGTGCGTGCGGCAGTGCCGGAAACCGGAAGAGCTGGTCTTCCGTTTTCCGGTGGGCGCATGCGTGCCGGCCAGCTGATCCGCGCATGCGCGGCAGTAACCGAAAGACTTGCCGGCCGGCGTGCATGCACGTGCCGGAAACAGGAAGTTAATGCTTCGGGGCGCGCATGCCCCCTGGGCAATTCCTCTTCTTGATCGCGGCCAAGTGTTCCCTTTTTGGCACTCGGTGCCGCGCGCGTGCGCATGTGCTCCCTTTTTGGCACTCGGTGCCAAAAAGGTTCGCCATCACTGTTATAGCTCATCATCCTTTTTCATGACTCTGCACTTCTCACAAAGGTCATATTTGTTTAGTTGGGCTGAGGGAAGCATAACAGATTTTGTCCCTTACAAAGTATCTTCTTCCAACAAGAGACAGGATTTTAAGTACAGGTAGTCCTCGACTTACAACAGTTCATTTAATGACTGTTCAAAGTTACAACGGCACTGAAAAAAGTGATTTCTGACTGTTTTTCATGCTTATGACTGTTGCGGCATCCCCGTGATCATGTGATCAGAATTCAGACATTTGGCAGCTGGTTCAGATTTATGACAGTGGCAGTGTCCCGGGGTCATGTGATTATCTTTTGTAACCTTCTCACAAGCAAAATCAATGGGGAAGCCAGATTCACTTAACAACCGTGTTTAGTAACTTAACAACTACTGTGATTCACTTAACAACTGTGGCAAGAAAGGTCGTAAAATGGGCCAAAACGCACTTAACAAATGTCTCACTTAGCAACATAAATTTTGGCCTCAATTGTGGTCATAAGTTGAGGACTACCTGCTGGCTTCCATATTTGCAATTGGGAGGAACCATGACAAGGAATGTTGATCTAGAAAACATTTTGGCCTAACCCAACATATCTCCTGGTGAAAGGAATGAAAGGGAACGTCTTAAATTTGTTCATCGGTGAATGCTGTCAAAAGTCAAAAGTGGCATGAGTTAAGAGAAGCAGCTGCTTCTGAAATTTCTGCTTGTTGCAGAAAATTCTACGCATCAGTCAAGCCATTCAGTTTAAGGACTTCCAGAATTCTAGGGGTCATGCGCTAAGAAATTCTGAGAGCTGCAGTCCCAGGGGACATCAGTTTAGGAAGAGCATTGAATTGTAACTGTGGGGTTGAAAGGAAACCACTAAGCTCACTTAGACACACTAAGGCAGGGGTGTCAAACTCGTGTCGTCACGGCGGTGTCACGTGACGTATCGGGACTTTTTCCACCTTTGCTAAACCGGGCGGGGGCGGGGCCAGCACGTGACACAACCGGCCTGCGGGCCACGAGTTTCACACCCCTGCACTAAGGACACTTTAGTTCAACCCTGAGCTACTAATATTCTCTTCTATTGGTAGCGTCCTACGTAAGTTTTGGTCTACAGGCTGAGTATCTGCCCTAAATTACAATTTTTGACAGCACAATTTCCTGCCAACTTTCACTGAAAGTGAAAGGAAATAGGTACATTGAGTCTCTGGCATGTTTAAATGTAATTATTAATTTCACAAGCAAAACAGTAGCAGATGAAGTTCTATGTTCACCACCCTTTCATTTCAAAACTTCTCTGGATTTCCAAATTGAAAAGTAACAATTTAAACATAAATACAGCATCCAAAAGAGAATGTAAAAAACAGAATAAACATAAGACTGATGTTCCTTGGTGTACCTACAGCATTTACTTATCTGTTTTATTAACTAGACGTAGAAGGTCATTCAACTCAAACAACGTAACTCTGTATGGCACACAACACACAGGCATACACACAAAACAAACAATAAACCAGGGCAGGTAAGGGAAAATCTTGTGAAACGTTACTGAGAAACTACAATGGTTCTGAACATAGCAAAAACATCTATAACTAATACTGAAATCTGCAATCTTTTCAGTAGGAAAAAGAAAAGCTGCACAAATCTTCAGGCATACAAATTATGTTGGAGTTGTACTCAGGTTCTTGCCTAATGGATAATTTTAATTTAGGGTTCCTATTACTCAGTACTTTTCCAGAAGAAAAAAAGATTAAAAAATTGGAAAGAATGGCATTTATTTTACCCCTCTTAAATGGATTACATTTACTATTTGCTGCATTATAGCAATAACACTTAGACTTATATACTGTTTCACAGGGCTTTACAGCTCTCTCTAAGCAGTTTACAGGGTCAGCATATTGGCCCCCAACAATCTGGGTCCTCATTTTACCGACCTCGGAAGGATGAAAGGCTGAATCAACCTTAAGCCGGTGAGACTCGAACTGCCAAACTGGCAGTCAGCAGAAGTAGCCTGCAATACTGCATTCTAACCACTGCGCCACCATTATGTAAAACAAAAGCTCCATGTTTCACTTTCTGGCTTGGAAACTCACATTATAATAACCTCTCATTTCTTCTTTCATTTTTGGGACGTCGAGTAACAGGGACCAGATTTCACCTCTCAGCTGCAATGGAATTCCTTTATAGATTCTTCTGTGAAACTGTGCCCGAAAAAGAAAAGCAAATGTAATTAACATGTACAGAAGTAAATTGGTCTGAAATTATTACATGATTGCTATTGCAATACCAAGAGGTACAGGTAGTCCTCAACTTAAGACCACAATTGAGCCCAAAATTTATGTTGTTAGGGGAGACATTCGTTAAGTGAGCTTTGCCCCGTTTTATGACCTTTCTTGCTACCCTTGTTAAGTGAATCATTGCAGTTGTTAAGTTACTAACACGATTGTTAAGTGAATCTGGCTTCCCCCATTGACTTTGCTTCTCAGAAGGTCACAAAAGCTGATCACATGACCCGCGGGACACTGCTACTGTCATAAATATGAGTCAGTTGCCAAGCATCCGAATTCTGATCATGGGACTATGGGATGGATGCAATGGTCGTAAGTTTGAAAAACGGTCATAGGTCACTTTTTTTCAGTGCCATGGTAACTTTGAATGGTCACTAAACAAACTGTTGTAAATCGAGGACCACCTGTATTAGTGATATGCTTTCAAAGAAGAGATGGCTCTTAGGATTGGGCTGGAGGCTACAGCCAATGCAAAATTGAGCACTGCTGAAAACTGGTCATGCTGCAGATTTCATCAACCAAAGACTGCTAACTGGCGGGGACCTTTTCTACAGTGGCCTCTGCTATGTGGAATATCTTCCCCTCCGAGATTAGCTGCTTTCTGTATTATCTCTATTTTTACCCTGAAATGCACTCTAGGCATAGATGAGCTAGGACTATTTAAATAAGAATAGATGCTAGATGAGATATCCTTATTGAATAAATTATGATTTGGAGAAAAAAAGTTTAAACAAATCAATAAATGAAATGGATCTTTAATCTCCTGGTTTTAGATCATAATTTACAAACCAAAGATTCCTAATGGATTTCACAATTATAAACCTTTAATTACTACGTCATGTAGTACATGGAAAATAGTGGATTTTGTATGGCTCTTATTTTTAACTATGCAGTCAAAATTAAATCTTTCAGAACCACGCACTTTTTCAAGCCCATGCATTTGAGAATGAAAAAGACTGTGATCCTTCAAATATCAAATTTATAAGAGTTAATAAACTGCATTTTTATCACCTGTTCCTAATGACATGCAGCCAATGTACATACAAATAACATGTTCACCAGTCAGCTCAGACACAGTATGTGTCCACTTCATGTTCCTGTTCAAAATTTTAATTCCCATTCTAATTACTACTTATGAAATTGGAATACAGCTTTATAGATGGTTGTGAAATGTATTCTTGATATGAGATAAATAAAATTAAAAGGAAAGACAGTAGGATTCACCTGGCATCACTGAAATTGATCAAGACCAAAATCTACTATTAAAGGGCACTGGATGAGCAGATTTGCGGGGCAGGGATATTTGTTTTGGTTTTTTTAAACACATTTCTTTTATCACATAAGAAATAATTCAGCCTTGTATTTAACCAACCCTTAAACCATGACCTTATAACAAAGCATTCATCAGTCTTTCTACAATGTCAATAATAACAAAATCCATCCACATAAAACTCATAAAACAGTTTTGAAAATGTCAAAGTGCTTTATATTATCGAAATTTATCCATACCAGTGTTTCTCAGCATGCTAGCTGGGGAATTCTGGGAGTTGAAGTTCACACATCTTAAAGATGCCAAGGTTGAGAAACACTAATTTACAATTTTTGGGGGCAAGTTATTGCTATATCCATTTTTCATACACGAATTACAGCTGACACTGTGATTTGTCATACTACAAATTACTATCAAATCTAGAGAACAAGTGTACAATTATAGCTATTCCCAAACGCCCCCTTTAAAATTAGAATTGCAGCCCCTTTTTTAAAAAAAATCAGAGCTTCAGAATTCTAATTAAGGGAATGTCAGAATTCAATAGAACAGCTATGCCTTCACAATTGAAGCCCCTGTCCCTTTGTAATGTGTGTGCAGAACAAACAAACAAAAAAGAGGCAGAGTTTTGATTGCATGGCCATGGTTGCTTTATTGATATTCCTTAGCCTGCTCCAATCCTCATGCCACTGGACATAATTGAAGTGGGATGGGGAAGGAGATCTGTAAGTTATATGTGGTTTACGTAGGTGTTAAACAGAATATCAGTGGCTGAGGGTGAGAACACTGCCCTACGTGCACAAAAACAACACCGCCTGTAACAAAGGAGAAAGGCATTTTCTAACAAAGGTGCCTACTAGTCATCCAAATCATTTAGAATATAGAACATAAAATAATACGGTTGAAAGGGACTTTGGAGGTCCTTCTATTCCAACCCCCTGCTCAAGCAGGAGACCCTATACCAGGGGTGGGCAGTTAATTTTCCCAAGAGGCCACATGAGAAACTGGGATTGTTGTGGAGAGCCGAACCAATGGAGCTGTGAAGGTGCTTAGATATGCTGAACACACACATATGTATTTTTTATTTTATTTTTTAAAAAAAATAGCAGTTGCCTTCAAAATAAAAGCAATCCACAGGTGCTGGACAGGGACAGCCAAAGGGCCAGATGTGGCCCAGGGGCCATAAAATGTCCACATCTGCCCTATATCATTCTGTCCAGCTTCTTGAAAACCTCCAGTGAAAGGGCACCAACAATTTCTGGAGGCAGGTTGTTCCACTGATTAGTTGTTATGAAGGAGAGAAGGAACCTGGAATTAAGGAGAAATTTCCTGACAGTGAGAACAATTAATCAGTGGAACGGCTTGCCTCCAGAAATTGTGAGTGCTCCATCACTGGTGGTTTTTAAGAAGAGACAGGACAACCATTTGTCTGAAATAGTATAGGGTCTCCTGCTTGAGCAGGGGGCTGGACTAGAAGACCTCCAAGGTCCCTTCCAGCTCTATTCTGATTCTCTCAGGAAATTTCTCCTAGGTTGGATCCCTCTTTAATAAATTTCCATCCTGTTATGATATTTAATTTAGTAGCTGGAACAGTAAATGTGTACAATGGGCCAGAACACACGGTTGGAGTTGATTGGTTGGCTGGCTCCTGCATGAGGCAACCTACGCTATGATTGGTTGCCGTGGGTGTAAAGGGGGAGTTTCCCTTTTTTCCCGCCTTTTTTTTCCCCCTTCTGTGTGCTGCTTTTGGATTTACCTCATGATGTTCCTGACTATCTTGTCTACTGTAAATATAAATGTTAAATATATTTATTTTTATAAAACTACAAGTTCGTCTCAGTGTCTCTGACTTCATCTGGACAGCTGCTGCGCAACTCCCTGGCACATCCGTTATTTCTTGTCCTGCCCTCAGGTGCTTTGGAGAATAGGTCGACTTCCTCTCCTCTGTGACAGCCTGACTCTGTCAATCTATCTATCTATCTGATTCCTTAACGCACTCCTTTGACTAGAGTTATACTCTGCTACTTTCCTTAGCTAAAAAGTCACTTATACAGAAACATCTGCACTTCCTGAAAATCAAGCCTTCTTTTCCCCTCATCTTACACTATAAACTTCATTAATTATTTCTCCAGCACCATGTTTTAGTTTAAAAAAAAACAAACATACTCCTTCAGCAGTTTCTATGTCATGCAACCCTTGACTTGCATTAATGCAACCTTAAGTAAAGAATGCCCATTTTATGTTTGTTCTGACTTGCTTAGGCAAAGAATTCCAGAATAGACCTTCTGCATCCATCGATGGAAACACCAAATTAAAAATAAAAGCCCACAAATTTTTTTTTAAAAAAAAGTAAAAATAACATTTACCAGCGTTAATAAAGATAATCTCAAGGAGATCAGTTAAATCCCTTCTTAAATTTCTCCGATTTAACATTCTCTGACTGCTTTAGGTGAACAAAGGATATATTTTTTAAAAGTATTTTTCAGGAGGTATGTGAGATTGGACAATCCATAATTCACAGAAAGTCTCATTTAACAGTCCTTCAAGAGCCTGAGATTCTGCTATCAAAAACGAGAACCTGTCTTGCTAAAGAAGCCATCATTTAAAATATTCACTTTCATCTTTCCTTTCTGTTTCAAACTCTGATAGTTCAAAAGAGAAAACTACTACAGTAGAAATCCTTGAGAAGAAGGAATTGTACTTGTTTATCTACCACTAAGCCATGATTCAGCCTACATCAAACCACAGGCTGGTATCATGGAAACAAGCAAGAATTAGATTTTCATTCTGGAGCATTCTTAATCTAATTCTAGGATCAGACACACACATCAACCTCCACGGTCATATGAAGAGGTCCAGTGGCTTTCCATAAAGACATCAGTTCTGAATCAAGATGGGAAACCAGTGTACTGTATTTGCCTGCACTTAAGTCCCAGTGAAGATATGATGATTTGTTTAGTTGCAGTAAGCGCATGAAAAGAATTGTGTGCTCCATCTCTCCTGTGTACAGATTATGCTCTTCTTTTTTGCAAGCAATGATGAGCATCATATTGGCACCAGTCTTAATGCTCCCTGTGGCTAGCTGAAAATTACATTGAACAGCACAGAATCAAGTTAGCACATTTTCCCCCTTAAAGTAATATTGAACTATATGGCCACATATACCGAAATTTTGTCAGGAATTGCTTCAAGGGGATAAAAAAGCAACTCTCTGTACCTTAGTAATTTTATAAGAGCTTCACCACACCAAACATTGTGTTTTATAATATTCAGGAGTATGTTTTTATAGGTCATAAAATGGAAAGATTCCTATAAAGGAAAGAAGTTTAAAGCAGGCTTGGAGTAAAGCAATGTCACCAACGCAGCACCGATGGGTAGCAGGATGCTAACTCAAAATACATTACCCTCCTTCCCCACAAAATAAACTACCAAGGGGTGTGTGTGAGATTATAGCCCTCTCCCATTAAATGTTGGCCAAATGATGGCATTTTTCAAAGAAGCACCTGAGCCTTTATATGAGGGTCAGGGATGAGCAGTTTCTACAATGAAAGAAAGGAAGCAGATGGATTTTGTAAGACAGTTTTAAAAAAGTCTTTGTCTGTTTATTCAATTTCCCATAGCCACCCATCTCAAATGACTCAGGATGGAGAAGGGGGGGGGGAGGAGAAGAGAGAGGGGAGGTGGAAGGAGGGAGGGCAAAGGGGAGA